>OU015501.1:125810131-126175131 GCA_907164885.2 Dolomedes plantarius
ACCTTTTATAATCGGTATATTTTAAGATTAAAAACGACTCATTCTGAAGAGTCAGTAATGTTGTTTGTACACACTCACACACACAAAAACACACAAACAAACACAAACAAACACACACACACACACACATATATATATATATATATATATATATATATATATATATATATATATATTAAATGTATTCAGTGCTTTCAATTTCATGGAATGCTTACTTTTTATTTATCCAAACTTTACTTTTTTACATTTAGCTGCTTTTGTGTTTACCCAGATAATCTGAAAATAAATTAGCTGAATTCATGTCGAAATTTTAATGTAGCCTATAAAACTCAGTTAAGAATACCGTAAAGCCTCATAAGTACATTTTCTTTTATGGGTAATGGTTTAGCTTTAATAGACTCTTTTTAAATTGTATTGCTAAGATCTTCATTCAAACTTATCATGGCTCATTACACAGAAGTGAAATTGAAGCCATACAATAAAAGCAATTTGGTCGACTTTTTCCACATTAATAGCTATCGCTGGCAGTCATCAATGACTGTTGACTTTTTCTTGTATAAGCAAAGGCTTCCTCTTCAGGACTGAGAGAAGTTTTATTGAAACACCTTTAGATAACGAAAGACATAAATAAAGAACATTTAATTACGTTAAAGCATCCAATTTGTAGTAATGTAGCGCAATTTGTTATGATAATTTCTAACCTGAACTTGAGCATTGTGAAATTATAAACATTCATAAAAATGAACAGCAAAATATTTCATATTTCATCGAATTATTTTGCCGCAATATTTATATTTTGTTAATTTCATCTTTGAGAAGTTTTTGCAAATTGTTTCTGCACGCATATGTTTTAAATAAATCTAACACATTTTTACCATATTAGGAAAAATGTCATATTTTTATTACTCTCTTATTATTTTTCGTGCATTTGACAGTTTTGTTTTTGTAATTGTGTTCATTAACACTAGAAAGACGGCTTCCGTCAGTTTGACGGTTTCGGACCTACTATTAAGCGCTATGTCTGTATTTATGTCCTCAGACTTCTGAAATTTTATGACTTTTTCTAATTTTACGCGAAACATACACACATGTGTACAAAATTATATTCGATAGTAAAGAGGCGAGAAAATGTGTTGTATACCTACTAAAATTGAAAGCCGTCAATTTGACGGCAATATAGGAAACAGGCAGAAATCTTTAAAATAATACCGGTAAAATGTTAGTTACTTTACGTCTGTTCTCCCCTTTGCAAATAACAGAAATATTGGCTCTTCGGAAATATTGGTGTTGAAAAAGGACTGCACAAACCATGCATATATTTTTACGGATAAACCGTAAAAATATATGCATAACCAGGTTGCCAGCTCGGCATACCTGCATAAAAATATATCTAAATATATTCTAATTTATTATAAACTAGCTGAAAACACGCACTTCGCTACGGAGTACATTCAAATTAAATACAACGGTCAATGTATGCAATTAATGCCATAAAAATAAATAAATAAATAAATATATATATATATATATATATATATATAATAAATACGACGATCAATGTATACAATTGATGTAAAAAGTATATTTATAAAAAAATCGTAATGGATATTTTTATAGACAAAATAATGTAGAAGAAAATATTCAAATTAAATCTAATAGGACATACTAAAGAATATAATACAGTTAATATAGTACAGTTTGAGGAACATATCTTTTACTCCTTTTTAATACTTTTTGTCCAATCGTCTGCCGCATTCGCAAGAAGAAAAAATTTTTCTTTGTCTACTTCGTTGTTATGCACCTGACGATAACTTTATTTATACAGTAATACCAGAAAAAGAAATCGTATGACCAGAATTTAATAAATTAAATTCTAAAAATTAATCTTTAAAAATTCACCAAAAAGCAGAAAATGAAGGTAAAGATTCGAAAAAAGTTTCATTTTAAAGGAATTTTTATGGTCTTTCTCGAGATATAAATTTTATAACCCTCAAATTATTATTTTAAATGCAAACGTTAAAAAAGTTACTAAAACAGCTTAAAAATTTAATTTAAAAAAATATAAGGAGAATTTTTCAAAAATCTCTCTTAGTGTACCCCTACACTATAGGAAGAATCACCATGAAAATTTCACCCTTTGAAGTCCAGCCGTTTGGTCAGTGCATTGTCTGTCAGTCAGTCAGTTACGGAACTGTTATATACACTGCTCAAAAAAATTAGAGGAGCAAGCAAAGAAGTTAAGAAAACCGTGCGAGACAGCCACGTATTGGCATAAAATGGATAGTACACGCGTATCAATGCGCAATACAGAAAAAAGACGTAAATGAATTTGTAATTAAGCTTTAATTCTTTGAAAATATGGAAAAAAACATGAAAAGATGATTTAGGGCAACAATTTGGTTACATGTAAACGATAAAAAAAGTATTGTTTAGAAATGATGCAAGATTTTTAATATGGCGTGTGGTCTTCTCGAACAGCTAAGACTGCTTGCTGCACACCTGTTTTCCATGGATGCGATGATGTTATAGATAAGACTTTGGGGAATACTGTTCCACTCCTCAAGAAGTGCAATCTCCAAGTCTCGGAGAGGAAAAGGAGGCCTTGGTCTCGCAACAATGCGTCGTCCGAGCATGTCCCAAACATACTCGATTGGATTCAGGTCAAGAGAGCACGCTGGCAATTCCATACGCTGTATTGTTTCAGCTTCAAGCATGTTCTCCACAAGACGAGCTGTATGCGGTCTGCCATTATCATGCTGGAAAACAAAGGAATCTCCAATGGCTGCAGCGTAAGGTATGACATGAGGTCTCAGTATCTCGTCTGCATACCTTCGGGCCGTCAAAGTACCATTCCGAATGATATGCAGGTCCGTACGTCCACCTATGCTGTTTCCACCCCATACCATAAAACCAGCTCGTTTGTATTGTGACCTTTCACGAACGAATGTGGGGTTATTTCGAGTGCTCCTTTCCCTCCATACCAAAACACGTAGAGTGTCACACTCCAGACTGAATCGGGACTCGTCTGTAAACAGCACTTGGCTCCAATCATGTTGCTCCTAATCGCGATGTTCAGCAGCCCATCTTCGTCGGGCCGCACGGTGGCGTGAGGACAACGGAATGCAGACCATTGGCCTACTTGCATAGAGACCTCCCTGATGAAGCCTATTACGTAATGTTTGGCTGGACACCCTTCGTCCTGTTGCCAAGAGCAACTGTCTTTGCAGCTGAGTAGCATTGTCTGTTCTGTTTCGACGAGCTGTTAACAGTATATACCGGTCATCAGTTGCTGTAGTGGCACGTGGCCGACCTTGCCATGGTTGACGTCTAACATTCCCTGTTTCTTAGAATCGATTCCACAGCCTTGGACACTTCTGGCGACTCCAACAGCGTCCGCGACAGTACGTTGTGTTTGCCCGGATTGAAGTCTTGCCTATAATACGTCATGCCATGGATTCTGGTAAATCACGTTGTTGAGACATTTTCAAGTCACATTTTCTCAAAAAGAATAACTGAGCAATCGAATTTCACAGTTAAGGCAGTGAAACAGACGTTTCTGCAACATCCCGATTTCCGCCCTTATGTTCTTTTTCTGGTTTTTGACGTTATGAACTTTTATTTGCATATGAAGTTTTCTACTTCTGTTTCCTGCCAGGCTTTAAATTATGGATGATTTATTTTATGTTACTTGTCGGCGTAAGTATTTGCGTAATTTCGTTAAAACCATGTGCTCCCCTAATTGTTATGAGCAGTGCACATATATACATATATACATATATATATATATATATATATATATATATATATATATATATATATATATATATATATATATATATATATTGGCAGGAAATAGTTCAAAATTGAAAGATTTAACCATGTTAAAAAAATTAGACGTCTTAAATTCTTGATTTTATTTTTAGCTGTTCAAATGACGGCGTTCAGTCTTTTTAGAAAGAAAAAAATTCCCGTTTTTTTAGTGTTAAACGTAAAATATTTTTTTCCGTGGTTTACGCATATAAAAAGAAAAAGTTTTTTCAATCATCGTCATTCAGTCATCTAGTTCCCCTCTACAGAGAGATAAGTAAAGAGCTGGATCATCGCACAGGCGCAAGAAGCGCGTTTGGGGTATCCGATTGTCACGGGCCTTCGAAAATTAGCAGCTTCAAAAAGAGATACATTTTGCGAACCTCGGACAAAGATACTATCTTTATCTGGATAGTTTGCCGTTCGTCGAACTACAAACGGCGTACTACAAGTTTTTACTACCTAATGACAAACCAATAAAATTTCCTTTTCGACCGTGAGAAAATATATTAAGTAATGAAGTTCATTTTTTAATAATGTTTAAACAAGAGGATCTTAAACGTAGATTGCGCTTGGGGGCTCCAAATGCTTTATGCGTCACTGCATGAGCAGCTCGTTACGTGCCAGTAAGTTTTTTATACCAATAAATTCACCAAAATATTAGAATATACGGGTATTCCTCGACTTACGACTGAAATTTTTATTTATATTTTACTTATTTTTATCTTTTTCTCTAAAATATTGTCCCTTGAAAGTACAGTACATACCTAAATGTATTACAGGACTATTAAAAACTACTTTGGATAACTTTGTTAAAATAACTTGCAAATATCTTTCTTCTGTCGCAAATTCTGAACCATTGGATTGTGCTAAAATAATAAGTAATGATGGTGAAGAATAATTTATGCCTTCTAAATAAAGTGCAGTGTAGTTTAAATTACGTATGCATGTATGAAAGTAAAAAATATATGTATGTACATATATCCCCAAAAAATTTTTTTGAAACTCGACTTACGATCAAATCAACTTACGACCAATGTCTCTGTCCCTATTTCTGTCGTAAGTCGAGGAATATCTGTAATTCACTTTCTTTAAAGCTGACTTGTGTAAATTTGTATTTATTTCTTACTTTCCATACTTGTTACTTTTAGTCATAAAGTTCAAAAGAAAATCTGATTGTTAACCCTCTTAGAGGCCCAAAGACAAAATATCAGCTCCGTGGTCTTTATCATAACAACACTATGCCGCAATGCTGGCTTTACAGTTGAATCGATATGTAATACAAATTTAACGCAGACAGTAACACCTTATTTGAATAAACTAATTTTTTTAACAATAATATAATACTTTTGAAAGAAAATACGTATGCTTATCTGAGTTGCATAAAATTGTCTACGTTTGTTTTCTTGATAAACCCTAAATAACGAATTTAGCGTCATCTAACGTACTGACATTCTACACTGCTGGCCACTGGAAATGCAACACCCTGAAGGAAACATGCAAATAACATGAAATTTACAACATGCATTAGCGGAGGTGAGATATGCAAATGATTAGAATTTCAGCGTAGACGCACATCACGCGCGCCTGTGGCGCCACTTCAAAGCGATATTTAAGGCTTGGAGATTTCGACGATTTCAAGTTCGGCAAATGTGTTTTTCTTGTGGTTTTTTCAAAAAAACGATCAATTATGCCTCGTCGAAAACAGCGATCATCTTTTGATCAAGTATCCGAGTTCGACAGAGGAAGGATAGTGGCCTACCGAGATTGTGAATTATCTTTCAGGGAAATCGGTAGTCGTGTTGGACGAAACCAAACAACTGTAATGCGGATATGTGATCGTTGGATGCAGGAGGGTACGATGGACCGGCGTGCTCGATCGCATCCACCTCAGCGCACCACTTCACGTGATGACAGGCAAATTGTGCCCATGGCAGTGACGGATCGCTCAGTCACATCACGAACCATAGCACAGCATATGCAGTCTGTAACGCATCATCCAGTGTCTGCGCGTACCATTCGACGCCGTTTACAGCAGAGTGGTCTGTCCGCAAGACGTCCATTGCTTCGTCTACCCTTGACGCAGAACCACAGACGTCTCCGCCGCAAATGGTGCGATGACAGAATTATGTCGACGGCAGAATGGAATGAAATTGTCTTTACTGACGAGTCACGCTTCTGTCTGCAACACCACGATGGCCGCATTCGAGTCTGGAGACACCGTGAACAGAGGATGCTGAACAGCTGCGTTCTGCACCGCCACACTGGTCCTACACCGGGTATTATGGTATTGGGCGGTATTGGATATCACTCTCGCACAGCTCTAGTACGCATTGCCGGTACTTTAAACAGCCAGCGCTACATCTCCGAGGTGTTGGAACCAGTTGTCCTTCCTTACCTTCAGGGCTCTCCCACAGCCATATTTCAACAGGATAATGCGCGACCACACGTGGCACGCATTGTCCAACGGTTCTTCGTCAATCGCCAGATTGAATTACTTCCCTGGCCGCCTCGCTCTCTTGATCTTTCGCCGATAGAAAACATGTGGTCCATGGTTGCTCTACGATTGACCCAGATTCCATCCCCAGCTGCCACAGCAGATCAACTTTGGCAACGTGTGGAAGCTGATTGGTCTGCTGTACCCCAAGAACTCATCCAAAGTCTCTTTGAATCAATGCCGAGGCGTGTGGCAGCGGTGATCTCCAACAATGGCGGCTACTCTGGCTACTGATTTTGGCAGGAACTACACTTCACAGAAGTCTATAAATTTAATCATTTGATATTTGGTCAACATGTTATCTACAAAATAAATTTTGTTGTGATATCTCTTGTCTTTCTTGGTGTTGCAATTTGGACGGCCAGCAGTGTATTTGTTTAGCTCATTCTTTTAGATATCGCTACTGAAGAGCTGTGGTTAGCTGATATATTTGCTGTCTGGTTTAATAATAAACAATAGTTATAGAGAATATTTCGATCGTACCTTGAGGCATTAATTTAATATTTATGATGACAGTTTATAATCTGCATGCCCACTCGTACCAAAATATAGGCGATGATTTGGGTAATTTTGACAGTTCTGATATAGAAAGCAACGAAAGACCGATAAATATGACTTCAAGGAATCGTATGAATTTTGACATCTAGAAAATATATGGGTTGCATAGATGTTTTTGATCAGAAGCTTAACAGGTATAAAAATGAGTGTACGACTAGGAAATAGTGATCCTAGATTGTTATATTTAGTACAGAGAAAACACTCTAAAAATTAACTCGATAATAATTTACAGTGAAGATAATTGAGATGTTGATGGAAGGATGAGAAAAAAGGAAGTCGTTTCATTCACAAGTGGTAACGTTACGTTTAAAACTACTGGTAATAATAAGAGGGAAATTGCGAGGCATGAAACCAAAGAGTTTTTATGAAACATCTATGTGCTCTAAAGGCAATACAGGAATTATTTATGCAGTTTATTGTAAAATTCTTGTTGTAAGCTTTTCTCATATTAACGCTAGTAATTTTTACGCATTGTTTAGCATTTACAAAAATATGTATTTTCTTCCCGAAAATATGAAAATATTTGCACAAAGCTTTACCACAAACGATAAAAACGGATTTCGAACGAGCATGAATACTTTTTTAAAGCAAAGATATCTTAATCAGCAGGTATGTGCTCTAAAGGTAATAAAGGAATTATTTATGCAGTTTATTGTAAAATCCTTGTTCTATGCTTTCCTCATATTGACTCTAGTAATTTTTAAGTACTGCTTAGTATTTACAAAAATATATATTTTCCTATCCTGAAAGATATGAAAATATTTGTATAAAGCTTTACTACAAACGAAAAAAACTATTTCGAACCACCAAAAATACTGTTTTAAACTAAACTAACTACACTCAAAAGGAGAAACCTTTTAGCTAAAACTAAGATTTTTATTTCCGTATAAAATTTTAAATTTAAATCATGATCATTTCTTCAACTCTTCATTTAAGAGGTTAAAAAAGTAATATTAATTAATGAATTTATTAACCTGAATTAATAAAAATTAATTCATGTTAGTTTTACAATTACTCCTTTATTCAATAATTTTTTTCCTCTTTTCTCAGTGTCAACATGACACCATATATCGTGAGAGTTGTCTGATTGACTTGTTAATTGACTGTCTGCCAATTAGTTTATGAAACTGTAGGTTCCTGGTTCAATTCATATGGTCAAAAACGCGACTAAACCATTATTGATTTTTTCTCTTTAAATACAAAAATAATGAGAAAATATACATTCATTTCATTCCAATTCGAATATTTTTGATTTATATTATGTAGAAGATATGCTTTAAGGGGAGTGGTCAGTTTTAAGTACCTTTAAAAGTATCATTTTTAGACCAATGTTCGATTGTATGTACTACTCATGATTTTTGCTTGATTTACATGAAATTTTTTGAGTGACTGCCTAACATACTGTGTGTTATATATATACAATATTTCAAGGTAATTAAAATATAAAATTATTTTTTACGCATAAAAGGTGAATATTTTTTTTTAAATCGAGCATTTTGCAGTCGACTGTTGTGCGCATTCTGTCAAAATAAATTATTAAGGTACAGTAATAATTGTTTACTATATGTGATTATAATACTTCAGGCAACAATATCTACCATCATTATTCTAAAATATATTAAAAGATTTTAGTACGTGCTATTTTTAATTAGAAAATTTCAAAAATGACTGAGTAAAAGCTTATCAAAAATTCTTTAAAAAATTTAAAATAAGTTAAGGTTAAAAAATGTTGCTGGATTTTGTTTCCTGAAGTATTGTAATGACATATAGTAAACAAATATTACTGTACCGTAATAATTTATTTTGACAGAATGCGCACAGTAGTTGACTGCAAAATGCTCGATTTTAAAAAAAAAAATTCACTTTTTATGCATAAAAAATAATTTTTTTTAATTACCTTGAAATATTGTATATATATAATAAACAGTATTATAGGCAGTTACTCAAAAAATCTGATGTAAATCAAGCAAAAATCATGAGTAGTACATACAATCGAACATAGGTCTAAAAATGATACTTTTAAAGGTACGTAAAAGTGACCACTACCCTTAATATATTTTGTAAATGAAGATTTTAAACTATGGATGTAAATAATGACCTTTCGTATTTCCCGTTTCTCTAACAAAACTTTAAGAATTCCTTTTTCGACAAATTACAGGACAGTAGTGTCTCATTTGCTATCTTATTTTGGAAGCTATTAGTACAGCGATTCATGAGTCATAATATCCGTGGCCCTTCCCATTACATTTCAACTATCATTGATTTTTACTCAGAATGGTAATACGAAAGATAATGATTTCCACCGACGAACAAATTTCTAAATATCTTGCATGTTAAAATCGAAATTATTGTTGTCTTTACTTTTTTAATGGTTTTTTCACGAATATCAAGCGCTTTAAATGGTGAGCTTTTGACATGGACTCGTTTTACGTGCCATTGAGAGAAAAATACAGAGTAATTTTAAAGAACTTTTCCCCCCTTTTCAATAGTTTATTTGGAAGCTATATTGGAACATTTTAGAACAAGTTTTGCAGATTACTGAATAGAATGCCATTGGAATTTGCGTGAAGAAAGGCTACGATGAAATATTGTATCTCGGATATAAAAGAGCGTCAGAAAAGAAAACTTGAATCATTTAATAATTGTTAATGAAAGCGTTTTTATTAAATTGTTTGGGGAAATTATTTTGTGAAGTTTTTTTTATTTTACTCTTTTTACATTATATCTATAAGGTTTCTCGTTTTAGTCCTTAACTGCTTTGGGCAATTCCATTAAAAATAGATTGGTTTCCAATAAGAAGTCCGGAAACATCGTTACAGCAATCTATAAGCAAAGATATTCGACCAGTATTCCCATAATGAAAGCGTTTTTATTAATTTGTTTGGGGAAATTATTTTGTGAAGTTTTTTTTTATTTTACTCTTTTTTCATTATATCTATAAGGTTTCTCGTTTTAGTCCTTAACTGCTTTGGGCAATTCCATCAAAAATAGATTAGTTTCCAATAAGAAGTCCGGAAACATCGTTACAGCAATCTATAAGCAAAGATATTCGACCAGTATTCCCATAATAAAATAGTCAGCAAAATTCTTTGTGAGGGTCCTATGGATAAGTAGCAGTAGCACTGGAATAGAAACAAGATATTGCTAAAAAGCATTCCATTAACTATTTCAATTAACAAACCTTTAAATGGTTAGTAAAAATATATATTTCTAAACATGTTATATAACTTTAAAATTAGTATAAAAATAACTGACCATGAACATAAACGTGATTATTTAAAACTTGTAAAATTACATATTAGCGGGATATGGAAATGAATACAATGTAAGAAATTTTTATAAAGTATAAATCCTCTTACGATATCAAAAAAAGGTAAGGTAAATATAAGGTATAAAACTTTTACTATCTTTTATTAAACAATATAAACAATTTTCATACATTTAAATGTATTTTGTTGTAGGACTTGAGAACTATTTTTTGAGATGCGTTAAAATTTAGCAGCCGATAATATTTCAAGATTTTGATAATTTTTTTCCTTAGTTCAGATTTTCCTATTTCTAATATTTTTTATTTAGAAAACATGTTCTATGTTACGATTAAGTTAGCAGTTTAAATGATAATTTTAATTAAAATTTTGAAATTTTTGCGGTTTACAGCTTCATTTTTCGGATGTTTTCAACAAAAATTTTAAAATATGCTGTAATCTTGAATGCGTTAAGATAATTCTTAAAATATGAAATTGTGATTTATTTATCTTTAATACAAATTAATATCAAATAGATCGTTTTTATGATATTAGATACAAACATACTAATAGTACTCCTTTTATAGGTGAAACTGCAGTCATTCTTAAAAAATTGTTTTTTAAAAAAGTCTTTTGGAGGCTATTCTTTTAGCCTTGTTAGGGTAGACTAACAAATGGGTGGAGTGCTGTTCACAAAAAACAACCTCATACCACAAAGAGTCATAAAAAGTGGGTCAGTCCTCCAAATAACTACATTCCAGGCGTCTTAAGTGCATGACCCACGAGTTATGCTGTAAACGATCCTCGAGCTTTTCTGTTTAACAAAAACTTGTTCAAAAATGATATATCATTTTATTTTGAAAACCTTCCCTTTCTAAAGTATTTCATTTGATTAATTCTTTTCTGAAAAGGTACAGAACCTAAAGATTAATGGGATATTTTTTCCATAGCTTCTTTATGTCAGTAGAAAATTTTACGCTCCCATGCATATGTTTACGTGCATAAAGACAAACAAAAGTACAAATATTCTTCATAGAAATATGATATACGTTTTTGGTATTTTGATTTTTTTTAAGTTTTGGAAATACCTTTGTAGCTCTCTGATAATGTCATTTGACTTAAAGTATCCTACATTTTCTACAAAAAATATTTTACCCCCGTTGTGGAACTTGCACATATCTGGATATTTTTTTCTTACTAAAAAAGCATTCACTAAAAATATCAAAAGAAAAAAATCACTGAGTTTTAAATTTTTTTCTCACATTTTATCTTTCTCACAATAGTTCCCTGACTTTAAATATTATCGTTGCACTAACTCAGGTATCGTAAAATTTTCTTCTTATCTGTAAGGATAACAAAATCATTCACAAGTATAACAAAAACTATTTACAATTTATCCATGAAGATTTTAAGCAGAATTTTGCCTTATTTAATGCTCAGAAAATACCTAAATTTTAACATGAGACACATATCTGGAATTTGGATAAAGGAAATACCTAATAGGACAAATTGGAGATGATTTGAAAAGAACGTTAATAGTATGAAATAACTTGCTTTAACATGTAAAGAATTTTACATAAGATTACATTTAATTTTTATATACCGTAAAATGTCGAGTGTAATACGCACTTTTTTTTCACATTTTAGTCCGCAAAAATGAGGGTGCGTATTATACTCGCGTACAAAAAAAAGTAGTTTTAAACATTGGGTAAACGAACGTACAGCAGCTGTAAGACATTGTCGCAACACGGGTGCGCACGCATCTGCACTCCGTGATTCATCCACCCGTTTACTAAGCACGTATTCCTTTTAAACAAACAGAACTCACAGTTCGTATCGCTGACGTGTTCGTCTAATAATATGTCCCTTGAAATAGGGAGAGTTCCCGATTATTGCAAGTGCAAAATATTATTATTTTATTTTATTTATTTCCCTCAAATTATCTTCAAGACGGTCCTATACGGCAGCAGAAAAATCATCAATTGTAAAGCTTGAGACGGCAGTGAGAACGACATATTATGGGAGGATGGGCAGGTGTCATCAGATGATGATGATGATGGTGATATATATTTCGAAGGTACCAATAATTATGACATGGACGCAGCAACAATAGATGAGCTGTATTCTAATGAAAGTGATTAAGACTGATAATTTGACTGTACAGTTTGTTTTGAATAAAAATTTAAATTTTTTCTCTGCTGAATATTTTTGTTTTCGTTTCTTTTTATTACAAATTTTATTTCTGCTAATAAATATTTGTGCAAATTTTAAATAAAATATTGAAAAGTTATGGGTGTGTATTATAGTCGAATTTTATTTTTTTCCGAAAATTTCGCGCAAAATCGAGCATGCGTATTATACTCGGGTGCATACTTTAGTCGAGATTTTATGGTATTCATATTGTTATAATAATCTCATTTTTGTGACATTTTGGATGTTAGACATATTAGACTTTTGTTTTTAGTTATTTGTTTTATGGATAATATGACCTCAAAAAGTACAATTCTGTAAATTTTTCATCTATACAATATTTCATTCATAGGAAAAAATTGGTTATTAATGGGACAAGGGACCTTCAAACTCGAATTTTTTAATTTTCAATTTTTAACTCTATATACAAAATGAGAATAGTTAATTTTCTTTTTTATTACATTGCATACCCTTAGAATTCAAAATAAGGAATTTTTTGCAGAATAATGACTGTTTTTCAAAATTTTTTCAAAAATGCTCTATTAATGTGTTCTATTAAATACTTTAATTAATGCGCATTCTATATTAATTAAAGTATTTAATTTTTTTATTATAAGTTTACCATGTGTATGCAAATGTAAATATGCATTTATTTATTTTTTGGAGGAAACTAAATTCTTAAATATTTTTTTTTTCTATTCTGCCTGTTATTATTTATGTTTATACTTTATTTTATGGTCTATAAATTTGAAAAATATTTGTGATTTCAAAGAATTATTCCCAGTTTTGTGGCAAACACTTCAGTTAATAATTCTGCGAAATTTAGAACATATGAGAAGAAGATGAATACGCATGGAGCCTTTTGAAAAATTCTACCATTTTTGAAGAATTTTTTGATAAACAGGTCTAATTCCTCCACAAAATACTTATTCGTGAATTCTAAGTATTTTCAATGTAGAAGAGAAGAATATTAATTATACCCATGTAGTATATAGAGTAAAATATTGAAAATTAAAGAAGAAAGAGATTGAAGGTCCCTTGTTCCCTTAAAATTGCTAACTTTTTAAAATGATGAATATTGCTATCATTGAATTATGACCACTTTTTTCGTCTTTTTTTCCAATTTTCAATTTAAAGTCAGCCACTTAACTGTTATTCCAACCTCTTTCAGAGTTGAAGGTGAAAATAAACATATTTGTATCCTGATGAAAAATTTTAATCCCAAAATGGTTGCTTCAGTCATTTATTTTTGTCTTTTAGTATTTTTCAGTTCAGATCAATTTTCCTTTATTTTAAGAAAAAAGTGATAGGATATCAAGTGATCTCATCAAAATATCCTTTTGTAGGTTTGAGTAGCTCAGCGTATAACTTTCTATTAAAACCCTTGAAATTAATGTGTTTAGTTTAATAAAAATATAAAGTTTAAATAAACATAATTTTCTGAATTTATTTGAAATAAATCATGAACTGTGTAAAGGAAATTTTATACAACATATTTGCTATTAACAAAAGAAAAAAAGCACTACATGATTGTATTTTTTTATTTTTACCAGATTCTTTGAAATGCTTATCAAAATTATTTAAAAAAAAGAAAATATTAAATATATAGGCTTTCCAATTTATCATATTTTAACGATAATTTGTGTAAAAACTCTTAAAATATTAGAAATATCCAATTACGTTCAGATAGGTCTACTCAATATTTTATATTTTGTATTACAGAGGAATATTGATTGATAATTGAATAGAGACATATTATAATAAATAATTAAACGATAAAAGTAAATTTAACATTTAAAATGGCACACACAATTTCCTGGCATTTTGAAGTACGATTTGTGTCTCCAATTAAGTTTTCATTCACTTGAAAGTTAATTGGAGGTCTATGTCTATTATTCTCAGCTAAAAGAAAGAAATTTGTTGAATTTCATAACTAAATGTAAATTTCATAACTGAATTTACAGTTAGTTATAAAATTCAACTAATTTCTTTCTTTTAGTTGAGAATAATTGACATAGAAATAAGTAAATCGTGAAATCAGAAAATCAGTTATTGATCAATTATATATATATATATATATATATATATATATATATATATATATATATATATATATATATATATATATATATATATATATATATATATATATATATATATATATATATATATATATATATATATATATATATATATATATATATATATATATATAGTGTAAATAAAGCAATTTTTTTAGCTAAGTTATGTAATAATTTTCTTTTCAAAATTATTCAATTTTATATTATTTTGTAAATGTTTCATTTACTATTAGGATTCTGATGGAAATATTTCATTTTATTATCCGAGATAAAAATTATTTGGAATATATGTACAAAAATATTTTAAAAGTTCAATGATGTTTGTTTTTGTACACGTTACATTTGTCAGATGGCGAACATAAATTTACAAATTTACATTTTTATACTGTTTACATGTTTCAAAAGAATCTTGCGTATTCTAGTGCTTTTAACCATAGAACTACTTTTTTTATTGTAGATATATTCAACATTTTATGCACTTTGTAAAACTCAAGAACTCTTTCTAAACTATAAAATCAGTTGTCATCGAGGTCTAGATTTTACCGCAAACTGAACGCTAACAACTGGGAGAAGGTTTCAGATCTTTTCTGCCCCTATTAAATTTAAATCACGGGAGTTATCATGTGAACGCCGAACATCTTCACAAGTAGATATCGAATAAACAGTCATGAATTTCGCGTAAATATCGAGAACTAAATCCGCTAATAATTGAAGCATGCATTGATATCACATGGGAAATTGTTATCATGTGTAGTTTAATTGGGTTTATTCAGTACTCTCTCTCGATAAAATACTCTAAAATACCATGAATAAATTGAATTAATATTGCGTTTTTCTTCTTTGTCCTTTCAATTTAAGTAAAAGTGGTGAATATGAAGAAAAGAGTTTTAATTTAGTTTTATATTAGTTTTAAAAACAGGAAAAAATTTAAACTAAGTACTGGATTATATGGTATTAGTAAAGAGGTGGAATAATTTAATATGCAAAGAATATTTGCTGTACAAATGTTGTAATTTATCTCGTAGAGCATTTTGATACTTTTTCAAAATTCTTTTAATGAATATTTCCTTTAATTGTTATATCAAACATCCATTGTAAACGTCACTCTTTTCTCCTTTCTTTATTAAATGAGAATACTACGTATGTTCCAATTTGCTGACACTGCAAGACTTTTATTGGTTTTCACCTTTCAACTCCTACAATAAAATTCGTAAATCAATTGTTTTCGCTAAAAAATAGAATATTATAAACCGTTGTCTGTTTGATCCATTAACAGTGTGCTTCAGCCTGATGATTTTCTTTATTTATTATTTTATATTAAAAGCAAAAATTCGATATATATTCCATTCGAGATATACAGTGTGTCATTTTCTTCATTAAAAATTTATTCTCTTCAAAAATAATATAAATTAACACTAAAAATCATAATTACACAAAATTTTTAATATAATTATCTCTTTTCTCTATTGCTGGATGTTGACATTTTATCTAACCTATTTACTTTTATTCGGGTAAAACAAAATGTTTAGTCATATCAAGAATTCATAAGGAATTCTCAGGTGCAAGAAAATGGTTAGTTATAACACGGATTTCCAGATTTATTTATTACAGGAGTAAGTTGCTTGTCTGAGAGCGAATATTATGTTAGAGTGACCTGTAAAGTATTTACAGTGAAGTAATGGTAATGTGTTCCTTTTAACTAAATTCTTGAATTGCATTAATGCTCTTACACAATCATATGAATCAAGTAATTCATGGATTACGAGAAAAGAAATCGCATATCCAAGGAATTTGAAAATAAGTTTATCATTTTTTGTTTAAAAATCCGGAACAGATTTCATATCAGCCATCTATATTAAGCTTTATTATTATTTTATTTGCTGTAAAATCATGCTCTTAAAACTATCAGTTTCAAGTAGTTCTATTAAAAATGAAGAAAGTATCAAAATATTTCTCCTTTCCAATATTTTTTTCAGCGTTATAGGCATGTCCTTTTAAGACATTTTCCCTTTTATAGCACTAAATGTTGGCTGTTTTATGGTAGGAACATCCTGTGGGTAAATCAACAAACTCTCGAGATAGGCCAACACAAAGGCATCGATGTCTTAGTTAGAATTTGAATCCGGAAATTGCAGGAAGACTTGGCGTATTAACAACCAGACAATGTTGAAGGCATTTCATTACATTATAATTTTATCGTAAATAATTGTCTTTATGCAGGGCTCCTGATAAATGGTTTGTAAACCACAGAACTGTGGATTGAAAAAAAAAAGTCGTTATTTCCTTAGCTTTGTTTCAGTACAAAACGGATCACCGTAGGTCATTTTGCTCAACTAGAATTATGTTTTAAACGAGTGGTCTTTTTTAAGTAAGCATAGACGCATAATTATCATGATCCATTATCAAGGTTTTAGCTCACGAAAATGAGTCTCAGGAGAGAGCTTTCTTCCATATCAGTGGTGATTTATGGTTTTGTAAATGTGAGCAAATGAGTCTTCCCTCTTCAGGTTTAAAAAAATGGACAATGTGGCATACTGGGTGTAATACAATAGCAGAAATCTATATCTTTCTTAGCTATGATTGCAACAGACATGCTATCATAATTTGTTTTGAACTAGCAAACTTTTCAAGACAAATTTGAAGAGTATTTCATTAATTACAACTCATAGGCAAACTATTTATTTCGATTTTACCAAATATATTAATTGTAAACGTTTTGAATTATACAAAAAAAAGAATGTCTGCTAATAGAGTATCACGTCACCTGACGGATAAAATTAAGATATCAAGATATGGAATGTGACAGAGGTTCTTTTTCGACAATGAAAAATATGGAGTAAAGTGAAAAGCATTATGATTGGTGTGGAAAATTATGTTCCCATCTGTAATCGAAGTTAAATCAGTTGTTGCTATACCAATCATAAAAATATTTTCAAGTGAAACAAGTAAAATTCTAATTTCTTCTAGTAAGTGATGTAAACAGTGTACTGAGAGTTCAGAGGCATTATTCTTCAAAATACAGGGTTACTAGAAAAGAATCATTCATTTTCAAAACGCGATTTATTCAAAAGTATTATACTGGCAAATATGATTGATATATGAAAATAACCACAAAATATTTAAGTTTTATGCTCACTCAACAAATGTTCATGTGTGCCACCTCGGTCACACGACACACGCCCAGGCGGTAGTACAATTCATTCCACACATTTTGTAGCGTGATCGCGTCAATGTTCATCAATGCATCACTGATACGTTTCTTCAGCTCTTCTATCGTTTTTGGTAGTGAGGGTACACAAACAATGTCCTTAATGTGTCCCCAAAGGAAGAAGTCACACGGCGTTAAATCCGGCGACTAGTTCAGGTTTGTACACCAGGTGGCGTGGCAGCACTAGTGACCAAGGGGGCACACATAGAACATTTGTAGAGTGAGCATAAAACTTGAATATTTTGTGGTTATTTTCATATATCAATCATATTTGTAAGTATAATACTTTTGAACAAATTGGGTTTTGAAAATGAATGATTCTTTTGTAGTAACCCTGTACTTTTTGAAATCTGAGAGATGCGCACCTAGAAAATGTCAAAGTAAAAAAATAAACCAAAGTAGGGATAACTCTTGTACCTAGGGCCGGCTATTTTCAAATGGCTGTATCTTTACTTATAACTAACTCACAATAATAAAAATAGTTTCTATGGATTAAGTTCTTTATTCTCTTTAAATAAAAATCACTTCAAGTATAGAAAACCAAAAGTTGTAAATGATATTGAAAATAAAAAAAAAAAATTACAAATGGCCCTAGGTACAATAACACTATTGTACCTAGGGCCAGTTATTTCCAAAAACTGAAATTGTTGTTCATAATATAAAAAAACAATTTGTATGCATTATTTCTTTCATGCACAATTTATAAAATCTTCGTAAGGAAGATATGTTAATTGTAGACAATGTCTTAAAAGAAGAAATGTTTATTATTCCACATTCTAATTCGCGAAAGTGACAGCAAAATTAAGTAACAAGCATCGACATTCTGAGCCTCCAGCAGTTTTTGGTTCAGGCAGTTTCAACACACTATCATCTCTGTTAATAACATAAGTTGTATCATTCTGATGCAAAAATTATCTGAATCGTTACTGAGTCGTTTAGGTATTTAAAGGTATATTGATCATAACGTCAACTACTTGTGAAATATAAAAATACTTTAGTTTTTCCCCCTCTAATTCCGTCAGACAGAGGTCTCCCTTTTCAATTTCATCACTAGGTCTTTCATCAGCTATTGGAGAATCTATGTAGCTTGCAGAATCTGAAGAGTCCATCACTTCAAGTGATTACTAAGTTGTTTCATCATCACTTTCTGATGTATGGTTTTTCTTCAGTGTTTTCTTAAAGATACCACATAAATCTTCTGTTTCAAACACAGATTTCGTAATTTTTTTAACAATTACTGCTTTCAATTTTTGTGCTTCAATTTCATTTTTCTTGGGGGTATCAGTGAGAATTCTACACTTGCCAGGTTTTCGCCCACCTCTTTTGGCAGTACGAGAGGCCATGGCCCTAGGTACAAGATGTTGTTGTGTTTGGCAAAATGGCTTCCATACCCAAAGACCTGCAGAAACCAAACTTTTTTATTTCATTTCTTCCTTTAATGATTTCAAAAATTATCTGCTATACATTAAAACATAAGTTTGCGCTTACTTTCACAAAATAAGACTAATTGATGTGAACAAAATTAGTTTTGATCATGTAATCAAGACTTTCTTTTCTATTTAACTATAGCTTCTTGCTTTCATTAAAAATGGCTGTTGTGAATTGAAACAGTGTTGTCACTCACTCCAATGAGTAAAAATTCTGTAAAATAATAATTACTTAAATAAAGCATGGTGGCCCTAGGTATATGATGGCCCTGGGTACAAGAGTTTCCCCTATATTGGGAAAAAGGTCCTACAATTCTTCAACATGAAACGCCAAATTGCATATCATTCTTCTCAATACAATGGCTAAAAAATACAGAATTGGAAGTTTTCAAACGTCTTCCCAACAGCCTAAATTTAGTTCAATCATCGTTTGGTTGTTTTCTTCACTCAAAAGTCTTCTCAAAAAATATTTTTCATCAGTGATGAATGTGTTTACGCTTGTAAGGTATACACAAGATTCGATTCACAAGAATCGAACTTTTGAGTGAATTAAAGAAGCTGCTTTAGATATGCTAATTTCGGCATACGCGCTTAGTATAAATACCACGCAGCGTCATTAATGAGAAAGGGGAGGTTGTTAAGGTTGAAAAGGTGTTATCCTGCGCTAGTGCTTAGCGGGCCAGAAGTTTACATGGCAGTACTGCTGGTTTGACTTACTGTTCGTGAGTATAAAAATATATTGTTCTTGGAAGCTGTGTTTATACATTCCGTACAAGTAGTACGCATGCTTATTGCTGTAAAAGCCAATTATATGTGCAACGAATTCAATAAACATTGTTTCATGTATAAACTGGTGTGTTTCAAATTCAAACAGAGAGCCACTTCAAATTATATACACCCAGGTCTGGGTAGAAGTGAGCATAGATTCTCTATACGCTGTTACCAATAAATGCATCTCTTAACGACATGAAGAGTTTATAGACGCAATAGATGCATAAACTAGTTAGATGTTGGCGCACTTATATCAAGAAATAGAAATATTATGGGAAAAATTAAGTATTAGAACTAAATTAGAAATTCTAACTATTCTCCATATTTAATTTTTCACCCTGATATTTTACCTCTGGGTAGCGGTAAAAATAAGATGATATTACCTGTGGAACCAATAGACCTCATAATAATAATTTTTATTGTGTTTAAATTTAGGGCTTATAACCAAAAGTCATTCTCGTTTTTGTTTTATTGCGTCCATCTTCTTTAATCTAACCTCCTCAATGTTTAAGGAGTATGGTCTGAGTCCTTCATATTCGAGATGTTTTTTGTTCACCGAGCGTAATGCATGCTATTTTTTTATTTTATTTGCTTCTGGATATGATGACTTCATTTGCTCCTGATTGTAACGTTTAGATAAAGAAAGAATCGAGTTCATATGCTTGCCACTTTATGAAGACAGGAAATATTTACGTATTCCCATTAGGCAAGAAATATGTTTTATAATATTGATTACTGTTGCGAAACTAAATTCATAACTAAATTATTTAATTCCATGACTATCGTTCAATTTTGTCACTCTTATATATTAAAGATAATAGTGTTTTTTAGTATAACTAATGTAAACTCAAATAATATTTTTCATCCATGCTCATTCTTGAAATAACTATTTGGCTTATGTGTGAATTTTTTCATTTTATTTCCTATCTTGATTTCCTTTATTTCATATAACATTAAGTAGAACGTTAGTTCAGTGTTAGTAGCAATTTACAAAGTTATCTCCAGTTTACAGATTTATTTTTGTTTGTTTTATAGTACGACAGAACTTTTAAATATAAAGTCGATTTAATAAAAATCATTATAAGTAAATAACACCCAATTTTTTTTTAAACAGATATATTAAAATGGGAGCACTTTATTACTCTAGCAACAGCTTGATCATAAAGATTAAGAAAGAATCAAAATATAACTGCAGCGCTTTTAACCGTTTTCTATGGAATATGGAAAAAAAATTATTTTTCAATGTTTTAGCTTAAAAAAATACTTCTTCACCGGTATATGTTTACGCTGTTGAAGCATTAAAGTAAATTAAACAGCTCTAGTGCGTTTGGGGATGTCTTTTATACGAATCAATTTCCTTCTGAATTGGAATTCCAGTCTTCTTTCAGATCTCGTTCTAACAACCTACCTGCGCAAGAGTTAAATTTCTATTACATCGATGTAGCATCCGAAATTTACCTAGGAATGGATGAAATATAAATTTACCTAGAAATAGAAAAATAAATTGGAAGATAGGACAAGGTTTAAAGTAAAATAGATGTAATATATCGCTTTTAAGCGGCTAGAAAATGGCTTGGAAAAATTTAAATTGAATATCTCAGTTCCTTTCTTAGATTCTAATATCATCAATTTCTGCATATAAAAGCAAATAACTTTAAAATGACTTAATTTATTTTATGAATTTAAATATTTCGTCTTTTTAAAAATAACTTTTATTATTCTACTTCTTGAGAAACATACTTTTCCTCTTTTGAATATAGTCGTTTGAATGTAAATGCTTGTTTGTCTAATACAGAAAGTTGTATTGCATAGAGTTTATTTTTTTAATCTACCCGGTCACAATCGCGTGAATGGCTTTGTATTCAAACTTTATTTCATATTTAAAAAAAATTCTCTTTATCTGTTTATTCCCCTATAACAATGGAAGCACACATTTTATTTGCTAATCTTTTGGTCTTACACTACTTCCTAATGTTTTCATAGAGCATAGACAATATGCATTTAGATGCAAAATTTTAGTGGTTTACTAAAATGTATAAAATGAGTTAAAAAATGGCATATGTAATATTTTCTTCGGGAAATGCTACAACATTTTCTCATAACAATTTTGAATAGACATATGTAAAACACTGATAACATTCACAACTCTATTTCCATATATTTCAAAATTAGTATTCCAACCAGAAGGATGCTTAAAGTGGACAATAAGTACTTAGGTGATTTTTTTAGAGTTCTCTTACCATTTGTAGCTATGAGTACAGCTAAGTATCACTTACAAAATAAATAAAATGTAATCACCCACAGGCATATAAGTTATCTATATATATAAAGCAGTTCCGTAAATGACTGACTGACTGACAAATATCGCATAGACCAAATCGCTGGATCTAAAGGACTGAAATTTTGCATGGCGATTCTTCTTATATGGAAGGGGTGCACTAAGAAGGATTTTTGAAAAAAATTTCTTAGATTTTTTTAAATTGAATTTTCAAGCTGTTTTTGTAACTTATGTAAAGTTTACATTTAAAATAAAACTTTGAGGGTTATAAAATTTCTATCACGTGAAAGATCATAAAAATTCCTTTAAAATGAAATGTTTTTCGAATCTTTATCTTCATTTTGCGAATTTTGGTGAATTTTTAAAATTAATTTTTAGAATTTAATATATTAAATTGTGATCATGTCATTTCTTTTCTTTTTGGGATACTTTAAATTAATTTTGCGTCACGTGCATAACAACGAAATAAATTGACAAAAAATATTAAAATACGGTAAAAGATAAAATTTAACCACTAGACTAATTGAGATGGATTTTTTAAAGAATTTAATTCTAATTAGTATGTTTTATGGATATTAAACATAAAAATTAATTGCATACATTGACCGTTGCATATAATTTTAATATTTTCTTCTACATTATTTTGTCTATAAAATATCCATTACGTTTTTTTTATAAATATATTTTTTTGTTTTTTCTTGGCATTAATTTGATACATTGACCGTTGTATTTAATTTTAATGTACTCTGTAGAGAAGCACGGGTATTCAGCTAGTAATAAGATAAGCTTATTTAAAGTTAACAAAAACTAGTTGTAAGAAAATTAGAACTATAAATGAATATCATACACCAGGAACAATTTTTCATTTGAATTGAGCCTATAGACAGAAAAAAATATGTAAAACTGAATAAAGTGCACCTGGAATAGACAATATTCATTTCTCAATCACCCACTATCAGACAACTAAACGTCAACATTGAATCCCTCTCCCCCCTGTGATCAATCGCATTTACTGAATTCTGCTTTTCGAACTGATCCGTCGTTTTAAAAATGTTTTTACAATAATAACTGCTCGCAATGGTTAAGGCTATATTGCAAAGACCGCGTGTTTAGGTCTCTGTTGGTTTAAAGATATGGCTCGCTCTGATCCGCAATTCTTCTAACAACAGCTCATCTCTGATGCCTCGATCTTATACAAAAATGTTAAAGTCAACAGTAAACGTGGCTTCCAGAAATTTGGCAATAAAAGTGCCTACTTTGATATACTCTTCAAGCAAATAGTAAAATCTCTTAAAATTCTTTGCTCATTTGTGAACCTAATTAGAAATTTGCTAAGGATAATTCAACATTAAAGGTTACTGAATAACTTTGGAGAGTTACATCCTTTGAGGTATTATATCTTCTTTCTGCGTGTAGAAAGAAATAATTAACTAAAGATTGTTCCCTGCGTGGCATATGTGGAAAAACGGAATCAAAGAATATTACCTTGTCAAGATTCTGCTCAAAACACTAGTACAATGTTATCGATAATGCGAGGCCGGAAAACAATGATGTGACACTTTCGGTGATTTGGGTTCCATGATTTTTTTTTTTATGAGGATCTAATTAAATATTGTTATCACTGCTTTAAGCACGTTACTTACCGCTGTAATATTTTTTAATGTGGATAATGTTCTTCGATACTTTTAATTATCTACTTATGAAATCTGAAATAACTGAATATTGTTCGAAAACAAAAGCAGTTTGCATAAAAACGAGACGCTTTTAATGATGGTGCTAACAATGAACCATAATGAATGTATTTTTATTGCTGATATCAAGAATCAATACATTCTTTATGTAATTAACAAAATACACTCATAGAAAATGAACGAGTCTTTATCGCTTTTTGAGATAAAAAATGTATTTACATATGCGATCGATTCAAAGAATTTAGATAAGAAAAATAATACTTCGAAACTATTCAAGCTCGGTTTCATCCCATAAAAATAAATATTAATAACAGTTTTGAACATTTATTATTATAATTTCGTATTTAACTTTTTTCTCTTAATGCATTAAAGAGAGGGATTTTTAAAACCTACGAAGTTCCCGACAGAGATGATGTTTTAAAAATAGGGTATCTTCTAAGTAACTAGCAAGAAAGGCAGAAGGACTCCAAATCATTTTTGTATCCTCAATATGTAAATCAAAAAGAAATTATGAAAAGCGTTATCTCTAAAATATTTTCTACGGAGTAGATAATTTCAATCAGTCCAGCCATACTAAAATATATAGACTACAAGACAATTCTCATTTTAATAGGAGGGAAAAATATGCATAGAAACAGGACAAAATTTCAATCTTCTTTGATTAAATATATTTAATCTCTGGCTACATGGAGAGAGAAAATTCTGCGATTAACCACATAAGACTTTTTTTGGCAATATGTACTTTAAAACAGTGATCTCCAGCAAATCAATTACCGAGGAAAACAAATATTTTCATTGCGACAGAGTTCTCAGTATTCACTAGTGCTCATAGTATTCAGAGTCGCTCAGAGTATTCACTAGTGCTCATAGTATTCAGAGTCGCTCAGAGTATTCACTAGTGCAGGGGTTCCCAAACCGCGGATTGTGACCCCTAAGTGGGTCTCGAAGTGTTTTCTGGTAGGTCACCATGGTTTAATTTAATTAAAATAACTTTTTTACAAATTACTCCGAAAAAAATTGTCAATATTTATTTGCCATGAAACTGTAAGGCAGTGATGACTTTTAAAAAGAAAGTCTCATGCAAAGTGCAAACCGAGTTCGTTAGAAATCTACCGCCTGTTTTTGATGGTAAATGAAAATCGCGATTACTTACTGCGTGTAGTACATAAATTCTAAATGTTAGTTTGTCTGTGCTGTCAGTTTTGGCATTGCTATTGAAGTTTCCCCAACAGAATAAAGCAGTTTTATTTCAGTAAAAGCGTTTCTATTTTTATTTTTACAAAATTCCGAATCCATACGATAGGTGCTTTATTTTTCTTAAGGTTCTGCTCTAATCTCGCTTTTACACGCCTTTGACCGAAGGACGAATGTTTCTTAATGTTTTCTATTCCGTACAAATTTCATTTTTATTAAATTAAACATTTAGTCGAAATTTAAATTGCAGAAAATGCATTTTGGCGTTTTTCTTAATGTCTTAAAAGGCTTTCTGAAGGAAAATATGCAGGGTGGGAGAAGAAGGGGGGTCACGACTCGAAAAAGGTTGGGAAACAATGCATTTGGGGCTTACAAATTGCACATAGTACAACTTGCAACGGAAAAAAACAAAGCTTCTTCCCCGATCAGTTGCACAAAATTTTAGACAGCTAACTACAGGAAACTATCATAGCAGCTAGGAACACTGTTAATACTTATGTCTGTATCAGTAGCACATTTTCTTCCTTCGATTTGTTTAAGCAATTTTACCAACTCTGCCCAAAGCTACTAGAAATGATGATGATCATAATCTCGGTTGCTTATGAGGTTGCTAAGTTCTAAGCATTTGTAAACAGGTTTTCCTATATTAATTTTTAAACTACCAGACGTGAGGTATTATATCTATTAACAGTGTTTTATCCTTGTAATTGAGCACTAATGTATTTTGAAAAATATATCTCAGAATTAAATTGTATTTAAGGTGACTAAATTAAAATTTTAATAAAACATATATGCCTATCTATCAATAAATAAATACATAAATAATTAAATAAATTAAATAAATTATATATATATATATATATATATATATATATATATATATATATATATATATATATATATACACCAGGTGATCATAATTAAACTTGTCCTATTCAGAGCCCTCTGTAGCTGTCACTAAAAGGCGAATTGAGCTGGAAATTTGCAGATAGACAATTCAAAGGATAGGCTGAAAGATTCCACCAAAAAATTTAAAAAGTTTTTAAAATGTCCACTAGGGAGCGCAATACACCCTAAATGCTTGAAAAGTCATGCAATAAAGAATTGTGCACAGTTTAAAACTTTTATTATTACATTCTCAAGCATTATGATGTTTAAAACTGTTATTTTTACATAATCTTTGGAAAATCCACGTGCCTTCTACACAATTCCGCAACACTCGCCTAAAGTTACCTTCTGGTGTAAATTCACTTCCTAATTTATCCTTGGATCATTCTTTTTCGAAGAACTTAAAGCCAATGGCCTTGTCACATGTTCTGTAACAGCCCTCAGATGTCGTGACATGCTCAGCAGTTTCGTTTTACCTCAACTCCAGCAGCGGTAATGCCTTCAGTCTATTACTTTTATGCAGGATGGTGCCCCTCAACATAATGGACTCTGTGTGCGGAGGTTTTTACGGGGGACAACATTTTACGGGGGACAGGGTGATTAGTCGATCCTTTCTTACACCTTGGCCAGCCCGTTCTCCCGATCTCTCTCCATGGGATTTTTGGTTATGGAAGAATTAGAAAACGTTGTTTATAGGGGGAATGTTGCAACTTTGGCTGACCAGAAGGACCGCATAACATTGTATGTTCGACACATTACTGGCGACCAGCTGCGGTCCACTGTTAAACACGCTGTTCATCGCTTGCATATTTTACAGACTAATGAGGGAGCCCACACTGGACAATTTTCTATACATCGCTAGACAGTGTGTAACAAATAAATTATGCATGAATTGTAATTTGCAGCTTGTTTAAATTATTTCCATGTAATGCGCTCCTAGCACACATTTTTAAAATTTTTTTCAGGAATTTTTCAGCGTATCCTTTGAATTGTTATTCTGCAAAATTTCAGCTCAATCCGCGTTTTAGTTACAGCTGCAGAAGGCTCTGAATAGGCCAAGTTTAATTATGATCACCTGGTATATACACACATACACAGAAAGACAGACAATGAAAGTTTTCTTTAACCATATTCACAAATAACAGAAAAATCTAATGCTTCAGGACAATATCTACGAAAACATACGTTGCAACTTAAATATAGTTAAAATTCCATTCATACAAATTCCATCATTATGCTGACCATTTTAATAATTTTGATTAAGATAATACTTGTGACAAAAGTTTTAACATGGGCATCAATGGTGAGGAAAATTTTAAAGAAAACAATTAGACCAGCACACGGAGATTTATAACTATTTTAGAACATAAAATATCTATTGAATCCAAGCTATTAGAAATCTTATAGTCAACACCGATATTTTTGAAAGTATTTTATAATAGCTACAAAAAGATATTGAAAATATTACAAGTTGAAGTAATCGAAATTATATTCCGAAGTATAAAGGACAAAAAGGTCGAAAATTTACGAGGTACTCCATCGTGATTTAAAAATTTATTTTTTTAAGTATACTTTAGAATTCCCAGAAAGTGAGTTTGGTTAAAAACAGTTATTTTTTACAAAATCTTTAACTTGGGATTTTAGTAGCAAATATTTCTGATGACGAAGGAGGAAATAATTGTGTTACGATAAACTTAAAACTTTTAAAGAAAATAACATGTATTAAGCTTCAACTACAATATAGAGGGTCCTTAGACATAAATTCAAGTTACATATAAATTTCAGAACACCTAGCGTTCCTTAATATCTAAATACTTTTTGTTATATTTAGAAGCAAGGTAAGACCATAAAATGCAGACCTTCATAAAACTAGAGAGCTGTGAAAAATAGGTGTGTAGCATTTTGTAAAATAAATAAATACACATATATATATATATATATATATATATATATATATATATATATATATATATATATATATATATATATATATATATATATATATATATATATATATATATATGGAATTAGAAATGTATGAAGCTGAAAGAATTTTAATTTAAATTTTTTTATTCAAAATATATTCGTATCAACAAATTCCAAGAGCAACACAACGAAAGGCAAACAAAACTGTATGTAAAAGCAACCAGAATTCATATATTAAAATTCATCGCTACTCAAGGGTATTTGAGGTACGTGTTCATTCAAAATAATTTCTTTTCCTTAGTTTTTGTAGTTTGCAATGTATGTCTTTGGTTTAAAAGTTGATTAATGGCAACGATATTTTATGAACTCTTATAAAGTTTTTTTACACTTTTTAAATTTTAAGTCTATATTGTATTGTATTTCTTTTTGAAAATTTCATTAATAATTGTAGAATTTATATTAATATTGTAATTCTTAAGGAAATATGATATACCGTAACAATGTATCCAATTAGGGAGAAATATTATGTCTTTTTATTTGAGAAAAATTCACTTGAAAAAAAGAAAATATATATATATTGAGTACATTTGGACTTAAAGAAATCGAAACCTGTTGAATTTTTTCATTATGAAAGTTGCCAAAATTTAAAACTTTGCCAACTTATACGTGAAAAGACTATAAAAATCGGCTAATTTAGAAGGCACATAGCAATTAATTCTTAAATAATACATGTGCATAGGTTATTTAGGCATTTGGCACACTAAACATGACTATACAAGTAAATGCAACCAAAATAATTTAAATTTCACACCTTCAAAATTTTACTAAAAAAGTTCCAAAATCAGCGTTTTAGCAAAAATTCAAGACATTTGCGGCAAATCGAAGAGTTGTCATAAAAATCTCAAATTTTTTGTGTGAACTAAGTGCCACCAATCGGAACATTTCCGCACTACCCATAAATAAAAATCAAAAAGTTTTTTTTGGCCTACCCTAATATATATTATACTTTCATCCACCCACATCATGAATAACTTTATTAATGTAACCCTATATAGGTGGACCAACAGTACACCATGTACGGGGACAACACAAGAACGTCATGTCTTAGCCGTGATTCGATACTGCGCTCGCTTTTTGGAAGTTTGTAACGTAAACCTCTATTATACGGGCCAGTATACGGTGGCCCAGTTGGCAAAGGCAGCGCCAGTGATACGAACGTCACTAGTTCAATGTCCATTGCTGACAAATCCACCTCCGTGTACACTAATGGCGGCTGGTGCAAAAATATGTTGTAGCCGCAATGCCCTCCATGTTCTCAAAATTTCCTCTGGATGCGCCGGGTCTCGTCAATTTACTTGGTTCTAAATTACGGGACCGGTTTGTAGGAATTAGTGCTGTCCACCTATACGGGGGCTCCTTAAAAGAATGGCCAGCAGCCTCGCGGTGTACATACATTCGAACGTCTAGCGACAAGTGCCTCCGTGTTCGAACAAAAAAACTCTTATACAGGTAGCAAAAGCACGATACTGCCAGACGTAATTGGACACCTTGTAATACATAAATAACGGCAGACTCGCATGTGCAGCTGAAGATGGGCATTGCGAATTGGGTACAATATACATAAGCGTGATCATCTTGCAATTTTTTTAATTCATGGAACTGTT
The DNA here is from genome assembly GCA_907164885.2 of Dolomedes plantarius. Lineage (NCBI taxonomy): Eukaryota > Metazoa > Arthropoda > Arachnida > Araneae > Dolomedidae > Dolomedes > Dolomedes plantarius. The sequence continues at coordinate 125,839,557 of OU015501.1, forward strand.
CTAAGGTGCGCACTGCCGAACTTAAGAACTCCGAAAGAAATATGGTGATAGGATCCTACTTAAGTTGGTCCAGACACAAAATTGTTCAAATTTTCGAAAAAAAATTTATTGCATTAAAGATTTTTATATTCTTTTGCACTTAAAATGACGTTTAAATCATGTTTCTATCTTAATTAGAACAGGAGAAATTATTATTTTTTTTTGCAACATTCTAATAGTAGCCAATAGTTGTTTAAACTTGTATGTGCGTTTTTCTGCATGATGGTTTTTTTTTTCCCTATTTCTCGTCTTTAAATTGTTTATAAGTCAAGAACCGTTAAAGATAAATGGTTGAAACTCGGAACATGCCTTTTTCAACTATTTTACTTTAATTTTAATACAGCAAATTTGAAAAAAAAACATTTACTTTTGAAAATATGATTTTTTAAAAATAAGTTATATAATTTTTTTCGTAATTTTTAATCTAAATATTTTTAATTTTTTTAAAAATTATTATTTAAAAAAATGGTGAATTAAAATTAAAACTTAAATATTTTTGTTTAATTAAATGAAAAAATTTGAAAATTCGACAAATAATATTTCGAGTTATAACGATTTTAAATTACCCCACTTTTATTAAAAAATTAAATTTTAAAATTTTTTTGAAACTTTTTGAGACGTTTCATGATATGATTTTGTTTACAAATTATTTGGTTAACCATCACAAAAAATTCAAAATTTTAACTCAATAAATAAAAAAAATTTCAAAATGCGTCCCGGACCCCCTTATAGATCAAAGAGTCTGTACTTGCAGCCGCTGGTCTTTAGTGCTTACCGAATCAGACCCAGTTGTCGTTCGAAAGTGTAAAAGGCTGATGGCACTATTGGAGCGGTATCCTGATCTAAGAGGCCGCAAAAATGATATGCTCTAAAAAGTAATCTTTAGAGAAGATTCTAATGAAGAATAGCTCTTCTGCTGTATCAATGTGGGTTTCAGGCGGTCCCAAGGGACAGGAAATGCTATAACTGCATAGCGCTATAAATATATCATTCTATAACTATATTGTGCAATTCCATCAGTCCTCACGGAAGAGTATTAAAATATACAACATATGTTTATTTTGAAACACATATTTCTGATATTAAATGACAGGAACTCCAAGGTCGAATGATGCAAAAAACTACACCTTGTGCTTGATAAAACATAACCCTCCTTATTTCAAAACAATATGATATCATAAAGAAATCCACGAAACCAGCAACTTAAATTATTGTAGCATAGAACTAATCCAAGACAAAATTTTGGCACGTGCACGTTACAAGAATATAACCTATGCCAACGAAGGATATCTGAAATCATAATTCCATTTCTGTTTAATTTTCATCTCTGTGAAAGTTCAGTTTCTTTTCTAGTCAGGACATATTTTCATCATTCATGCCCTTGGTAATCAAAGTAAAATGTGGTTAAGGGAGACGGTCTGAATCCAACTTTTTGATTATCTATTCAACATCTACTGACAACTATGTAAGAAACCTTTTATAGTGTCAGTCAAAACAAATAGTTTTTCCAAAAATGGTCACATATTGAAATGATTCAAATTTTTACGCATGTGGCGTGTTAAAAGTAAAACTATTCTTTATCCAAAATAAATTTAAAAGCTTGATTTTTGCTTAATATTTTGTTGATCGCTCAGTTCTCCAAAGAAAAAGATTATCGCTATTTTTAAGACTAAGTTACCTAACTTGAAGCACATATTAATTCATCTTCCGATCAATAAACATTTTTTATTCAAAAGATTTTTTAAAAAAAACGTTTTCTTTGCTCTTTTTTAAACGGTTTCCCATGATCACGCTATTTCAAAATTGGGGAAACACCGGTCATTCTTACCAGAGTGTGTTAACATACAACCACGAAATACAACGTTCGCTTTGCGTAAGATTCTTCACAATCGCTAAGTTATTAAATAACATAATTAGCCTCTTTACTTAGATTGAGCAAGAGTAATATTTTAATAAACAGAGAGTATTTTGACTTATAATTGTTTACCTAAGAACACCTTTCAATATGTCCTTAATGGGACAAAAAGAGCAGAAAATACACGACTCTTACGTAATTAAACGCATACACAATTACGTTCAGAGTCAAATTGCATCCTTGACTTCATAATTGGTTTAATTGACGTTCATAAATATTCAATATCTTTAACAATGGATACAATTTTTTCCTATCCGTTTATTGTTTTTTTTAAAAATTAGATCTCTAGATCATTAGTATGCAATAAAACCGTAAGCTAATTAATATTAAACATTTTTCAAAAGTGATTTAAGAGAGTTACACATTTTTATTTTTAAGATAAATTTTTTTTGTTGGGTGAAAGTAAAAAAGGTGTTTTAAATAATGAGTTTTGATCTTTTAAATAATAACTTTTAAATAAAGAGTCTTTACAAATTTTCATAAGAAATGTTAAATGTAAGACTAATGTCTGCATGAAAAAAATAAATAAATGGATAGTAAAACCAATTTATAGATAAAAAATATATTTCAGTGGAATTGAAAGAGGAGTCTACCAGTTTTAAATTGTGTTAAATTAAATATGCTTGATGTATTTTCACAAAAGATTTGAAAAGAATGATGTATGTCTGCATAGTTAAATCATTATCTGAGCGAATAGTTTAAAATTTATATTTTAATGGAAATAAGTAGTTTTAAAAATATATATGAAGGGAACAAGAGTCTACATGAAATAGATAAAGAAATATATTTCACCATAGAGTTATTTTGTCTGATTTAATATTACGTACGAAGAGATATAAACACTTCGTATAATTAATCAATTTTTTTTTTTTGTTCAGCAAACTTGAAGTGTCATTTTAAGAAATAGCTAAGGGAAATTGATAGATATTAGCATTTTTAATATTAACGACAAGATTTCATATCTCATGCAATATTTAAATATTATTCATAGCATATAAACTTTGCCTAGTGAAAAGACGAAATTAACTTACAATAATTATTCTTTCATTCAAAATAATAAAATGCAATGTTTCACTTTTTTTGTGGTAGATAACATAAAATACGAAAGTTAAATATTTTATAATATACATTTTTATAACATATACCATATCTTTTCTAAAATTTCATACGTTTTTAGACAACACAAAAATGAAATTTTTTAGTAAAAAACATATTGCTCAAAAATAGAGATATGGTAACATTTATTATAAACTATAATTTCTTTAAATTTTAGGATTTTTACATCAGTCCGGAAATTTAGGCTTTTTCTTCGTAGACCGTATATCAATGTGCCTGCCGAGAAGGAAAAAACTTATAGCATATCATTTCTAAATCTCCATTTGTAATCCGAATCATACCATATTTTGTACAGTTTTACAAAATCCATACAGAAAAAAAATATTAATGGGGAAATTTAGATTAAAAAACCTAAATATCTCCTTAATGTAACACCTCAGTTAGCAACATTTTTCCCTGCGTAAAGTAAATAAGAAAATATGACCCTCTATAAATGCTCGGTGCACAGCTTTTTAGTTCAAATAAAACGTCTAACGGAACAATACTGATTAAAGCAACATGATTAAAACTTTACAAAGTTTTCATTTTCGTGAGCATAAAAATAATTCTGTGGAAATATATAACACAATATTGCCTAGTTTAGCAATATTTATTAGATATATATTAACATAATGAAAATAATTGATTAAGTTAATTTGAAAATAAATTAAATTTATGAAATTAAGTCAGATTTACAAAAACAAATTTCACATGAATAAGGTATATCACAGTAATAAGGATTTATTAAAAAAAAAATTTCCCCTTACATTAAACATTAAGCATGTGAAACATCATTTCGAAAAACAATGAAACAAACCCAAAAGAAGAAAAAAATAATTTATGGGGATAGATCTTAATGATGTTTATTAATTTAGTGGCAATTATTAAATTTGGATATCCCATTTATAATTAGAAAAAAACGCAACAAATTATATGTAGAGAATATTGTCTTTAGACAGCATTCTCGAATACAAGAATTACTTTCCTTTTGGGAGTCTATGTGCTTATTACAGCTCAACCCATTAACAACCAGTGATAAAAATTTTTGAAGTCGTTAGCTCAAAGATCGATATATCAAATTTTAAAGAGTAATCATTCTACGCGTTTGTCAGAAAAAGCATTAATAAGTTTGCCTGGGGGGTTTATCTCTTTCCATCAAAATGAAGTTAAAAATATTTTTAACGCATTTATCTTTTAGAAACTATAATGTAACACACAACTCAGTTTGTGGATATAACTAAAAATTTAGACTAGCCATCAAATTTCTTTGCAATTAAACACAAATTATGTGTTTGTTAAGGTATTTATTATTAATCAGGTATCATATTATTTTCCTGACAGTTCTCGAAAGTAATTTTTAGAACCTACCTTTCCATAAAATTTATGGGAATGTTCAAAGGATACCGTGCAAAGACTTAATAAAATTTAAACATACGAATGTTATTTCCCAAAATACCTCTATATGATAAAAATTATTTATTTTCTTTTGTTGTAAATCACTGCTTTAAAATAATTTTTTGTCTAGAATTTCTTAATAAAATGAATTCATTTCTACATATGTTATATAGTAATTCCTCATTATTGCAATTTTCTTTTATAAGTAAACTGACAAATGTAGATATATGGTACATATATGTACATAGAGAGATCACACACAGACAGAAACATTATATATATATATATATATATATATATATATATATATATATATATATATATATATATATATATATATATATATATATATATATATATATATATATATATATATATATATATATATATATATATATATATATATATATATATATATATATATATAAGTATTTATGTATGTTTTTATTTATTATAAATGATTTTTTTATAAAATTCCAACAGTGTTATAATTTTTTTATAATTAATAGAATTCAAATTGTGATAAAAATATGTCATTTTCAAACTAAAATAAATTAAACACTTTAATGTTTAACATAAATTTTAAGGAATGCAGCCTAACATAATTCTTAATTCCTGCTGAAAATGATATCTGCAAACTGTGTCATTTTTAATATTAATGTTATATTGAACAAATAGCCCTTTATAAGTACACTGTTTATGATTCGTGGGTTCATTAATTATCTAAAAATGCATGCCCCGCATTCCTTTATTATACATGCACATTATTTTGGCATATTTGAATCTTGTTCCAAAATATGAATAAACTACACCTGCTACATAATAAAAGAATTTTAACTTGTACCATTATTTCTTATCCAAAATATGAGCAATGATCATTAACTCGATATACTCACTAACCATGAAACAGCAGCTGCCGAATGAAATTTTTAACGATTTAATAGTCTATAAATAATAATTACTTTAACAATTTTTGGAAGATATTTTTTTAAAATATGTTTTACCTAATAGCTGAAACAATATTTTTTAATAATTTGTTTCATATAAACAGCGTTGTTTTTCTTAGTTCTTGTTAAGTCTCGGTAACTTCCGTAATAACTAGTTAACTAACAGCAAATCATAAATGGTTTTCAAACATTCATAGTCAGTATTTGGTAAAATTTTCTTTAGAAGTTTCAGCTATTCTTTAAACTATTAAAGGAGCAAAAACAATAACTAAATTAACTGTTTTCTAACTTTTTCTATTAGGAAATAAAAATTCCTATCATTCCGTTTCAAACAATAAAAATGGCACATTAATTAAAATCTATATATGTAGGCCAGAGATTGAACTTAAATGTGTTTAATACCATAATTATTAACTAAATATTTACATGTTACAACTTTTTAAATTAATACTTTTTAATAACATTAAAGCAACAACTCGAATGTCGTTCTGAAATTAAAGAAAATTGGCATTCCTTTATGTATTGAAATTTAAATATTAAATGAAATCATACATAAGTTAGTAAAATTTTCCCAGAAAAGTTCAGATATTGAAAAAAGTAACGATATAAAAACAAAATTAAATTTTCAGATAATAAATTTTAGCGATTTTACTTTTTACATATTTTTAGTTTATTTTTAGAAGTTGAACCAAACTGAGTTCAAGAATAGGATTACAGGGATATCACTTAAAATTATACTTATCAAAATTAATTTTATTAATAAGTTACTTTTTATATCGTTTAATCGCAAGTAGTTGATACGGAGTTCGGTGCAGAGTTATAAAAAAGTTTACACACACTTTAAATATCAAGCATATTTGAAATGAGTAAGTAAAAAATAGAAAAGGCTTACTTAATTACAAAGCTAAGAGAAATGATAAAATTATTTTCACTGTCACTGTAGTTTATTGTTTTCAAAGTAGAATAAAGTCATGAATATGTTTTGATGAATATGTTTTGATGAACTGATTTTAGAAAATGCGCAAAAGAGTATTTTTACTTCTAAAAATTTATATATTAATCAAGTTTACAATTAACGTTAAGAAAGAAAGTATAATTAAACTACCGGATTTATAAATCATTTAAAAAATGAGAATTATAAGCATTATTTAAGGAAATTATAGTAGCATATTTTAAATTTTAGAATCATAAAAATTCAACTTTCTGTAAATAAAATATAACTATACTGTCTTATTTTTATATGCTCCTTTTTGATTTTTTTTAAACTATTATAAATTACAATTATTAAAGCAAAACCTGTTCTCATTTTAAATTATCAATTGTCAAAAGAGGGGAAATATTTCCCGCATTTGTTGGCATTTCTATCCGTTCTTCCCACAAAAACACTTTTTTATTGTTCTTGAAATCAATTTACAACTTACGTTCTGTTAATTTAAATTATTAAATTTTAAAGAACTAAAAATTAAAATTATCAGTTTTGGTAAATGCTTCATAAAATTCGTCAATAAAAACACATTAATAATATCCCTTGTATTGTATAGGGAATTTTGAAAAAAAAAAGTTTCAGTGATTAACTATGAAAGAAATCCCTTGATATGATCATAAAAATAATTGTATAAAAAACAACTAGATTTATGAAATTACAGCGATCTAAAAATAAATTTTATTTTTCGCGCTGTCAAACTTAGAATGCAATTTTGCGGTGCGCTCATCTCTAATATTTCTTTAAAAACAAATTTTCTCTCTGAATTTTAGGCATACATTAAAAAAATGCGAGAATAATTTGTCATCCCCATTGACGGAAGCTATTTTTTAAACGTACTTACCCCCGCTCTGGAGCAAATCAAAAGCCACCTGTTAAACGTGCTTTCCCGAAGTTGGAAAAAAGCCGGCTCTCCGTGAGGCTGCGGCCATGGAACTAGAAGCCCGACTACGAAATCCGCGCATGTCAACCAACTGATAAACTGGAAGGGTTCATTCACGTAGGAGTGCTAACAGTTGCAGGGGCTCGTATGTGGGAAAAATGAAGCTTAAGAGCCCGCTGTGTTAGTCTTTTGGGACACAAACACAATTATGAAAACCATTTCAATGGGGAAGTTTATTATAATTTTCATGAGAACTGGAAATGTTTGTGCTTTTGAATATCCGTCCCTTTTTTGTTAAAAGCAAATATTTTGATTATATTTTGGCTTAATTGAAGTAGAAAATTAATGAACGCTTAATTAACTTTTAACGAGTTTATTGTAAAAGTCTACCTTCAAAATTCGTTGAAGCATAAACTGTAAGATTTTTGTCATGAATTAATATTAACCTAGAATTAATACTTGTTCATTTATTATAAATATAATTTGAAGGTAGAACACTTATTTTGTTTTTAATTTGTAAATACAGCCATTAAGCGTTTAAAATTAGTGAGCAGTTTTCGTATAAATAATACATGAGATGAGACACATTAATAACGTATATAAAAGATTTATGTGAAATTTCTTCTGGCATTAATTATTTGTTTAAATTTTACGCAACACAAAACACGATTTATTACAACTATCACATTCAAATTTAAATTTACTCGCATGAATTACCTTGATATTTTGTTTAAATTCAACTTATTTGCATGAATTAAACATCATTTGATACACTAACCTAGATTTAAAACTTTTGCTTCGCATTGATATGTTTCAAAAATTAATTTTAAAAATGAATATTCCTTCAACATCCTGCTATTTATGTCTCTCACATGCATTTACGTGCATTAAAAACAAAAGTTTGCCAACAATAAAAATAAATTAAAAGAACTTTTTTTATATAGTTTAACAAACTAGTAGTATTGCTACATGTTAAGTTCTTCGCAAATCATTTTACCACTATTTATAACGACTTGTTCACCTATTTTTCTACACATATATTCACCCATTTTGTCAAAAAAACATATCTGGCTTCACACCTGCTTAAAGTCCAGTTGTAAATTTAAAACTAAAGAACTTACTTCTTGTTAAATAACATATTTGATCTTTGCCAAATACACATTTCAGTTTTGTATATGGAATTTTGTATATGGATAGTGTTAAGGATATACTTTATTCTTTGATTATTTTATTATATATTAAATGAGATATCAAGGTTTCACAGTCATGGATTATCCATCATTGATTTTCCTCCTTACTCTTTGAGATTTCTGTCAAATGAATCTGTACACATCCCGCGAGATGAAAGACAGAACTGCGTTAGTATAAATTATAACATTGAGGTTAGGATTACAGGTAGTGTTTTGATGATGTGACATGCAAGCATTGAAACTCTTGATTAGAAATGTTCGACACGATAACCAACTTTGCCATAAACCTGCGTATGCAATCATGAACAGGCTTAAGTTCCGCTATATTCTTGACAATTAATGGAGAGAAGTTTCGGAAACCTATTTCTCTGTTGATAGAGGAAAGTTAAGGAAGGTTGCTTGTATAAGTTTATACGGTTTGCATTTAGCAGAAAAAATAAATTAATAGTTTTTAATTTTATTATACCATTTTAAAATTCTATTGAAGATTCAAATACCACTTTCTTCAATTAGTATATAATGTAAAATATTACACTAAAATAATTTTAACATCGGTACATTTCCAAGAATATTTCCTTCTTCATGCATACTATTGATTTTAATTTTCGATGCAAAATAAATAAACATTTTAAATCGAGAGATGTAAATATTCCAATACGTAATATAAAACTTTAATAACTCACATAACTTTTAAAGTCATAATTATCAGGACTAATGTCTGCGATATTGATCTCAGTAGTGAAATGCAGTGAATTTATATTTAGTAATTTAGATTATAAACAGGTATAGAAGAGAGAGTTTCATTTATTTATATATTTTTTAAATATACAGAAATTTCAATTATTAGATTGAATAAATGAGAAAAGTGATATTAAAACTGCATACTGCTGTATAATAAGACTTACACAGCAGCATAAAAGATAATATGTAAGTTATATAAAAAAGAAATAATCATAGTGAATTATAAGGAATAAAGTTAGATGTAATTTTGAGATACGAACAGAATTATTCTCTGCGCTATATATGGATAAAGATTAGACAACGCTGTGGTTATCTGCCATACTGGGTAAAGGTGGTATAATAGTACACAGCATTGATATTTGAAGAGGAATGCACTTTTATTCTCCGATCCAACAAAGCCAACAGAACTAACTACCATGCATCTTTATTACCACAGAAAAGGTAAATTTTAAACATTATAAAAATTCAAAATCTGAATGAATACTTACCGAACTTGTCGGTAGTATACAGTGTATTATGGAGTGTGACTTAGACACTGTAAATATTTCATATTGTTAGAAACTATTCTAGTATGAATATTTTTTTAAACACAATTCATTTTTCTTCTTAGATCTCATTTCTTCAGTTTCCTACAGGCGCATTTCTTTGTGCATATGCTGTCAAACGTTCAGAAGTTAAATAAAACTTTAAATTTCAATAAGTTTTAAAAGTTTCATAAACTTACCGTTAATGAGATATTTTACTTAGTTTCATACGACAGCTATTTCATTAAGTTTATATTATAATGCTGAAAACGTGTATCAATCAATAGTTGATATATACGTTTGTAAAGATTTTGTTATAATGTACGAGGTGATATTAAATGATTTAACAAAGCTAATGGTAATTATTTATTATTTAGAAATATTGTTAAATAAATTAAATATTTAGTTTAATTAAAACGCTATAAATTATGATTAACAGTAACCATACAAATATTTGGTTTAAAAATTAATGATCTTTGTTTATTAATAACACACCAAATATTAGATCCCTTTTCATGAATTTAAAGGAGATTTTTGTCTTCAGACAAAAAATATGAGGGAAAATCTTCAGCGAAAATCAAAAGATACAATAATTTTATTCTTATTTTAATGCAGAACACATAATCCTTTAATTTCGAATGTTCCTTATTAATAGCCGCAGGGAGACCGGCATCAACTCGAGTAAAACCAATATACCGCAATCTTTTTGTGGCTAATAAATGAAATAAAGAAACAAAATGAATTGCTTCTTACTCTGATAAATATTAGAACATGTTACATCTCTTTTGAAGTTGAAATTATGCTTTTGGCAACAACTCGGCTACTTCGCGGCTGATGAGCAGTAATGCAATACCACTTGTTTCTGAGGGCGATTTCTCATACTGGAATCCCGCTTCTTATGTAATTTACAACAGTGTGAGTCCCCTCCCCCAACCAAATAAATCCAACTTGTTTGCTGAAAAAAGTTATGCATGCACCGGAAGAAATTGGATATTTTTCTTTCCTGAAAATACGTGGATTCTGTGCTTTACTTCAGTATTTCTCTTTTGTTATTCGAAAATAAATTCAAAATGCACGGTTAAATAAAACTCTACATGACCTGAAATAAGTGCATTCTGATAACATTAGGGCATAAAATCTAATTTAATAGATAGTTTTATTGACAAAAAATACTGATTTTTTTTTCATCTTATGCGTGTAAAATTTATTTCTTTATGATTTGTCTCTTGCGCTTTCATTTTACAACCATATTTTAATGAAAGTTTTAATGTCATTGCTATATACATGTGTAAAATTAAGAATTGGACCCGTTTAAAAATATCTGTGTATAGTACTTGTCGCACATAATCTATATGTATATAACAGTTCCGTGACTGACTGACTGACTGACAGATAAAGCACAGACTAAACCGGTGGACCTAAAAGGCTGAAATATTTCATGGCGATTCTTCTTATAGTGTAGGGGTGCACTAAGAAAGATTTTTGAAAAATTCTTCTTAGATTTTTTTAAAATTAAATTTGTAAACTGTTTTGTAACTTTTTTTTAAGTTTACATTTAAAATAATAATCTGAGGTTTATAAAATTTATATCACAAGAAAGATTTTAAAAATTCCTTTAAAATGAAATCTTTATTTTTAGAATCTTTACCTCCATTTTGTGATTTTTTTGGTGAATTTTTAAAGATTAATTTTTAGAATTTAATTTATTTAATGCTGATAACGGGGTTTCATTTATTTTTGTGATACTTTAAATTAATTTTCCTTCACGTGCATAACGAAATAAATTGACAAAAAAATATCAAAATACGTAAAAGATAAAATTTAACCACAAGACAAAATTCAGATGGAAGTTTTTTAAGACTTCAATTCAAATTAGTATGTTTTATGGATATAAAACGTACAAATTAATTGCATACATTGACCGTTGTATTTAGTTTGAATATTTTCTTCTACATTATTTTGTTTATAAAAATATCGGTTATGATTTTTTTTTTTGGGGGGGGGGCATTAATTGCATAGATTGACCGTTGTATTTAATTTGAATGTACTCAGTAGCGAAGCCAGGTGATGGCCGAATGGCTAGGGTTCAGGCATGCAGTTCAGGTCCTGTGGGTTCGAGTCCCACTGTGGACATGGATGTTTGTTGCCGTTCGGAATCGGCTTTAAACTGTAGGTCTCGGTCTAATTAACCCTCGTGTAGCAAAAACTTGACCGTGGCGCTCCAAACCAAATCAAACCGTAGAGAAGCACGGTTATTCAGCTAGTAAGTATACATTTAAGAAAATGACTTGCATTTACATTTATTCGGTACGCATGAGTTTATTAAATCTGTTCACATGTAGAAAAATAATTTAAATTTTAAGTTTTACACTTTTAAATAATAATTACTCAGTACTCTAGTACTGTCTATCTTTGAGGTTTTATTAGAAAAGTAAACTAGTTTTGTGATTGTAACCAAATCAGCTTTCTTTGATACAGAAAGATAAACTTTCTTTTCATTTTAAAAGTTTAATTTTTATATAAATCTTATTTATACACTGAACTTACAAAACTGCAAAACCTCTGTAAGCAACATTTTATTTTTTCTTTGGTAAAACATACAAATTGAAATGAAGCAACAGATCTAATGAACTAATTCATCTTCAGCTATTATAAGCCTCAACTTTTTTATTAAATGTGCAATTTTAGAGGAAAAATATAAAGCATGAATATAAATAATCCAACAAATATCAAGCGCCAGCTGTCATACCTCGCAATTTATAAACTCAATTAAAATCAAGCTAATAAATTTATTTATCCCCATTCTTTTCGATGCCATTTAAAACCTGTCCAGTTTCGTAATTTTAAATAAACATGTTAAAGATAAGTGCAGACGGAAAGAAAAGCGAATACGTCTGAATAGCTTCTTAGTTCAGATAAGTGTCGTAAATTTGCCGGAATTCGTGACTAACTTCAGTCATAGAAAAGCTATCATGTTTACAAATACAGAGTCAAGGAGATCAAAATGACGCAAAGAGATGAAAATGTATACGTGGAAATTTAGCCCGAAAAATCTTTAAAAATTCATAAAAATATAAATATTATTTCATTTAAATGGAACAAATGGTACGCATTGTTAACATACTTCATTGCGCCAGAAATATTGCTTATATGGAGGTTAGTAAGTTACTATGTTACTAACTGCAAGTTTATAATATTCTGACTTCCTTTTAAATTAAACCCGACTAAATCCTACAATTTTTCCTCAATTTCATGAGTAATTACATGCATTATGAAATAATCCCAAGGCTCTGAAGTTATATTTCCTGGTTATTAGTTTACTCATTTGACATACAGAGCAACCTTCATACATACAATTGTCGATTAGATTTCTGTTACAATCAAACTGCCTGATACTCAACCTGAATGCGATATAACTTAGCAACTGCGTATCCAACACAACTCATTCGATGATTTTTTCAAGACATCGTTCAATGATTCGTCTCTAATTTCACTGAATCTTCTATTCAAACGTGTCGTTTGTGACTTCCTTGGGCTTAACTAAGAAAGATCCCGTCAAGAGCTAGAACAAAATTTTAAGGAAAAACATATTAAGAATTAGTTGCAACCAGTACTGAATTAATCAGAATTGGCCTTAAGATGTTCATTAAATATTCTTTTCAACATAGAAGGCTAGTTTTTGTGTTAAGTATATAATTCAAGTTTGACTAATGAGACCGTTTAGACCAGCGGTCGGCAGCAGGCGGACCGCAGTCCGTATCTGGACCGCGGAAGGTTGAAACTTGGACCGCCAAATATTGTTAAATAACTTACCTACCTCTTCAATTTAATTAATATTTTTATGTATCTAGTTTTAATAGGTAGATTACATAACTGTTGCTATGCTGTGCTGTGTAGCACAAGAGAGTGTGTTGGAGTGCGAGGGTGCGGGTGGGAGGGAGCGTACTGGCCGGCATGTTTCGACACGTCGTCAGTTATTAGGTAGTTGCGTTGCGATCTTATGAGGAGCATTCGTTCATTTGTGTTGTAATTTGTCATGTACTAAAACGTTTAGTACCTACATCAATATGGATTCTAAAACGCGAAAATTTGACAGTGAAAATAGGAAGTTTCTGACTGAGTGGGCTAAGCAATATTGTTTTACGCTGCCTGATAGGCCTACACCGGTTCCAGTTTGCCTCATATGCAACAAAACTGTCGCTATTGTTAAAAGTGCCAATTTAAAGCGACACTACGAAAGAACTCATCAGCAGTTCCACAAAAACTTTTCTTTTGGCAGTGAAGCTCGTAAAGAAAAACTCCAAGCATATCTAACTTTTTACAAAAAAAGCACGGCCTTACTAGTTCGCTGCATGAGCGAGCAAATAAAATCCGCAAAAGCAGCATTGTGTGTGTGCTGGACGCTTAATAAACACCAGAAGCCATTTTCAGACTCTGAGATAGTAAAAGAATGCATGTTGGAAGTGACCACGGCACTTTTTGAAAAGAAAAAGGATATTGTCGCCGCAATTCAAGGTATTCCATTGTCGGCAAGAAGTAATATAAGAAGAACCGAAATTTTAGCTGCTGACAACAAAAGTAGCTTGCTCGAACTGCTGCAGAAGGCACCTTGCTACGCCATAGCACTTGATGAATTACGTGACATTGTTGATGATGAACAAATGTCTATTTTCGTGAGATTTTTTGACATTGAAAGTAAAGTATTCAGAGAAGAATTGCTAGAAATATTGCGGTGGAAAGGTAAGACTCGCGGAGAATATTTATTCAAGACTTTTGATGGATTCATAACAAAATCAAATATTAGTTATGATAAAAGTGTCCCTTTCAAGTGACGGAGCCCCAGCGATGATTGACAAAGAAAAAGGTTTAGTAAAGAGAATCAGGGATAAGAATGCAGGCCTAATATCTTATCAGTGCATAATTCACCAGACAGTCCTTTGTGAAAAACTTAGTGCTACTCTGAAGAAAGTAATGGACAGCTTGGTCAAGTTGATAAATTTTATGAAGTCTCGTTCTGCTCTTCAGCACCGACAGTTCAAGGAGTTTCTTTCTGAATGTGATTCGGCGTGTTCTTACTTACTGCAACACAACAATGTTCGTTGGCTAAGTAAAGGTCAAATTATTGAACGTTTCTGGTAAATAAAAGAACCTTCTTCTTGCAAAACTTGGATACGCAGGAAGTAAGGAATCACTTGGAGTTCATAACAAAAGGGCGCAATATGCTAGCTGTGGGCATTATGAAAGACATTCTGAAATATTTAAATGTGCTCAACTCCGAGTTACAAGGAAATGGAAAATTAACATGTGATCTGTTACAAAGTGTGTCTGCTTTCCCTCGCAAGCTGGATATCTTTGAAAAAGATATTGCAAGTCAATAATTTATTCATTTGCCAACAATTCTTAAATACAAAAAGAACTCTGAAGAAGACATTGCAGTATTTTTAAGGTTTATATCAGATCTTGGGAAAGAATTTGCTTTAAGATTCCAAGACTTTGTAGAGATAGGGAATCTGTCTCAATTCTTAACCCTTTCACCGGCTCAATTCGAAACTCTAATTCACCTATCCTGGCTTCTGAAACTTGTACAGTTCTACCCTTCAAGCGGCCCGATTCCCTGGAAAAAAGTTTGTTTTCACTGCAAAAATACTTCTTTCCCCCTTTTCGCGAGTATCTTTTGCTTGTCACCGCAACCCTCTACAGTAATAAAATTTAGCACCCCGCTAGTGTCTCCCCCAAATTTGTTCCCCAACAAGAAAGCGGAATTTTTCTAGGAAACCGTACGTGTGTGTGTGTGTGTGGCTTATTCCACCCGCTCTAGCCGTAGGCTAGACCAGAGGAAAAGGGGGAACAGCTTTTGAGGGTCGTGTATAAGAGATTTCCGTTCCTCTGAAACACTCCTCCGTAGCGGTTGATGATAACGTTAAAATGCTATGAAAATTTGGCAAAAATATTATATTCAATTTCTTCCAAACTTCAGATATTTTCAAAACAAAGCATTCGAAAATATAAATTAAATATTAAATATTTCAGATTTTAAACCATCTCTTATAGTTTTAAGTTAATAAACATTTCTAGAGAATTCCATTAAATATTTCATCTCACTAGCATAATATTTTTCACACGTTTTCCCATATAAATTTTATTTCTTCATTGATTTCAGGAACCAAAAATTTAAACTTCTATAATTACCATTTTGTTACACAGAAGATACATTTTAACAGCCGTAAAAATATTTACACATTCTGAAACACTGCAAGTGGTTAAAAAATGTTATAAGTGTAAATTTTGTATAATTAAAACATAATATTACACAAATTATTTAAATGTGTCATGTTACAATCACATTGTTTTATCCTATGAATTTTATATTTCATTGTTAAACGAATTACACTCACACAAAACGATAAAAGAATATTGCAGTTCACACACAGAATTACTTATTGTTTCGTATATGTAATGAAATTTCGGAAAAAAGAATTATTTTAACAAACCAAAATTAGATAATAGTAAATTTTAGAATTAAGGTTATAACATAATATTCAATTTTTGGCATGATCTCAAGGTTAGTATAAAAAGTGACACACAGTACCAAAATGACTGCTCAAAGGTTATGCTTGAATATATATGGTTTATTTACACTACTATATATTTTATATACAATAACACTTCAAAATTCATTAAACTTTCTTCATATTATTTAATCTTATTCTAAATTTCTTTCAAGTTAATCATTCAATGCAATTTTTCTAGATATTCACCAATGTTAACCTCAATAATTATCACAATTAATTTCAACAATAAATATTTGCTAATAGATACACACATCATTGATAATCAGTTCCATCAGTAATAAAATTCCTCATCATAACTTTGTTACTACCAATTACATTCATCAATAATTTTTACTAATAGTTATACACCTCAATAATAATGTTGTCAGTAATTAAATTCCTCACAATAACTTTGTTACTACCAATTAAAATCATCAGTAACATTTACTTATAGTTACACACATCATATTCAAAATCACCAATCATCAATCATATTCAAATTCATCAGTAATTAAATTTCTCAACATAACTTTGTAATTAATGTTTTAATTGTTTTCAATCTTTCTCTCAAAATCTTAAATTTTAGGAATGCCGAAATTAGAGTTCCAAATGACACTTCCCTATCATTAATATAAAATACTCTGAAACAAACCTTGGCTGACATCGATGACACCACATGTATACGCATGAGTTTCAGTCCTCGGACTCATTAACACTCACAGGTATAAGGATAATAATCCGTTGCGTCATAATTGGCAGTCCACGTAGAATATCAGTAAACACAGTCTGGAAGTTACCACTCAGTTCCTGGTCTTTGTGCAAGGGTGCAGAGTCTCACGGCTGGCATGGGGTTGATCGTTGTCGTCAAGGAAACAGGCTCAAACTCTTAGCGTCAGTTCCAGATCATTGGGCAAGGGTGCAGAATCTCTCAGCTGGCATGGGGTTGATCCTTGTGGCTGAGGGAATAGGCTCAAATCCGTGTAATCTGGTAATCAACTATTTTATCATGCAAGGGTCAACAGCAACATGGTTTCACCCTTGCTTTTAGTTTCGACTCATTTATTCTATATGTTTTCACGACAGTATATTTTCTTTTATATTACAAATAAATAATTATATCGCTAAAAATTTGTTAGTTCTTTCTGATGTTACAATTATAGATGCAATGATCTTGTTATAACCTTAATACATAATACCATATTTTCAAGTGCTACAATTTTTTACAACAGAAGATCGATAATAGATCGCTATATCATACACAATTGCTTATTTCTTATTATGCGAAAATGTGACGTAAACAAAGACGTATAGTTATTTTGAATATAGAAATATATGTTAAACATTCTATTCTTTTGTATGGTATTTTTCAAAACAGGAAGCGGGGCACAAAGCTTCATCACAAATTTTGCATGAATGGATAGAGATATTTTCTTATTCAGAAGAAATGTTTTCTTCCGTTATTCTCTCTATTAATTTCAAACGGAAGTTCAGATTATTAAGATTCCCTCCATTTTTTTTTTGTAAAGAAGGAATGAATTCCAAACGAAAATATCTAAACGGTGCCTGACAAATTTTTTATAATATTTTTTCTGTTATCATCGTTTTTCTTATATCCCATAATTTTCTGTTATCGTTTTTCCTATTTTGCCATAATTTTAAATAGATGCATCCATTCTGTCCACACCACCCATTGTATGGTTGCAATCCAGAACTGGTACGGGTTTTTTATAAGTTTTCCCATGTTTTGTTATATTTTGCATTTCTGTGGAATGGATCGTGCTTAAAATGGCAACAAATCTTTTATCATGCCACTTCATTATCAAAGTTTTCCCCCGTTGATAAGCAATCAGCTCACCTTTTTTCATTTTCTTATTTTTGATTGATTTGCAGTGCAATAGCGAATTAATAACAATTTTGGAACAACATCCAAAATTAATTTTTATAATATTTATATTGCAGCCGAAAAATTTTGTTGATGAATGAATATTCATGCTTAATTTATGACTTGCCAATTTTCATGGTTTTCATGCAGAAAACCAAATTTTTTGAAATATCAGAATTAAAAATTTAGTATTTTCTCGCAACCCACATATTGGATTTGAGTTCAATTGAATGCACTATTTAGACGCTATTGCACATACGTACATACACAAGTTTATAGTTAAATACACAATTTTACAAATCAGTTTTATTTTAATCATATTCTTTTTGTGTCTATGAAAATACACCCTTTTTTTTAACTGCAATTTTAAGATTGTATCGGTCATATCAATGTCCTAGTTAAATGCTGTAATAAAGAAATTCCGATAATTTGGTTGTTTAGAGAGCTTAGGTCAATTTTTGGTACTCGAAGACTAATTTGACCGGGACTTACTGCTTAATGTCGATACAGATGAATACAAACATTCATATAGAAAAGGGACTCGAACCTCCGAACTCCAGCACCGTAAGGTTCACCCGGAAAATTATGCTTTCATTAATTTGCTTCCGACCATTATTAAAAATCAATGAAATTTTAAGGAAACAGCTACGGGGTCCGAAAATCCTCTCGCTGGGAAGTCGGTTACGCAAGAGAGGGGTACGAAATCAGGAGAAAATTCCTATCTCATGAGGATGATCAAAATTGTGGAGATAACCTCGAATGTGACGCTCTAAACGCCTTACACCTGATAATTTGGGTAGGTAGTTCATCGTGAGTTAAAAAAAAAAGAAAAGAAACACCTAAGAATTTCTCACCAATCCCTCCAACCCATTAATTTACAGATTAAAACAAGATTAATTCTTTATGTCAGAAGACCGAGATAAAGAACTAAACAATATTTTGTTACACGAGGGTTAATTAGATAGACTGGAACCTACTTTTAAAGCCGATTTACGAAAGGCGGGAATCATCCATGCCAGAAGTAGGATTCGGGACCGAAAGACAGAGCCCTACCATTCAGCCATTTCCCAGTATGAAGCACTGTACAACATCAAATAACTTTTCAAACTTGTATGGAAAGTAATAAAATAATAATTGAAAAGTTTGAAATGTAGCCAAATTGATAAAATAAAATAAAATATGTTTAGACATTATTTTAGTTATTAAAATCGTTATTTTAGTTATAAAAATTACTAAAAGACGATTAATTAAATTTAAATATACATAATTTAAATATACAGTACATGAATTAAATCCTGATTTAAATTAGGATTTAAATCACTTGATTTTTTTAAAAAAATCATTGATTTAAATCAAAATTACTTATGTATATATTTTTACATTATGTTTCATTCAAATGTAATTTTATTAGCTATAATGGCTTTATCTAGATTGTAAAGTAAAAGATAAAGTAGGAGGGAACTTCTATCATTGCAATATCATATTTTATCTATCACTGTGGAGTCTATCACTGTGTTATCTATCACGTAAGAGTTTTGTTGACATAGGATAAAAAAAATCATGGTTTCATGTATTTAATATATAATTTATCATATGTAAATACTAATAGTGCAATGAAAACTTTATCATTAATCGTAATAATAATTTAATCATAATTTAAATTATTGCCTTTGAAATTTTTAACTTGTTAATGTTTAAAAAAATAAAAATTCGCGAATCTCCCAGATTATGATCCTAGGGAAATTCATAAGCGCCCTGTTCTTGTGGCCTTACAACAGCCAGCTAGCTATTCCACACCCTCCATTCTTGACCTTCCTTCTTGGAAACTGATGTAATTACCGAACATCTGACTTTTCGGGAAAGTCGATCTGCAACCCCCCCTCCAACGTCGCTCTATTCAGACCCCCATCCCGTGAATGCGTCAGAATCGGAGATGTACATGTAGGGGTCTTCATTCCCCAATTTCGGACAATTCGAGGTTGTAAATCAAGCACCTTTTATCGTTCCGAAAACGGGGGAAAAACTCCGTGCAGTGCTGGAAAAATAACCTGCGCCTGCTCAGGGGTACGTCACTGCCCGAATGAGACGGCTAAGGTCGGACGTAATATTTCGTCACTGCCCGGATGAGACAGTCAGGGCTCGACGTAATATTTCGTCACTGCCGTTGAAAGGGTTAATTCGCCTTATGACGGTAGAATGGACTAACGTGGCTGCGAAGTTGTTCAGTCTTTCAAAAGCTTTACTTCAAATGGAGATAATTGACTTGCAATATATTTCTTTACATAAAACTGCATCCACTGATGACTTTTGGGGTAAACATGTTTAAGAAAAGTATGAAAATTGCAAAAAACTAGCTATCAACCTGATTACTATGTTTGGCTACACATATGTATGTGAATTAACTGTTTCAAAAAATTCATTTTTGAAGAACAAATATCGTTCGAGATTAACGGACGCCCACCTTGAAGACACTCTTCGCATTAGCACAGGTGTAATTTCTCGCATTAATTTTTAAGAATACCTACCTATTGTGTTTTATATAATTACTTAAATGAGTCAAAATAAAATTTAAAACTAGTAAGCATTATGAGTTTTTTTCTGGACCTCGATAAAAATTTTCAATAGTATCCGGACCCCACTTAAAATTATTTGCCGATCTCTGGTTTAGACTATGTTAGAGCAATTAATATTAGATACACTGGAGTAAAATGTAATACATTTTAGTTGTATTCAAAATAGTCAAGGTTTTAGTAAGTTCTTAATTTAAATGGTGTCTTAATATCAAATACAGCTTGTACGTTTATTGTTAAAGCATTATGTATATTATATATATGTGTAAGTTCAGTTCACTTAAACTTAAACAGAATTCTTACTGATAGAAAATAACTGAACGAAACAGCAAATATGGGATAAAAGATTCAATGACAGCTCAGCAGGTCGCTGGGTTATTCCTATGACTGTATTCTGGACACGAAAAATGTAAAATCTCAACAGATTGAACTTTAAAATGATGACAAGCATGTTGTAGAACTGATTTTATAGAAAGGTGAAAATTAGCCTAGTACAAGGCAATGTTTATACACTCACGCGGAAGAATGTCGGTCTCTCTATACTTCAAACTTGTAGATACATTCCAACAGAAATTGATATGAAATGTGCGCTCACAGTACATCAATACAATACATAGAATGGCGAGCAAAAAAAATATCGTCTATCATCCATTGAAGACAGCATGCAACTGAATTACATCACGGGAAGGAAGATTAGCGATGGCAAAACTTCAGAAGTATCGCCATCTAGTGACAATTCTAAGAGTTATTTAAACTTCAGAAAAAAATGCAAAATTAGAAAATCAAAATCCAACATTATCCCTCTTCAGGGGTTTCACGACACTGAATTACACAAAAACTAAAAACAAACAATATTAACAATTGAAAAAAGTTACAAGACAAATCAAAAGTAACATTGGTTAATTATACAAAGTAAACTAAATTGCTACATGGAGAACAACTATAAAGGTAATCTACAAAGTTTGGTAATGGGACGGGTAAGTTGACCTGAATCAGTTTTTAAAGTAACAACTCGAAGCTTCTCATCTTTACCGGGATGTAACTTCAACACACGCAGAAGTTTCCATTTTAATGGAGGAGCCAACTCATTCTTGAAAAGTACAAGATCATTAACTGAGATATGTTTTGTGACACACACCACTTAGGACGTTGTTGTGGTCTGGCAAGATATTCCTTGCTCCACCGGTTCCAGAAACTCTGAAGCAGACTCTGGACAAATTGCCAATGTCCAAGATGTGATGATGGAATTGTAGTCAAATCTGGTTCAGAGATAGCTGTCAAAGCTCAACCAATGAGAAAATGGCTTGGTGTTAATGGCGATAAATCATTTGGATCTGGAGAGAGAGGATAAAAGGTCACAGAATCCCGAGCTCATACATATGAATATCAATGTCTGAAATCTCATTTCGATCGGTTGAACATAACGGCCGCCAGAGTTCCATATATCGGCAAAGTTTTTTTTATGACCATTCTGTATATATATATATATATATATATATGAGCCAACTAAAGATGTTGAATAATTTTAAATCAATTAAATTATAACATATCACACATACAATTTTTGTAATACTGTTTTCATATACTATTTATCCATAAACTATTTATGTAATATATCGTATATATCGTAAAGGAAATATATCGTATCGGAAATATATCGTATTTTATCTTCAGATTTTCAAGAATAATCCCTGATTTCTGAAAACAAGACAAGAGAATATATATCAAGAATGAACTTTTATTTAGTCTTTAACACACTACAAAGTTTTTACCTAATCGGCCATTGTTTCCCTCTAAGACATACAATCTTTTATATAAAAAATCTATACATAAAAAATATATTTCTAATATTACATCAAAACTAAATATTCAGCATCAAGTTTAGTTGCTTTAAAAATTTACCCGTTAACCAATATTGGACCACCGTCCTATAAATTGGACAGCTAATAAAACTTCATTTAAAAAAATAGTAAATATTTTTGGGTGAATTTTACTATGACACCTTTAAAATAGACAGAGTGTAACATACAAAAAAAGGCAGACAGACAAATTAAATTTTATTAAAAGCTTGTATTTTTAAAAGATCTATAAAAATTGTCGTTTTTTAATCTGTAATTTTAGCATTAGCAATTTATTGTATGGGAAACACCGTAGAGGTTTTTTCTACAACAAAAATAGTGCTATTAGTGAAACTCAAAACATTTGCTCAAAAAATATTTTACGCATATATTTACTAGTTGTCCTGAAAACAGGACGACGGTCCAATGCCCGACTATTTTTCTCATTACATTTCTAGTTCAGACCAAATTCTTATATCTCGATGAAGCACGGTCATTTTTTGCTACATGAGAGCTTATTGGACCGGGACCTACTGCTTGAAGCCGATTAGGGACGGCTACAAACGTCCATGCCAGAGTGGGATTCGAACCCACAGACTCTGGTACCGAAAGACAGCGCCCGAACGTAGAGGAGCACTCTATTCTTGCAAACAGGGGATTGCAATATAATCTGGTTCTCACTTGGAAGAAATTTTTCCAAAGATTATTGCAGCTATATTTTTTCTGCTAAGAATTCGAAT
Organism: Dolomedes plantarius; assembly: GCA_907164885.2. Lineage (NCBI taxonomy): Eukaryota > Metazoa > Arthropoda > Arachnida > Araneae > Dolomedidae > Dolomedes > Dolomedes plantarius. Next base: position 125,862,849 of record OU015501.1, read on the forward strand.
ACTGTCGAACCTCCATATATCGAACTTCCCCATATCGAAATTTTCTATATATCGAACTGTTAGCAAATCACGATGTTCATTACATAGAAAAATTGTTTCTATATCGAAAAAATCTCTATATATCGAAATTTTTTCAAGATAAATTGGGAGATATTATTCCACTTTAGAACAAAATCTCCCAATTTTTGCCATTTAAAACAATACGACGTGCACTTCAATTCGCGGAAAATGTCCCTGATGAAATTTTTAGTGGACTGAATAAATACAAACATTTCTTTGAACGTTTCGCAAAACTGGCTGTTCAGCAAGATATTCGTAGTTTTTTTTTTAAGAATGTAACTGTGATCATAGTAACCACTGTCTGCATTATTGTTTTTTTTAAAGATATGTAGTACTCAAATCTTTCATATTAATTCATTTTTTAGGTATTAACTTTCATTTAATGGGATTCGCATATAAATTAGAAATGGAGTTTCGTAAACGAAAATTAGCTTTTTTTAGGAGAATTATGATAAAACTAAACTCAATTCTATATATCGAAATTTCTATATATCGAATTTATTTCCGGCAATTTGCTACTTCGATATATGGAGGTTCGACAGTACTTTATTTTGAGTAACTTTTATTTGTAAAATGGCGCGCAAATTTTGAACAGCCCAGGAGGTTCTGGAATATATGAATTCTTTAATTGCTGAGGAAATTGGTGAACCTGCAATGGTTATTGTTACTCCAAATTCAGTATCCGTAGGTAATGAGGAAGAGATAGACGACTTTGCTACAAAATATGAAATGCCATTAATGTGAAAGGAATTGAAATTCAAGATACGGCTGGAACAATTGAAATTTTAGCAAATGACAGTGAGGAATGTCATCTTCCATCAAACAAATCACAGTGGGTAAAACGTGAACCAAAGTTTGAACTTTTAAGCGAGTCAATTTCACTTCAAGAACACGAAAACATAGTAAGTATGGTTCCAGGAAAAACTCCCGTTGAACTCTTCTACATGATGGTTGATGCTTTGTGTAGTGAGGATTTTATGGCACTTTCTGTAATGTAAAACTTGTAAGAGTCTCTGGATAGGATCATGTATAATGACGAATTATTGGAACCATCTGTCATAGGGATCTTTATGAAGTTGAAGAGGATATTAAACAGTTCTCCAGTGTGGGGAGGAATTGTCCGTTGATGAGGAACTTAAGTGAAAACTGAAATGTCCCTTAGTCTCACTATACGCAATCGCGAAAGTTCGTGGTGAGGAGCCAAGATGGTTAACTCTGTGGAGACAGCCTCTGTAAAGTTGAATTCAACGGCTACAAGGAACTCAAGTGGAGAAATTCAGGGGAGGTAGAGATACCAGTTCATCAGATGTAGATTCTAGAAGAATTACCTCAGTTTGGCCGGTTGGAAAAATAAACAAAAAGTGTCATCTCAATACCGCAGGATTCTTCACCGCAACGTTATCTAGGTTGGCTTTCAAGTAGACTAAAAAAATTTCTAGTCTTTGCTTACGATTAAAAAAAATATTTATTCTTCGTTAAACATTGAGCCGGTTCTTGAGTACAGGATAAGTATATACAGATTAACAGATTAGCTCTGTTCATAACATTCGTAAAGTAAATGTGAGCTCGAATCTTACATGAGCTTATAAATTCGACGACCATTCAGGTCTAAAGTACTACAGAAAAATCGTGCGATACATTATAAAATAGCCCCCCAATACCGTCTTGGCGATGCAAAGAACTGCTGGGGTACTGAAATGTAAAATTTTTAAGAGATGCTAATCTCAATCATGAAACATGGCTCACTGATATTTTTTTCATCGCTGGACAGAAGTGGAAAACAAGGAGAACAAGGGTTATAATAATTTTAAAATTACCGCCAAGAGAAGCGAGCATAGGGAAATACCCGAGAGGAAGCGTACAGGAACGGCGAAAAAACTCAGCCAGAGTCGTACAAAAACCAGTTAGACTAGGAAGGGCGATTCACTGCCAAAAATGAAGGAAAACTTGCGCCAAGCAGGTGAAGGAAGTGGCGCCCACAAACCTCATTGGTCAAGCGAGGGATGACGTAGGAATGCTCGAAATTTTAATTGGATGAAGATTAGACAGAGGAGAGCCAGGCGAGATTTTCCCACGTGGCTGAACCAAACGCCCGCCGAAAGTTGTTATCTGAAAAAATTGGAGACAGACCGTCTGCACTTATTGTTAGCGACAGCAATTTACGGTGCAATTAAAGTACCCCCAAAGGAGAGTAAATACGGGGATAGATATATCCGATGCTTTTGAAAGGGGGTCATACAAAGAAATCTAATTTTCCTTGACCACGGGGCAGCGTTTCGAGAAACGAACAGATTTTAATAGGCTATTTTCCCATGCAGAAGAGCAGATGTGGCGATTTTAAATAGATTGTTCCCAGAACATCAAAAAAGGCGTAGAGATAAGATTCCAAGACCTCCCAAGTATTAGGGAACCAGTAAATATTGAACCTTTCAATTTTTCAAGCCAAACTTGCTAATAACTTAAGCAACCAAATTACAATTCGGAAAACTAGCAAATAACTTATTGTTAATTTCTTTAACTAGCATTTAACGTGAAAAATTGAAACACAAAGGCTATAACGAAATTCCTCGCTACACTATGATATCTCATACTGTAATAGCAACGAATCCGTATGTATCGCAAATATATATATATATATATATATATATATATATATATAACTGTCATTTTTTTAGCATCACTGAAACAGTACTCAAGCAATTTCTAGGTGTCATCATGTTTAGTGGGTAACCTTTTTTTCCGCCCGAAACAATGTATTCGTAGAATGATCAAGACACTGGCAGCACTTTAGGGAGCTATATCCAGAAATCTATGTCCAGTAAACGGTACAGTGGCATCAACATTATATTCATTTCAACAATAATTCTGCAATGAACCTACAAGATCGTTACTATAAAATTCGACTTCTTCTTGACAAAGTTAATACTGCCTTGAAGCAGTTTGATTTATTTTCAGAAAATTTAACAATCGATGAGAGAATGGTGAGATATTTTGGAAGGCACGGATGCATGATGTACATGAAAAATAAACCCGTAGAATTCGGATACAAATTATGAATGTTGGCATCTTACAATGGGTACCCTTTTCATATTATTCATTACCAAGTAGCTACAGAAAAGATTACGCAGCCTCTTCCGCAACGTGTTGTGGAAAGTTTACTTTAAGTAGTAAAAAATCCAAAACTTAATCTAGTGTATATGGATAACTTTCTTACTTCATATGGGCAATTTGTTCGCTTGCTGGAAAAAAGGTTTCTGTACTACCGGAACTGTGCGAGATAATCGAATGGCAAAATTTCCATTGACGCCATTGAAACAGTGGGAAAAAATGGAAAGAGATTCTTTAGATGCACGTTTTGACACAGTAAACGAAATAGCTGCAGTTCGTTGGAATGATAATCGTGTGGTATCTTTGCTCACTAATTTCGAGGAAACGAAATTGAAAAGGAAAGTTGAGCGCAGAGTGACAGGGTTAGAAAGGAAATTGATATTCCATTTTGTGTCATATCCTACAATAAATACAAAAATTGAGTGGACTTATTTGAAGGTTATATGGAAACATATATTGCTTCCATCCAGGGAAAAAAGTTGTACTGGAAACTTTTCATAAACTGTTTTGTAACGATACTTTTCGCAGCTTGGAAAATTTCAAAACTGTTTTGCCTTGATGAAGCACAGGGCTTCTTAGAGTTCCGAATATCAGTTACAATTAGTAATTTGGATGAAAGAATTCCAAGAAACGACATCAGACAATACGGTCTGATTAAAAATAACAAAGAGATCCTCAATCTCAACAATTACCACAAATTGATGAAAACCCTGAATGACGACAGAGAAGATGCCAATTAAAGAACTACAAGAGAAAACCAAAAACAGTTTGCTTAAAATGCAATGTTGGATTTCGCATTGACTGTTTCCCGAAATTTCATTCATAATACATACTCCTGTAATGTGAGATTTTTGTAGTACTAGTAGTGCTTTGGACCGTTGTCCTGTTTATAGGACAGCTAAACTTATTACTTAAAAAATTAAATACATTTTTTTACAATTTTGATTTTATATGCTTCGTAGCTCCTTATTAATGATAATTACAAAGTTTTAAAAATGTTCAGATATATTTATTAGGTGCGGTCCAATATGGGTTAAAGACTGGTTTTTATAATGAAAATATTGATTTATAATAGCAGTGCAGACTGTCTGCTTTAGCGTAATACGTATGACTATCTAATTGCATCAAGTTACGGTCTCTAAAACTATTCTCTCTCCAAAAGTTCAAAATGAGAATTTTAACGATAAATTTTACCTGAGGTTGATTACGCAGTTTTATGATCGAGACATGATAATTGGAATTCAGTGGTCGGTAACTAGGAATTCGTAACTTACTTGGAAAACTTGTAGCAAAAAAAATCTTAATTTCTGCAATTTAGTTTCTAACTATTCTAACGAATATATCATTGGATTCTTAGGACTATAAAACGATTCCTTAAAATACTAATTACATCTCAATTTCGATTTCTGGCTGAAGATGTAAATAGAACATAAAAATTAATATGATCATAGCGTATCAGTATGGGATTCTAAAGTCTTCTGTCAAGTATTGTTATATTTTAAAACACCGAAATGCTTATAGAAAATTTGAATACATGGAAATTTAAAACATGCATCTATAATTTGCTTTATTGCATTATATCTAACGTTTTTTATTGCAAAGCGTATTCCTATGCATTTAGACGTAAAAATATACCCGGGAACATTTTGCGTTCTTTTATAACAAGTATATTCTCTCTCAATAAAACAAATTATAGCTTTATTTCCATTTACTCATTTATATTGGGATCTCTAATGTCGAAGACCAAAGCAAGAATATAAATAAAAATTTAAAAAAAAACTAATGAAAACTAAATACTTTCTCCACTGTTTTCAATTCTCTTGTAATAAATTTTGATTTCCAGTCACTTTGGCCGCAAGTCAGAAAAAGATAACACATTTGAATACACGCTCATCACTTCTGTAAGCATATTTACTCAATAGATCACTCAGTTTAATATGAATAAGATTTCTTAAATTACAGTTTTTTTTTTCATTTAACATATCTTGCGTAGATATTCTCATGCGTTTATGTACATAACATTTATTCAGCCTTAAAATCCGTGGAGTTAATGCCTATTTCTATTAATCCCATTCACTTTCTTTGGAAAAGGGCACGTAATCAAGGATTTGAGATAACGTGGAATAGCAAAGAATCGATGAATTTCGCTTTGAATTTCTATGCACATGCATTAGATTCTTCAAATAACATAGGACTGGATGTCGTTTAATACGTTTTCACGGAATTGATGTATCAATAGATAGCAAAGGTATCAGCAGTCTAATTCATTTCCGAAGCATGGATACAAGGATCTTAGTAAAGCAGTGCAACTATTATTGTAGCAAATTGATTTTAAACCATATTATTTAAAAGTGCAAATAAAGCACGCACACACACACACACACACACAATAAAAACATTATACACAATAAACACAATATAAAAACATTTAGCCTGAATATATTTAAAAGTTAACAGCATATTTTAATTATATAATTATGCAATTGTAAAAAGAAAATGATTCATACAGTTGAATAAAATTCTGTTATTTGATGAATGAAATAAACGGAATGTTCAAAATATTTATAAAAACAATTATATGGAGTGAGTAATGTGTGTGTGTGTGTTTTGTGTTTATATATAGATTTACATAAATAGTTTCAGAAATTTTACGAATATTTTTCTTTAAAAATATTTATAGCTTAGAGATTCCCAAAGGCTGCATAATAAGAAAAGAAGAAGCAAAAAATTTCAAGCTGTAGAAAAGGAAATTTTGCAAAATGATACTCAATAATAAACTTATGTCTTAAAAGTCAGACAGTGCCTCTCAGGAATTTTTTTAAGTTATCCATGATTACTTTTTTGATTCTAAGTTATTAATGGTGACAGTTTCCTGTTAGCTGAAATTGAAATTTTTTATTACAGCATGATTAAAATAAATAGCCGTATAATTCTACTTCGCCACACTTTTTAAAAGGAACACCCATTTCCTTCACAAGTAATCGCAACATTTCTCTGCAATGACTTTACCTCAATCTAACTACACTATTTCAACGAACTGAATAACCAGCCTTTTACAATACACCTAAGTAACCAATCTAAGCAGTTTTCAAGATCAGTCCGTTCACGCAAAAGCTATGCAAATTCCTTTTTGTCTCTCTCGAATTGTTGTAAACCAGTTGAATTGATCCCGTTAAGCACACCCTATTAGTATGTAGTTATAAAATGGAAAGGAATTGACATATCGGCAGAAAAGCAGAGACCAAAAATTTATAAATAAACATTCCTTCCATATTGCCACAATCTTTTATTGAATAAATTAGTGTATTTCATTAAAATTTCGCTCATTATAAGATTATATAGCAGTCAAAATGGAGGGAAAATTTGTCACAGTTCTTTATCTTCGAAGGACAAATTCTTAAAGCAATTATTATTTAATTTTTCTCAGTATCGCCCTCTAATAATTATATAACATGACAGACAATATGATTTATCTCACTTAAAATGATTATCAACAGTTCGTTAAAACTCATATGAATTAATTTTATTATATAATTAATTTTACCCCATTCATTCATTGATTGCTCGTTCTTTGTTAGCATGTGAGGCGAACTTGAGAGAATCACAACTTCGCTTCGCGGGAAAAGACATATCAGTTTGGTAAATGTGTTCACTTCTTTTCGGAGAGCATACGGTCCTGTATTCAACACCTGTCCAAGACAGTTGCTTTTCAAGTGAAATATAGAAAGGCTTAAAAAACGTATTTCTACGTCAATTTATTGAGAAAAATATAACCTATTCTCTTTTCTTTCAGGAGACTAAATGTATTTGCAACGTACTTTAGAGCCTAAACATCTTTTCTTATGGTATTTGAGTTGTGATCTCATTCTTTATGATAGTTCAGATATTTCATTCATTGTCTTGAAAGCTAATAATACATTCATTCAAACAGAAAGATTAAATAAAAATTATTTGTTTTCGTGTTTAGAGGTATAATAACATTGGTTATTTCTATCCACTGAAAAAATTCAGGGAGAGTACATTTTGACTACATAATGAAGGGTGAAACTTAGATTTCTCATGGCAAAAAACTTATATATGTTGATAGTAAAAAGTATTTAAAATATATCAAGGAATATAATCAAGAAAATCATTATTAAAAATCCCCCCCTCTTACTAAGAAATAATAAGTCAAAAATCTACAAAAAAATTACTTTTTAGAATATCCTGTGTTATAGCTAAGGTTGGAGTGAAGACCAGGAATAACAGTATAGACAGATGTATATTTGCACTAAACATACATTTATAATAACTTATTTCGTATATATATATATTTCTTTTCAAAAGAGGAATGTGCAAACATAAATAACTATAACAATAGATAAAAAATGAGTACTTATTTACTGATGGAACACATTTAGGGGGTAATAAAAATTCGTAAAATCTTCATATTCAGGTCAAGGATGAATAAAAAATGCTCATTCAAATACAGAAGGAATATTTTCTTTACACTCTCTTTTATGCTACGGTAGAATAATGATGTTCTCCCACAATGAATTATTTTCTTGATAGTCATGGGATTAGACGATGTATTTGGAGTCCATTAACCTTCTCCGTCGTTCAAGATATCTGACATGAAACAAAAAATCTTGATGTAACATGTATTCATGACATGCTTTACCAAAAGGTTCGTTCTTAATGTAAACAAAAACTGAATTTTTTTCTCTGATACGATAATATATATATATATATATATATATATATATATATATATATATATATATATATATATATTTATCGAAATATATAATATAAATATATATATAGGGTATTAAATATATATATATATATATATATATATATATATGTGTGTGTGTGTGTGTGTGTGTGTGTCTGTCTGTCTCTGTGTGTCTGTGTATGTGTGTGTGTGTGTCAATCGGTGTCATGTCCATGGGATTAAGCTATATTTAACTAGATCAAATTATGTTAAAATGGGTTAAAATTAAGTAAAATAGCACGAGACAGTACTTAAATAGTCAGTATTGAGAGATTAGGGAAAGAAAGAGTCAACAAACTATACTTGTCCACCTCTCGACTTAGGAGCTCGTGGCCTTGAGCGGAATCATCGGATTGCTTAGGTCATCAACGAAGCTTTTAGAATGTTCAAACAACATTTTGAAACCACGCGGTTTTCGAAGAAATGGACATAGTGAAGTCAGAGCGATGTAGGATTTGGTACGGAATAGACGTGGCTGTCGCGGGGTGGGATGAACAGCAAAACGAATTTAAGTATCAACTGGAACTTTAGGCCTTTTGAGATGAACAATAAAATGAATTTAAATATTAAATGAAACTTTAGGCCTTGTGACTTAAATAGCGAAACGATAGAATTACAAAAATGGAGCTGAGGGCATTTCCGTCGATGAATATATATATATATATATATATATATATACGAGGTTATATTTTTCGCAATATATATATATATATATATATATATATATATATATATATTATCGCAATATGAAAACCGCTTATCTTGAATTCGACCCGGGATTAACCCAAAGTCACCTATTAGTTTTCCCCTAAGCCACGTGCGGATAGCCTTATATAAGCGTTATATAACGGACATGTTCTAGAAGCCTGGCGAGATCATCACCCGATATGACGTGCTGAGTCAGGTGTTCTAAATTGACCAATTAGGAGTTCAATGCACCCGTACTCCTGGCATGAATTTAGATCTTTCGCGGTCCTTCTGTGTCAGCCAGTCGTCCTATACAATCACAGTTTTTGTACTGCAAATATTTTTGTTTCCTGCGTGCTGTTCCTGCAGCCTCCCGACTGTTCTCAATGTGGTATCCTGTTAAAATATGTCAAAATGTGAACTTCAGAAACAACTGTACAGCCAGTCATGAAAATGCTTCTGAAATAAAAACAGTGTAACTAGTTATGTGGAGGATTGTATCTCTCGCCTGACCTTTGCTTTGGTTTGACTTCCCACTTCTATTGCCTAATGCTCCGGCACGACCACCCCCTGAAATATCTAAGTTCATCAGCCTATTGTTCATCGCCACCGATTTCATTACACATATATATATATATATATATATATATATATATATATATATATATATATATATATATATGTATATATATATATATATATATATATATATATATATATATATATATATATATATATATATATATATATATATATATATATATATATATATATATATATATATATGTATGTATGTAGTTATATATGTGTTTGTGTGTGTGTATGTGTCTTAAATGGTTATACGTTTTTCTTTTTTAGGAGGAAACAAGTGGGAGAGTAGGGTAGGAAAAAATTTCTTTGAAAGCACTTTGAAATATTCATCAAACTATTTCCATACGATAGGTTAAAACGACTTTCATATCTTTCCTTAATTATCAGAAAAAGAAATCATTGATGTCATTAGTGAAACTTAAATATTTTAAATGCTGAGAGCGTAAAATTATATGCAACAAATGAACAAATTTAATGCCTAAGTTTAAAATTCCTAAATGTGACCAAAGACGTAGGGAAGCTTTTCGGTATGCATATAAGAAAAGGTAATTACGCTGGTGAGGAGTTAACCTGGAAATGTTAACGCAGCAAAAACTTTTTTGAAAAATATTTAGATTTTCTCTTTAAAAATCAATAAATGCAGCATCTTTAAAATGTACTTCTTTCACTTATTGCTTAAACGCGATATCATATTTTTTAAAAGAAAAAATCTTTAAATGGGAAATATTTAAATACCATTATTGTGTATGATGAGATGCTTATTGAAAAAAGTTATTTTATAAATAATTTTTGAAGTATAATTAAATTTAACATTTATTCTTTAATTTCATATAATTAGTTAAGGAAATGTTTGTTCATTTTTCCCTAATCATGCATGGCAAAACACCTTTCATTTTTTAATTAGAAATAAAATTAATGTACTATAATAAACGTATAAAATTTTTCGCCTGACAACACAAAAATTTTTTTATAAAAACTGGGTTTCCAAACAAAGAGAATTAAAAGGAATGATAACATTGAAATTAATTTAGAGGAAATTTTTGAACGTTAGAGAACATTGTAATAATTTTCACAAAGTTCAATATAAAAAATGTTTTTATAATGGTGAGCTATGACCTATGGTATTTAGTACCTCCGATATGGGAGAGTAAAAATCAGGCTGTGCTTACATATGCTGTGTAGATAAACTATGCGCTATCTTTCAACACGTCAATGCAACGACCCACAAGTTATATATTTCCAAGGACCACTTGCCAGCTGTTCCCATTCTGCTCAGTCTTTGTCAGTCGCGAAACGCTTAAACTCTCGAACACTTGTGGGGGCATGTTAAAAAGTATGAAAATTTGATGGGGAAAATGCAGTTTAAAATCCGATACGAGAGCAATTTTGAAGACTACCAAGAACTGAAGTAACTTCTTACTAGATACGTGTATGGTACCTCGCGCGAACTTTAATTCCAATGCAGGATTTATAGCATCCAGTAATATTAATCTTTCTTTATTTAATGGATTCGCCCCTTATTTCTAGTTAAATCTTATTGTTTAGACAAATCTTCAACAGGGGATTAACATTATTAGGAAAATGTCGATTTCCCGTTGCCCAATATAGTACAACAAAAACCTAAAATTGTTTCTGGATAAATAACTAAAGTTGAAAAATAACGGAACTTGATTTTCTTCAAGTTTCTTTGAAAAATTATATTAAACTTCACTTGTCTACTCTTTTCATTCCTTTTTTCTCTTTCTTTATTTATTTATAAAGTTTTAGTTTATAAATGAGTTAGATATGGGGAAGGAACCGCATCTCCCTATACACTGCATTTAGAAAAAAATCTCTTATTCTTTAAGTGAGAAATATTTTTTCTGCATAAACCCCTCATTCGTGCACAAAATAAGCTTTATTTATTCTTATAGTACGCAACCTGTGTTTCCGATTTTACGCTTCCTTACTAATTTTTCCGTAACATGTCCATATTGTATAATTGTTAGAGACGCAAGCCGCCACCGCTGGGGTGTGGGTTTGGATCAGGACTTGCCATGGATGTTTCTATAATGTCCTCTTACCGAAATTACCGTTGGTTCATTCACTATTTGCTGCCATATGAAGTACTCCGAAATCTCCGTGGTGTATATGGTTGACTGTCCTCAAGTTAATTGGAAAGGAAGAAGCATTGAGATTTTAAGTTGCATTAGAAAAAAATATTCCCTTTAAATACCTTATGATCTTCATTATATGCACGTGTTTACGTAAAACTGTAGAACTTTAATTTTTTTCCGGATAGTAAAATTCACCATCTTATTTGTCAACTTTATCAATTAATTTGTTTTCAATACATCACAACCTAATTCTATGTACACATTTTCCCTTGAATGTAGACATGGTTTTAACATAGTGAGTTTAACGGATAATACTGATTTGGATACAAAATGCTGAATCACAGAGGTTTTTTAACATAAAGTATTTACGGATATTCGAAAAGTTATATATTTATATGGATCGAGTCCTTTAAATGCAGCAAACCGTTAGAAAGCATAGCTTATAAGCGTCTTCGATACATATAGCCCCAGTATTTTAGGTAAAGTAATGAAGTAATGGCTCCTTGTAAGTGTTATATTGAACCTTTATACTGAATAAATATCAGAGGGAGGTTCGAAAGCTAGTCTCAAGTATTGCACCAACGCACGTACTTTGGTTTTGTGAGATTATTCCAAATGACATTCCTTCAAACTTAACCCTCAAACCCGCCCATGAATCTGTTGCCGCTATCAGGTCTATTGGTCAAATAGACCCCCAAGTCTAAAAGGCTGTTATTTTTGCGGGATTACGATGGAACTGCATGTTGATATTGTGCACAGGGTTGTCTATATTAGTGATGAATACTGAGGAAAAAAATCCTCTACACTTATTTATTCAATTTATTTAATTTATTTTGATCTGGTATCTACATCATCAAATCATAGGGCTCTTAAAAGAATTGCACAATGTTTCTCAGACATAATTGCACGAAAATTAACCTACTAGTGATTGAGGTAGAGAGGAGTGATGTCAAGGTTTCACAGGATACTTTAAAAATCCCACAGAACACTGAAATCCCTATCAAAGCATTGATTTCATCATTTGTTGTGTCTTTATAGTGGTGACTGTCAGGTTCTTCAATACTGGCACGAGTTCTAGCAAGCTTCTGATTTGTGTGATGGACAATTTTGGTTATCATTTTGTCCGCGATAAACAGCCTCCAAATTTGGTCTAGTGTAACCTTACTTCCAAGAAGAGCAGGGCCCTCCAGTTTATTAAATTTTACTCGAAGTATGTTCCGAGCAGCAGTTTGCGCTGAACTTCGCACAGGTCTCGAATTCCACGTAAAACAGTTCTTTTTACCATAAAAAGTGGCAGATGCCAGTTCATTCGTTCAGAGCATTCGTTCTCATCCGAACTAATAACGTTTATTCGTCTTCTAGTGAACCTACTCCTAGTTGGCCCTACACTTTCGTCGACTCGTTCTCTGAAATAACCATTGCGTTGTAACCTGGAATGGGCTAACGTACAAGGAAGGTGGCTCGTCTATAAGATTTTCATTTCACTATCTGAATTATCGTTTCCCTAAAAAATAGTAGCTTCTTTTGACTCTGCATATGAGTCATCTGAGTCATATTCCTGAAAGTGTCGAGCTCAGTGACAATAACAGGCCTACCGGACATTTTGACCGCCATACTTTTACAAACTTGCAACTTAATGGCAAATAGAGAGCATTTGTAAAACCCTTATGTGCTCTCCCTGATGTCCAGGAACGCTTGGCTAGATTTGACCGAGGATGTCAAATCTAGCCAAGCGTTCACGCCTCTTCCCACTCCTGGCGCACCCCTTAGTTCCGCCGCTGCCGGTCATAATGATCGGTGGGCCGGTTTGAGGGTTAACTTCAATTTTATTTTATCTTAACCGCTTGACTACCAGGCTTGATTTCGCCGGTGAAGGGCTATATACAAGGCTATGCGGTGTAAAATGTTCTTGTCATAAATAATTTAATGACTTCCGTGATATATTAGTGATGAATTTAAGGTTCTTTAAAGGATTTACGACATTATCATAATATGTATAATATATAATGTATAAAATTTGCACATTATATACATACACTGATATACATACATACATTATATACAGGTTGGTCACAAAAAACTTTGCCGATATATAGACGTCTAGTGGCTGTTTCGTTCAACCAATCGAGATGTGATTTCAGATATAGTTATTCAGAGGTATGAACTCGGGATTCTGTGAACGGCAACAAAATGGCGCTCACGGTTACGGTTACGGTTATAGGTACAGAAACTCGAATTTTTCGAATGACAATGCCCACTTTTTCCTGTCTTAAAATGCTCAGCGCAGGGAAAAACCCTAAAGAGCGTTTAAACGGTACGTGTATCACAAAAAACGGACGCGTTATGCACGCACAAAAAAAAGCTTTGCGAACGGCCTACAAAAGTACGATCGTGGTGCAGGGAGGCAATTTGCATATGACAGAGGCAATACACCAATCACTAATCACAACACAGATCGGACAAAAGAAAACATTTATTTGGATTACACATTTACCACATGGGTGCCATCATCGTTTTTTTTTTTGTTGGCCGTTCGCAGAACTGTTTTTGTGTGTGCATAACGTGTCCGCTTTTTGTCATACACGTACCGTTCTAACGATCTTTAGGGTTTTTGCATGCGCTTAGCATTTTCCGACGGGAAAAAGTGGTCGTTGCTATTCGAAAATTTCGAGTTTCTATACCTATAACCATAACCTTGAGTGCCACTTCGTTGCCGATCATAGAATACCGAGCTCATACCTCTGAATAACTATATGTGAAATCTCATCTCGATCGGTTGAACGGAACAGCCACTAGACGTCCATATATCGGCAAAGTATTTTTATGACAACCCTGTACATAAAACTCAGGAATTAATTTTCAAGATTTATGGTATTCCACAAAATGACTTCTACTGCACAGTCCTGGAAAGTCTTTGCAACCAAAATACATTAGCCGAGTATCCTAACATGTTTAGTTGTGGAAATATGGCATCGCTTTCGGGGACGTTTCTTTTCATCTGTGCTTGGGATCTGATCAATCTTGTATTAGAACCAAAGTCATTTCTACTCACCTCCAATCAGTACCGTGTTATATCAGTTGCATATCACCGATAAATCTGGTTCAAATATGCACTCATAACTGCAAATCCGCCCAGATGGCGGGGGCAACTCGGGCACTTTGCCCCAGGCCCCCAACTGCCGGAGTGGCCCCCAAATTTTTTTTTTTTTAAATATTTATTAGATTAACTCCGAAAGAAAATTCTGAAACTTGTACTGTACTTCAAAATTCAAAATAATCTCCTGAAAAAAGGGGGGCCCCCAAAAAATAAAAAAAATTATTCGATTAATCAGATTTCTTGGGGCCCCCAACAGAAGTTTGCCCCAGGCCCCGTAAAGTCTCTGGGCGGCTCTGCATAACTGTGTAATGAACGACGTACGGGGTGCACGTTCTGGTCACTGATTACTAAATGAGAGGACGTACGCTGCGTACGGCCTGGCAGTCAAGGGGTTAATCACTGTATTGTATACATATCCATGTACACAGACGCGTACACACTCACCAATGTCAATGAATATGAAAGTTGCCTGGGAATGGAATCCTGAAATGTTGCTTGTGTGAATAAGAAGAAAAATAAACACCCACACAGTTCGCCATTTTTACCTAAGACACTTAAAATTTCGGCTAATGATTATATAAAGAAATACAAAATGCTAATGTAATGCGTAAATTATAGTTCCTTGAATAAATTAAGTGGTCGTAGTAACCTAAAGTAAATTTTCTTCAACACCGTAAAAATGCTACTTAAGAATCGTGATATTTTTCTTGTTTAAAAATAATCCCAAATGCTTTGCATATCAACTACATTTACTCATCCATTCGCATTTTCGTACGACCGTCCGTCCTAGATTCATTAGCACTCTGAAAGAATAGTTTTAACAACGCATGATTTTTAAAAGGCACACATAGTTTCTCGAAATTTTCTTTTGATCTTTCTCTTAATAGCAGCGGGTGCTTTCATTATGATTCTACCATGAAAAAGAGCAAGAAATTTAAATTATTTCTTAATTATAAACAATAAATACTTTTTATTTCTGGAACTTTGTAATTATAAAAGGGATTGCAAATATAAAACGCTATCCTTAATCTCACATATTCTCCAAAACAGCTTAAAAGTGTCAAGTATGCGGAAAATTTTGACAGCACAAACAATCTATCTTAAATACTTTATAAAAGTAACATACTGAAAGAGTTTTATAAGTTTTACCTTGGTCTTATCTTCTTGATGTATTTTTGTGCACTTCCTAGCATGCAACTCGTAAAATATGGATTATAAATTGTTTTAAATGATCATGCTATGGAAACTGGATGTTCTTAAAGTTTATAAAGTCAGGGGTTCTCTTTCAAACGGTACCGTAGAGACTGAAAAACGGTATCATGTACCCACGTTATTGGAAGATAAAACAGGTTAATATTCAATTAAATTGTTTAAATGCAACTATACAAATTTATTTAAGAAGTTATAATATATAAAGCTCGTTGTTATAGTAAGCTAGTGATCAGAAGAAAATTTCCATCAATGCATGCCACCATTTAACTTCAGAAAGAAACTACGCTTACAACACCCCATAGTTCTGTTGGGCCCTAAGAGTCTCACTCTTAAAGTATTCATTTTGTATAGCAGAGATTCTGTAAAGAGTTTGGGAGTTCTATAAAAGATTTATTGTTAGTAATATGGTATAATTTATTTTCATTATAAAATAAATTTCTGCTGAATCTTAAGCAGTCAGTACAAGAAAAAAAATTACTGAAGAATTTTTAAATATAATTTTTTAAGCAGCTGAAATTGCTTATAGTATCATTGTTCACTTGAAAAGCAGATTTACGTATATTAAGACAAACTATTCTTTCATGTTACTTAAAATAATGACTTTTCATTAAATTGAACACTTGAGGTTCTAAAAACATCTATAACATATTTTAAAAACTTTATTTGATATTGCAAGAGACAATTCATAATTCAGATATTTGAAATAAAATTCGGGACGATACTTGATATTTCTCCAAGCTTATAACCACATTTTTCAAGGTTAATGTATAGCTACTGTTCGATTTAATGTCTTTTATCACTATATGTCGTGGAAAGAATATTTATTCCCCTTTCCATAGTTTTAGAAGTGCAAGCTCGCAATTTCTTTTTTATACTTCTTTCAGTGTTCTTTCATTTGTGATAATATAAGCAATGGTAATTTTTTACTTTATAATGCAAATGAACATGAAATATATTAAAACATTCAGATTCAATAGTTTGACATGCTATAAATTAATCACTTTGTTTTAACAAGTTAATATGACTGGACGCATTTTTTTTTAGTATGAATAAGTAGAAACTTTATAAGAAAAGTTTTCATGATGATTAAAAATACTCTAAACGTTAAATCTAACGCTGAAGTAAAATGATTGAAAATTATTATTACTATTAAAATCGAAACAATAGTATTTTACTTTGTTTAAAAATTTTCACTATGAAATATTCGTGCTAGTAAAAGAAATATGGAAAGAACCTCACCAGAAATATATAACTTTCATTAGACTTTATTAAATGTAATATAGTGTATAAATAACTTCTTTCAACAAGCTTCTGATGGTAAAACACTTTTCCCTAATTAACTTTTACCTCTGAATATTGTATTGCAGAGTCTCTCAAAATAACAGTAAACAATGTCTTAAATAATTATAGTATTTAATATTAATGGCATTTATTGCATACAATAAAGTAACGGAAAAATTCTTATTTCCTGAAATGTAAAAAAATACTTACAGGGTGTTGCTAGGTAATACGAAGGAACTCAAAATAAATGCAATTGAGAAAATGCATTTCACATTTTGAATCACCGTTAAATCAGCATAATTATTCATGAAAATTGAAATTTTTGTCATTCTTATTTTCCACTAGTAATTCAGAATTACCAAATGTTCAAAAGAAAAATTTTTAAATATTGCTGGCACGAAGGTATTTCTATTTTTCTTAATTCACAAGGTAGTGTAATTCCACGTTGCGTAGTATTTCTTAAGTGCTCGTATTAGATTGTGCGTCGGATATTTTGCTCCATGACAAAAAAGACTTATGATAAGAAATGATTTATGTAGTTTAGTTTTTAGGAGAGTATGTTTAATAAAGGAGAGTAGCTTTAAAAATAATAATTAATTTCAAGTCCGCAGTTTCCTTTTTGATGTTTTACCAATGAGTTCTGGCCCATGTAAAGTCTATTTAGATTCAAAAGCTACAATCAAACTAGTGATTACTTTTTTAAGTTCAGCTTCAGAATAGAGGAAAAATATCTCTAGTACTTTTAAGTTTTTGAACCACATAAAAATACTACTATGTATTTTTCTTAAAGTCTCGATGAAAAGTAAAATAGTTATATTGCAGATTAATATCACAAAATCGGGGTTCAAACCGAATATTTTCCTGTTACTAATGTTTTATGTCCTGAGTAGCTGAATACCCGTGCTTAGCTACGGAGTACTTTCAAATTAAATACATTGGTCATTGTATACTATTAATGCCAAACATATATATATTGTGCAGACCGGTCACGCCCTCTAGCGCCAGTGAGAGAATCTATGTGCAAGTGGAAGCGAGAGACCGCAAGAGACGATCGGCATGTGCAACATTTAACTAAATAAAATTGCGAAATGAAACAATTCCTCGAGTTGTTAATGTGAAATGAACTGTGCAATCATCTGAACCAGCCGTGCCGGAGTGGATTTTGCAACTCTTTGGATTTTAAAAGTGAAAAGAATTCATCTTCAATATGCGCCATGGAACAGTTAGGGTTAGCAGCGTCAATCACAGTGGATTTGAAATACTAATGTTCGTGTCCTGTTCTCTCATTCTTTCAAAAAATATATAGTAGGTAAGTGAATAGTACAGAACTGTCATCATGTCATCTTCTAACTTATGTAAAATTGAGTTAAAAAGTTTGTGCACTAAACTGGATATTTCGTTTTCACCTTCCGCAAAAATAATAGAATTTGTAGGTTTAATAGAGAATAGTGAAATATTTAAACAAAACTTTGATGTTGTATCAAAAACAATTACAGAAATTTTTGAAAAAAAAACATAAAAAGTCGGAACAGGCCGAAAACGAAAGAATTGTAAATGAACAGAAACTAGAGATCGAAAAACTTTCGCTTTTGCGTTTAGAGAAAGAACTGGAGCTTTTAAAGGTCAAATATGAATCTTTTGAGAGTAAATCTCTTAAAGATGATGTGCCGAGTTTTGATTTAGAGAATTTAATTAATAGTATAAAAATATTGACTATTCCAGTTCCTAAAAATGTTGAGTGTTATAATCTCTTTTTCAATTCGCTCGAGAAAGCTTTCAAGACAAAATTAGTAAGTGATAAATATAAAGCTGATATTTTATTAAATATTCTAGAAGATAGAATCGGTAATTTAATAGTTTACCTAAAAGAAGGAGATTTAAGTGATTATGAAAAAATTAAGTCTATGGTTTTGAAGGAATTTCAACCAACCCCTCAAGAGTGTTTAAAGCAGTTTAATGGTGCAATAAAATTGCCAACAGAAAATTACGTACAATTTTCCTCGAGAGTTAGTTCTGTTTTTGAATAGTGCATTCAACTTCGTAAAGTAAAAGAATTTTCTGAACTGTGAGTTAATGATTTCCGATCAAATATTTAACTCCCTTCCTCAAGATTTAAAAGGTTATATAAGTATCAAACAAGGGGAGTCATTTTTATTTCACGGCAGGAATTAGGTAGACACTGTGATTTATTTCTGGCTTCCAAAACCGGAACTAAAACAGAGTATAGTTCAATTTCGCGCTCAGTAGTTAATAATGATCAAAGGAGATTTGGAAAGAGTCACTTTGAGAATCGTAACAATAAAAATATTTCTTAAGTGTTTTTATCGAATGATAAATCAAAATGCGTTATGTGCCATAATAACCACCCTATATTTAGGTGTCAAGATTTCCAAAAACTGTCTGTCAATGATAGAGTAGGCTTTGTGAAAGCGCAAAACTTATGTCTTAAATGCCTTTAACCAACTTGTAATGTCAAGAAGTGTTCTGCGCGAAACTGCTTTTGTAATAGGCCTCATAATAAGTTACTTCACTTTCCCAGAGAATATTATCAATCTAGTAAGAGTATTAAAAACGAAACTAGTGTAGTAACAAGTTTGGGAGAGGGTTCGAAATCTATTCTAAACGCGGAAAGTAGTGTGTTTTACCCAAATTATACGTTAACCCATGAAAATGTGCAATCGTCATTTTCAGCTACTAGTACAACTGAA
This sequence comes from Dolomedes plantarius, assembly GCA_907164885.2. NCBI lineage: Eukaryota > Metazoa > Arthropoda > Arachnida > Araneae > Dolomedidae > Dolomedes > Dolomedes plantarius. The sequence goes on from OU015501.1 coordinate 125,882,445, forward strand.
AACAAACGAAAGAGAACTGAATTGTTGAGTACTGCTATATTTTACATCCCAGACAAATATGGGAATTTGCAGCCTGTTAGAGGGCTACTTGATGTAGGTAGCCAATCAGGTATTATGACTAAAGAGTGTGCAAATAGATTAGGGCTAAAACAAGAAAGAATTAATGTGATAATATCGTGTTTAAATAATTCATCAATGACTGTTACTAAATCTATTAAACCTGAAATTTCAAATGTTGATAAGAGTTTTAACCAAGAATTTGAGTTTCTTGTTGTTGACAAAATTACTGATACTTAAGTGCACTTAAGCAAATACTTAAGTGTTGAAGGACAAATTCCTTCTAATTTAAATTTGACTGATAATTTTATGGTTCCCCAAAAGGTTGATTGTCTTCTGGGTGGTAAATGGTTTTATCATTTGTTGGGGCCAGAAAAAGTTTATTCACCACATTCAGAGTTTTTTTTTCAAAATAGTGTTTTTGGATTTTTGGCCAGTGGCAGTGTTACGAAATCAGATAATCAACAAGTTCATTGTGGGTTAATAATTGGTGACGATTTAAACAGCACCATAAGGAAATTTTGGGAATTGGAAAACGTTGAGGTAGAGACCCCTAAATCTGACGAGGCAAATATTGCTGAGGAACATTTTGTTCAAACTCATTTCAGAGAGCCCAGTGGAAAATATGTAGTTTCAGTCTCACTTAAAGAGGAACCTAGTAGTTTAGGCCAGTCTAGAAGCATAACGCTAAAAAGATTAAATTCACTTTGGATTAAGCTATCACGTGATCAGAAAAATTTAAACTTATATAAATATTTTAGTAATGAATATGAGAGATTGGGATACATGATAGACGTGACGCATGAGGCAGAACCAGGGTGATCCTACTACATGTCTCACCATGGCATCTACAGACCCGAGAAGATGTCTACAAAGCTGCGTGTTGTATTCAATGCGTCGAGTGAAACAACGAATGGAACTTCTTTCAATAGTTTGAAACTTAACGGAGGAATGGTCCAAGATGACTTAATATCAATCATGATGCGTTTCCTCAAACATCCATTCGCCTTTACTGCCGACATAGAAAAAATGTATCGTATGATTGACATACATCCTGGTCAGCGACCTTCACAACGTATAGTATGGAAGGACAGTGAGTTAAGTCCAGTGAAAACTTTCGAACTATCGACTATTACATACGGCACTGTGAGTGCGCCATTCTTAGCGACACGAACTCTAATTCAAATTGCAAGGGATGAAGGACATAATTTCCCTCTTGCAGCTCCCGTTGTTTTGAATGACTTTTGTGTTGACGACGTACTGTCTGGAGCAAAAACTTTACCCGAATGCATAGAGATGCAACAACAGCTCACTTCTATGTTAATTTGAGCTGGAATGAGGTTGCATAAATTGTGTGTCAATCATCCTCAATTGTCCGCCACTTCTGGAAGCAGCTACGAGTTTTCAAATTCAGAGGCAAAGACTTTAGGTGTCACTTGGGACCCTACTGATGATTTCTTCAGTTTTAAAGTGTCCATATCACCATCAAATATTCATACTAAACGAACTCTTTTGTCTACCATTGCAAAGCTGTTTGACCCTCTGGGTCTTCTTGGCCCTGTGATATATTTGGCCAAAATATTTCTGCAAACACTATGACTTTTCAATCTTCATTGGGATGATCAGCTCCCCCCTGAAGTTCATGGAGAATGGGATAACTTTTCTAAATCATTACAGTCCATTAGCAACATAAAAATGAACCTATGTATTTTGCCCCTTTCTGATGTTGACAATATCGAGCTACATGGATTCAGCGATGCTTCAGAGGCTGCCTTTGGAGCAGTTGTTTACTGCAAATCTCAAACATCTGCTGGAGATGTTGCCATCAAGCTGGTAGCCAGTAAATCCAGAGTGGCTCCACTGAAGAAGATTACAGTGCCTAGATTGGAGCTCTGTGCGGCTGTGCCGCTAGTCAAGTTGATGCGACGAATTAAGTCAGCTCTTCGATTAGAAGTGTGCAAAACCTATTACCGGAGCGACAGTATGATTGTTCTGTCCTGGATAACAAAACAGCCGTATGTGTTGAAAACCTTCGTGGCGAATCGTGTGGCCACAATTTAAGATCTTTCATGTCATGAACAGTGGAGGCATGTTCCATCTGTGGACAATCCGGCTGATCGTATCAGTCGAGGTGTGAATCCATCTAAAATGTTCGAGAGCCACTTGTGGTGGGAAAGCCCATCTTTCTGAAAAATAGTGAGTATCCTCAGAGAGAAATCTCTGATACTGTGATAAAGAATGGTGTACAGAGTGAACTCAAGAAACTGGACTGTGAGCAAAGTTCTTCATTTGATATATATAACAATTCATTTTTACTGTATCCTCAATTGTAGTAATAAGTATTTTAAAATATTGCATGTTTTGAGTTTTATTCTTAGATTTTTACATAATTGTAAATGTGATAGTGAGAAGCTTTCTGGGCACCTCACTAGAGAAAACATTTAAGAAGATGAACTTATTTTAATAAGATGGGTGCAAGAGTCTGAATTTTCAGGAGAGTTCAGTGCTCTTAAGATCAAAGGTGAAGTAAATCCCGACAACCTGATAAAGAATTTATGTCCTTTCATTGATTCTGCTGGTATTATATGACTTGGGGGCAGATTAAGATATAGTAATTTACCATTGGAGATAAATTCTCAATACTACTTCCAAAGGCTCATAAATTGTCTAATTTAATTGTAAATTGTTTTCATATAAAAGTTTTGCATGCTGGCCCTCAGCAATTGTTGTATCAAGTACGGCAGAAATTTTGGGTAGTTCAAGGTAGGACACTGTGTAGAAAAATCGTAAATGCGTGTGCTATTAGTTTCAAAGCAAAACCAATATCTCTTGATCAAATAATGGGAAATCTTCCCGTAGATAGAGTGAGCTAAAATTATCCATTTAATGTAAGTGGGGTTGATTTTTGCGGCTCATTTTATATAAGGTGTAAATATAAGCGTATGCATACTTTAAAGAAGATTTACGTATGCATTATCATTTGTTTTGTAACGAAAACAATGCACCTTGAAATTGTGAGTGATGTAACTAGTGATGCGTTTATTGCTTCGATGAAGCAATTTTTTGCCAGAAGAGGTAAAGCTGCCAGAATTTACTCTGATAACGGAAAAACCTTTGTTGGAGCTAATGAAGAGTAGAAAAGGATTATTAAGATTGTTAAGGAAAAATATGAGCAATTTTCAAATTTTTTAGTTAATGAAGGAGTGAGTTGGCACTTCATTCCTTCCCGTGCGCCACATTTCGGTGGACTTTGGCAGGCTGGAGTGAAATTTTTTAAATTTTACTTAAAAAGAGTTGTAGGAAACTCAAAGCTAACTTATCAGGAGCTTCTAACTGTTACCATTCAGATTGAGGGAATGCTCAATTCGAGACCACACATACCTTTGTCGGAAGACACGGACGAAGTGGAAGTCCTCACTCCCGCTCATTTCCTTATTGGCAGGCAGCTTACCTCAGTCATTGAGCCTGATTTAACAAATTTAAGGGATAATAGGCTTAAACTATGGCAAAAAGTCACAAAATTTACTCAAATTATCTGGAAAATGTGGAGTTTTGACTACTTAAACAATATGCAGCAAAGAAACAAATGGAAATTCAAAATGAATGAGGTCAAAACAGGGGATATAGTTGTTCTTAAGGAAGACAATTTGCCCCCCTTTAAATGGGTACTAGGAAAAATAACCGAGATCATAAGTGGAAAGGATGATAGAGTGAGAGTGGTCGTTCTTAAGACTTCATCTGGCGTATTTAAACGCCCAATTACAAAAATATGTTTATTACCTTGTAACGAGTAGTGTGATTTATGTGTCTTTTAATTAGTGTTTTTCCTTTATGTCCAAATAATTTTGTAAAACTTTCGTGTTTGAACTGTCAATTTGAATTGTAAAACTTAATAACAATTTTTTTTGAGTGTTTATTGTGTTGACAATAATTTGTCAAGGCGGGCGGTATGTTCAGACCGGTCACGCCCTCTAGCGCCAGTGAGAGAAGCAAGAGACCCGCGGCATGTGTAACATTTAACTAAATAAAATTGCGAAATGAAACAATTCCTCGAGTTGTTAATGTGAAATGAACTGTGCAATCATATATATTTATAAAAAAATTGTAACGGATGTTTTTATAGATAAAATAATGTAGAAGAAATTATTCAAATTAAATACAGCAGTCAATGTATGCAATTGATTTTTATGTTTAATATCTATAAAACGCACTAATTTGTATTAAATTCTTTAAAACCTTCCATCTCAATTAATCTAGTGGTTAAATATTATCGTTTGCTGTATTTTAATATTTTCTTTGTCAATTTATTTCATTGTTATGCATGTGGCACAAAATTAATTTAAAGTATCACAAAAAGAAATGAAACCACGTGACCAGCATTTAATAAATTAAATTCTAGAAATAAATCTTTAAAAATTTCCGAAAAATCATAAAATGGAGGTAAAGATTCGAAAAGATTTCATTTCAAAGGAATGTTTATGATCTTTCTCGTGATATAAATTTTATAACCCTCAGATTATTATTTTAAATGCAAAACTTAAAGAATGTTACAAGAACAACCTAAAAATTTAGTTTTAAAAAATCTGAGAATTTTTCAAAAATCTTTCTTAGTGCTCCCCTACACTATAAAAAGAATCATCATGCAAAATTTCCGCCTTTTAGGTCCAGCATTTTATAGGCAAATGTCGTAGACAAGTGCCTCCGAATTGAAAAAAAAATGTCCAGCAGTTTGGTCATTGCGTTATCTGTCAACTTTTTTCATTTGAGGGGAAAATTGTAATCTCCATGTTCAATTACAGTGAAATTGTAAATAGTTATTACTTGCAATATTATAATAATTGTTATCAATTATAGCTTGTTCAATTTATGGCAGAACTTTTTGTAGTTTTTGCAGTAAAACTACTGACTTACACCACTTTGCCTTTCACCGTCTCATACATAGACATGCTCGCATGCTGCTCACATTCACAATTGTTCCCTTAAGGTATTCGACAACGTTCAGGGCCCTTTTGTGAAAAACTGCACTTGCGAAAATTTCTGTCTTATTTTTCGAAGGAATATAACACCAAAACTTGAAAATGACGAAAAAATATACATTAACTATGCAAATGTTTACAAAATTGAGGGAATTGGGTCGAAATTTAGCAAAAATTTACAAAAACGGCTTTAGTTCTTAAAAAAATATTAAGCATATAACATTAAAGTTTTTTTGTCATATGTACATAAGTACCTTCTAAGTTTAATGAGCTAAAAGCTAATCGATATCTTAAAATCTAAATAAATACAGGTCATTATATACAATTAATGTGAAATTTTACTAATTTTTCAGGATTTTTTTTATAAATGCAGCTATAAATCAACGAACAATATACCTAATATGTAGTTAATTACATTCTTAGCATTATGAAAAACATACGTGAAAAATTTTATAGACATATCATGGTTGGATTTTTCCCCTTGGGAGTTATCCCAAGAGTCGTTTACATTTTTGATGAGAAATAAGTTCATCAAAAACCACGATTAAAGTTTTCAACTTGTATTGAAATTCATAGCTGCTGCTGATACTTAAATCACTCTAATTTCATTTCTAATGATCGTACTGAAAAAACAAAAGCAGATTTAGAAACATAAATTTACAATCTTTAAAAAAAGGAATAAAAACAATTTTGGAATTTTCGTCAAAATCGATGTTTTAAAGGTAGTCGGTTACCTTAAAATTACTTTTCCTTAATAATTGTTCCTTTTAGATCTTTCCTGTGCTCAAAATTAGATAAAAATGTCTTTTGAGAATTATATATAGTTTCAAAGGGACTACTCTAGATTTGTGTGCACGGCCGGCATCTTGGATTTTTTTTGCGCCAACTTTGGCAATTTTATCGTGTTTTGAGGAGTGGAAAACTTCTCGCCAATGTGTTTAAAGCGGTGTTTTCAAAACGCTGGACTTTAATTTTTTTTTTTAGCTTTTTTAATAAAGACCCCCTGTTTAAAATTTTAAAAAATCATTTAAACGCTGGACTTTTATTTTTGGGTTTTTAATAAAAACCACTTTTTTAAATCACGAAACATGGAAAATTTTTTGAAAAAAATCATTCTCAAATATTGGTAATTTTTGTTTTTCTTTTAGTTTTTTAATAAAAACTACCTTTTTAAATTATGAAAGTTAGAAATATTTTTGAAAAAATAAATTTAATCGTTGGACTTAGATTTTATTTTTTTTCTTGCATTGAACTTGAAAAAAGCATTCGAATATTGAAGTTTTTTTCCACACCACCCAAGAGGTAAAACTTCCAAGGTACGTTTTGTTTTTACGTGGTATCGGTCGGACCCCTAATCCACGTGTATTTTTTATGAAAAATCGTAACTTTAAAAAAAAGATTAATTGTAGATATTGCTGAAAGGTTAGTCCTTTCACAAACAGCATTCGATTAATTGTTACCCACATTAGTATCATTTAATTTAATACCAATAGTTTTTGTAAAATTAGCAAATATTTCAGAAGTAAATTGGGTAACAAGATCAGTTAAGATTGAGGAAGGTCTGCCAAATTTCCAAATATAACTTAATAAACACTCAGTGACTGCCTCCGTGGTAATTTTGACAAGAGAAAAAAGCTCTAAATGCCTCGAAAAAAGATCAATGTTAGTCAAAACATAGGCGTTATTTTTAAAAGGACCATGAATATCCATAGAAACAGCCTCATTAGGTAAAGTGGGAATGGGGTTTGCCTGAAAAGGTGCTGATACAATGGTGTGAGGCTTATTAACAGAACAAAGGTGGCATGATTTTACAAAATTTACTGTATCAAAATACATGCCAAAAATAACGACCTTTTAGAAAATCGTATGTCTTCTCGATGCCAAAATAAGAGACATGACAAATTTTAAGAACCTTATATTTTAAAGAATGGAGAACAACAATAATATGGGAATTAGTATTAATTTTAGATTTATCCCAGCATAATAATTTAGAAGCATCCTGAATATAAAAATCGGTGAATTTTGAAGACTTAGCAGAGTAGGGGTAATTTAGATAATTAATAATTTTGATCAATTTTGAATCCCTACTCTGTTTTGGCAAAAATGTGGATATGGAAATATCAAGAGGGGGGTCATTAGTGATGGGAATAGCTGGAGAATTTCGAATATGGTCAGTAGTTATAGCATTTACAGAAGTTACAGGGAGGTCATCCTCACTATTAATAATTTCAGGATTAGTGGCTAAATTTTGAGCAAGAGGGTCACAGGTGAGACGAGAAAAATAATCTGCCAAAACATTAACTTTACCAGGAATATGTTCATAAATGATGGAATATTCACTTATTTCGAGTAACCATCTAGTTACAATATCAGTAGGAGAAGTTGTATGCTTAATGTTGATGAGAGGTTTGCTATCAGTTAACACGGTAAAAGTTCTATATTATAAATAATATTTAAATGCAATGATATATTTGTAAAGTGTGAACAGTTCTTTTTTTAGGGTGGAATAATTTTTCTGACCTTGTTTAAGTGACTTACTAAAATATTATATAGGTAATAATTTATCATCAAACTTCTTCATCAAAATGCCGGAAATATCCATATTTGATGCATCAGTGTTTAAATAAAAATCCTGATCCCACATGGGTAGTTTGACAAAAGGTTTAGAAAAGAATATTGACAGAAGGTTATTAAAACACTCTTGAAGATATGGAGACCAAATAAATTTAACTTTAGGTGAAGTGATGTGAATTAAAGGTTGAGTAAGAGCAGCAAAATTCAGTTCAATCATCGCGATTTCATTGGTTAGAAGGGGTTGCCAGCGGAGGTACCAGAACGCAATAATTATCGCCAAGCGAAACGCGCCAAACCCTGGCGGAAAAATCCAAGATGGCGACCGTGCACACAAATCTAGAGTATGCCCGTTTCAAAATATCCAAAATACTTTAAAAATAATTTGACCATTTTCAAGTTTTACATTTAACAGAAGATCCTGAGTTACAATGCAACACAAGTTAAAGCATAGTCACAGCGTACTACGCAATACTCTATGAATAAGACTGCTATTCACCTCCCTTTTCCTTACATACAGTTTTATGCCAAGATTCTAGGTTTGTATGTTTTTTTCACCATCACATCCAATTTTCTTATTTTAAAATACAACATTACGCATATTTAAAGGCGGTATCTGTGACATTTCATAATGAATAGAACGGAAAGTTTTAACTGTTGAAGGAAAAGTAAAAAGTTAGGATGGCCTTAGTTAGATTTTCTAAGTGTAAGGATGTCACAAAATCTGTTTATAGATCTCAAGAAGGAAATATAATATAGTTATTTGATGGTTTTGCTGGCACTCATGGCGCCATATCTATGATAGAGAGAGTTCACGGTGCCATACTATATGAGGGCGACTCTGTAGAAATTCTGATGATGGCAGTTGATTAAACGCTTTAAAGTTGCATAAAGATTCTGTAAAAACGAAAGTTTCTGTACTGAAGAGTCAGTGTTATCGATGAAGAAATAAAAGGAGCACCAGATTCTGTGCTGACGAAAAGCTTCTGCTGGTAAGCTGGTACAGTTCTGTGGTATAGATTTTAGACGACTCAAATATTAGTATGGCTGAGATTGAATAAAGATGTTATCGATACATAAAGGCTGACAACGATCAGGAACACATAAAGCAGTACGGTGAATGTACAACGTCGACGATGATTTAATAACTAATAAATGTGAACCGCATACCTAGGATTCATTCGCGTACAGCATGCAACAGGATAAATAAACTTGAACTCTTATAAACTTCAGTCTACACCTTTTCGAATAAAAACATGCTTTTATTTTAAATTGCTATCTTCAAAGAACTTATGGATTCGCAAAAATAATAATATCGTACATGATGATCTCCGTAAAACTGCATACAGTAAGGACCATGCCGGTCTAACAAAATAGGAGACACGAGTATGAGCGACCTAACAGGTACGCTTGCAAAGCACTTCTCACAAATATTTCAGCTCAAAAACATGGCTTCTGCCACAGGATAGATCCGAACATCTTTCCCTGGGGGAGCTACCAATTCCTGACCCACAGTAAGCAAAATCTCAAGAGTGTAATAATATGTTATCCTCTCTTTCAAATCTGGACAGAGCGGGGAAGGAAGTAAGGTTGCCATGCACGGAAAACCGCCAAGCGCGGAAGAAGGCTGACAAAAACAATGTACCAAGAACCTTGCGTGCGCACTAGGAAACAGCGAAGAACGCGCCAAGCTGAGTACTTCAGTTTCGCCAAGAACTTGTATTGTCTCGGCCTACAGTGACGTCATCAGACCGCATTTTTCGAAGAAAAAAGACAAGTTGACCCCCGATGCGAGGCTAGTAGGACCCAAGCCAGGACCATCAAGCGAGGCTAGCAATTAACAACAAATCAGCACCAAACAGATGTTAAAAATAATAGAGCAGTTCCAAGAATCCTATTGAACAGGGTAGCACTGGGTACAAAAGCGATTGACATGTAAACGCCCTGCTTTCCAGCGTACACAAGCTGACGTGATACAAATGATACCTTAAACTAGGACTTGCGCGAAATACAATTATCTTTAAGAAAAACCGTTACTGGACCAAAACACACGCAGCGTGGGAATTCCAGGAAAGACCACGAGGAATGGTCAAAAAGGGACCATATATTAATTAAAAGAAAGTAAACTAAATTAAAAATGTGGACTAGGATTACTAAAAGTTAATAAAAAGAGGTTAGATTTAATTAATAAAAATTGTAACGAAAAATCATCGTTACAGGAAAGCTTCAGGGAAATCATACTACAGTAAGACACATTTGAAATAGTTCCATTTCCTTTTATAAGTGTTTATGGGGAGTATAATATTAAGTTAACCCTTACTGTCCTCACTCTGATCCTTCAAAACAGCACAAGTGTTTCCATATAGCCTTAATTAAGATGGTAAAAAGGGCAAACTAATGAAAACATACAAAAGGACACAAAAATGCTCATTTTATTACTTTATAATAATCCGTTATTTTTTTTTTATAATACCGTGCACCGTTATGTTCGCCTTCTTTGCCTTCAGAACGATTCAGGACATTTACCCAAACTACAAGGTGTGCCCATAAAGTAACCGGACATTTTTTTATAAATAAGAAAAATATTACTCTCCTTCAAATAAATTTATCTCCTTCAAAATAATCACCAAAGAAGTATATACAATTTTTTCAACGTTTTTTCAAGTCATCAAAACACTGTTTATAGGCGTTGGAACTAACCGATCGCAAAATGTGCCTAACATTTGATTTAATATCCGAGACGTTTTCAAATCTTTATCCTTTCATGGCCATCTTAAGCTTCGGAAAAAGGAAAAAAAATCAGCTAGCGATAAGTCCAGACAATATGGTGGGTTATTTATCACTGTAAGTGAATACTTAGGAAGATATTGTTGTACAGAAATTGCTGTATGGAGCATAGCATTCTCGTGTAAAAGAAACCATTGCCCAGAATCAAACAGTTCCTTCCTACTTCGCCTTATCCTATTTCTTAATCAAAAAGTACCTCCTGTAAAAATACTGATTAATTGTTTTATTTTCAGGAACAAATTCGTATTGAATAAGTCCTTTGTAATAAAAAACTGCAAAACCCATGAAAAGACAGAGATTTGAAAACGTCTCGGTTATTAATTCAAATGTTACGCGTATTTTGCAAACGGTTAGTTCCAACGCCTGTAAACAGTGTTTCGATAACTTGAAGAAACGTTCGAAAAATTCTATAGAATCCTTATTTTGAAGGCGATAAATTTATTTGAAGATGAGTAATATTTTTCTTATTTATAAAAGAATGGTCCGGTTACTTTATGGGTGCACCTTGTATTTAAAAATTTTGGAATAAGGAACTAACGTTTTGAAGGTATTAATTGTAAAAATTAAATTATATCTTGGAGAAACGAGCCTTATTATATCACAATATGTATAATTCCTCGAAGGATTTACAATGCTGCCTCATACATTTGCCGACAGTTTAATACTTCTTTTTATCAGTATAGCCTGATATTCACCGCTAATGAATTCATATTCCTTTGAACAATCGTAAATATTCCATAATTCCTACAGATGAACATGGAGGTACATTAAAAATAATCTAAATCCCAGCTTATGAAATACATACATCTGCTGACATAAAAACATTTGCAAACATCCCCATTAAGTATGACCGACTAGGTGGAAATTAAGTGGCTAACAAGTTAAGTCTAAATAAATACGATTTAGTTTCATCATCTGTTTAAATATTTTATCAGTGCTGACTGTTACTTCAATTTATCTAATGTAGATTTACAGAAAACAATTCTAAAATTTTATTTTATCCTTTCTTTAATTCATCAATGCGTTTAGAATGCGAAAAATTAAGAACGAAATTCCTCTGGTAAAGTACATAAATTTTTAACAATTTTTTCTTCTATTGAAGGGAGAGTTTTTTTTATAATTTTCCTTTCTTTGGAAATTAGGTGGCATAATATAAATAAGTCACAATTACACCACGATAAAAAGCGCTTATCATTTTCAAATCAAAAGCTCTTTTTCTGAGAAAAAATCGCTAAATAACATAGTATATAAATCGGATAGACTCAAATTAAACGTCTTAAACCGAATTTTGCTTTACTTTCAGTTTCCAAAATTGTTTATTTTTTAACTCTTATAATAATGGTAATAAGTCACTGATATTTTATTTTGTTAAGCCTTCTTAGAATTGTAATTTTAGCTAAAACTCTGATTTATTTTAATATAAAAATAAAATCCAACTAAAACTAAAATTATAAAGTAATCAGAAATTGACGAGTTTATTTTCAGAAAACACACTCATAATTGAACAAATGTATAACATATATATTAACATATTTTGTAACATATAAATTCCATAGACTCGAGTTAAACGTCTTAAGCAGAATTTTGCTTCTCTTTCAGTCTCCAAAATTGTTTATTTCTTAACTATTATAATTATAGTAATAAGACGTTGATATTTTGTTGCGTTGAGCTTTCTTAGATATGTAATATTTAATCTGAAACTGTGGTTTATTTTACTATGAAAATAAAATCTTTCGAAAAAAAAATTTAAAAACAATCAGGAATTATGAGTGTATTTCCTGAAAACAAAATAAGTATACCATTTTTATATATATTAACAATTACATTGTAAATATTTTTATTAATTTTCTTTTCAGTAATAAACTTTGTTATCGGTCATTATTGAGTATCTAATCGAAACCGAGGTTGTTTACTTAATAGTATCAAGAATAAATTTTATAAGGTCGTATATTTTTCCTCTTTCACAGACATAGGAAATGATTTATACAGACAATAACAGGTCTGTCGCGAGATAAAGTTCAAAATATATACTTTAGAAATTTCTAGAAAATAGAACAATTCAGAAAAAACAAAACTGTTAAAATCTACGTAAACATATTTTTTAGTTTCATTATTTAAGAATTTATTTAGTTTCATTAATTTTGAAATTTTGCTAAATATTTTCACACTTTTTCTGTTACATCAATCATTAATTGCAAATAAAGCTGTAACTGAAACTCGTAGGGTAAGATATTTTTTCTGCGTTTATATCCTTCTTACACGAAACCATTTTTCATTAAAAAAAGTTATGTAGTATTCTTATATAAAGGAAGACATTTTTTAAGCTCTATGAACATCTTCTACTTGTAAAAAGAGTGAAAATATATCTGTAGAGAAAAATGGCATGTTTCTAAACTGTTCCGATTGTTAAGATAAAGAGAGTATTAAGGTACATCAAAACTGTAAAAAAAAGCAAAATGTTGTGTAAAAAGTAGTATTGTAAGTCATTAAGCAATCAGTTCAAAAGCAAAGGTAATCACTTATTAAATCCGGGAAATCAACAATTTATAGGAAGTCTATTTTAAAGTGTAATAGAGAAATGGGTGCTCCATAAATATCATGATGAAAACACAAAGTGGTCATGATACTCGCACATATAGGTTTGTCTTGAAATATTATTTACTAAAACTAGTTCAATTTGTTTGATGATTCCATGAGGGAGATTAAAAAAATAGACGGATGTAAAATAAAGTTAAAAATAATGGCATTTAAAAATAAAAATTACCTATTAAAAATTATTATAAATAGTAAACAGATTATAATAACATTAAACGATAAAAAAATTAATATTGTTGAATAATACAAGAAAAGCAACTGATGTTACATGGTTAATTCATCTATGATGATACCCATTTGTAGCAAAATTTCCTCTAAACTTTTCCATTATCTCTAATATATTACTCTGTTGATTCTACACTTGTACACGTACGTTTGTATGTACTTTGTTGTACACTGTTCTAGCAAAAATTTGACAATATATATTTATTGAACTGTATTCTTGTCTTCTTGTCCAGTTCATTATGACCGTATACTAATAACGTAGTTGAACTGCAGTTAGCTTGACTTATTTCTTTAATACGATGCGGAAATGATTCCACGAGGGCAATTCGCTCCGTAATAGACGGGACAAATTGAATCTCTTAAATTGTAGCATTTGTCAGATAGGAAACCTTATTGAGAAGAATTTTTTTATGGCTGAGGATTTAAGACATCCAGGTCCGTAGTATAAAAATAGGCAACTAAACATAAAATTTCAAACATCTAGGCAAAACAAAAGTAAAGCATACATATTACAAGTAGAGGGTTTTAAAGCACATAGTACGCGTCCTTCGGCAATTTTTTCAGTTTCCGTGAAAATTGATAAAAAAATATATATCTTTTATTCCTTACATCATTTAGTTGTCTTTTGAACTCCAACTATTTTAATTGTTATTTCATTTGGCTGTATTATGTTATGAAAAATTTAAAATGAACAATAAAATTTCATGGGTACATGAACCAAATGTCGTAAAATAAAAAAAATGGTGTGACAGGACTTAACAGAAAAAATTATTACAACAGAAATCCTGAACCAGAATCCTTAATCTGAACCCTTAATCGGAAATCTTAAATCCTTAAAGCTATCTTTCATGGTAAAAGTCGGAATCTTCATGACATTATTTTACACTGCTGGCCACTGTAAATGCAACACCCTGAAGGAAACATGCAAACAACATGAAATCTACAACATGCATTAGCGGAGGTGAGATATGCAAATGATTAGAATTTCAGCGCAGACGCACATCACGCGCGCCTGTGGCGCCACTTCAAAGCGCTATTTAAGACTTGGAGATTTCGACGATTTCAAGTTCGGCAATTGTGTCTTTCTTGTGTTTTTTTCAAAAAAACGATCAATTATGCCTCGTCGAAAACAGGGATCATCTTTTGATCAAGTATCCGAGTTCGACAGAGGAAGGATAGTGGCCTACCGAGATTGTGGATTATCTTTCAGGGAAATCGGTAGTCGTGTTGGACGAAACGAAACAACTGTAATGCGGATATGTGATCGTTGGATGCAGGAGGGTACGACGGATCGGCGTGTTCGATCGCATCCACCTCAGCGCACCACTTCACGTGATGACAGGCAAATTGTGCGCATGGCAGTGACGGATCGCTCAGTCACATCACAAACCATAGCACAGCACATGCAGTCTGTAACGCATCATCCAGTGTCTGCGCGTACCATTCGACACCGTTTACAGCAGAGTGGTCTGTCCGCAAGACGTCCATTGCTTTGTCTACCCTTGACGCAGAACCACAGACGTCTCCGCCGCCAATGGTGCGATGACAGAAGGATGTGCACGGCAGAATGGAATGAAATTGTCTTTACTGACGAGTCACGCTTCTGTCTGCAACAACACGATGGTCGCATTCGAGTCTGGAGACACCGTGAAGAGAGGATGCTGAACAGCTGCGTTATGCACTGCCACACTGGTCCTGCACCGGGTATTATGGTATGGGGCGGTATTGGATATCACTCTCGCACACCTCTAGTACGGATTGCCGGTACTTTAAACCGCCAGCGCTACATCTCCGAGGTGTTGGAGCCAGTTGTCCTTCCTTACCTTCAGGGCTTGCTCACAGCCATATTTCAACAGGATAATGCGCGACCACACGTGGCACGCATTGTCCAACGGTTCTTCGTCAATCACCAGATTGAATTGCTTCCCTGGCCGCCTCGCTCTCCGGATCTTTCGCCGATAGAAAACATGTGGTCCATGGTTGCTCTACGATTGACCCAGATTCCATCCCCAGCTGCCACAGCAGATCAACTTTGGCAACGTGTGGAAGCTGCTTGGTCTGCTGTACCCCAAGAACTCATCGAAAGTCTCTTTGAATCAATGCCTAGGCGTGTGGCAGTGGTGATCTCCAACAATGGCGGCTACTCTGGCTACTGATTTTGGCAGGAACCACACTTCACAGAAGTCTATAAATTTAATCATTTGATACTTGGTCAACATGTTATCTACAAAATAAATTTTGTTGTGATATCTCTTGTCTTTCTTGGTGTTGCAATTTGGGTGGCCAGCAGTGTAATAGTTAATGTGCTTAATTATACGCTTTTGCAATTTGCCCTCCAAATATTATTGATTATGTAAAGTTTCGTATTTTTATTTAAAAAAAACTTCAAGGAAACCATCTCAAGTCATTTTTAAAGTATGATCAATAATACAAATAAGTATTATTTTTTTTTAATTTGTATTATTTTTCTCTCACAGAAGTTCGAAAGGATCTATCTTTCATCTTCTGGCATAAGATTATTTCATATTATTACAAAGGATAAATATGGATAAAATAAATATCGTTTATGTGTTTGCTTGCGGTAATTATATCATTCTCGTCCAAAAATGTAAGACTATGTCATCTTAAAATATTTGCTTATTTGTACTATTTTTTATTACAGAAGTTCGAAAGGAGCTATCTTTTATCTTCTGACATAATATGGTTTCACATAATTACAAAAGCTAATCCATTTATGGGTAAAATAAAAACAGTTTATGTATTTGTTTGTAGGAGTTTTATCATTCTTACCCCAAAACGCAATACTATATCACCGTAAAATATTTTATGCTGAACGAATAATTATTAACTTAAAATCACTTTTACTAAACACCATATCTTTTAGTATATATCATTTTACCACACATTTTAAGTGACTTATGTATTCAATATTTCGAGCAAAACAACTGTCAAAATGATAGTAATTTTTATTTTTATTTTAATGTATGTAAATATTATCTTAATGTAGATTGAATTCTTGAGGTATATAAAAGGCTGGGGTGGCGTATTATTCTATTAGTTTGAACAAACAGTTTATGAAAAAGACATTTTCTTAAATTTGCACTTTGTTAAATTGGTTTTAAAATGGACTCTCAAAATTAAAACTTAATTAATTATATATTAACTATAAGTAAACTACATTAATTTGTCATTTTAGTGTATGTATACATGCACGTTCATGTATGAAAGTGTACACATGGGAGTATGGAAACAATGTTTCTGGAAGTTGAAATTCTGAGATTATTCATTTGCAGAAACTTCTAAAGTCCGTTAACGGAGAGGGAATTAAACCTCGTGTCTATGGATTTCGAATCCAGTGCCAAAATCAGTAATTATTTCTCAGAAGAGAAATAATTTATACCGTAAGATGGGATTACTTTGTGGCGGATTTTAAGTTTTTTCCTGTACCAGCCGATCAGTTTTAAAAGCAGCCGAAAACAAACAATTGCAAATCATCGGTAGATATTTTCCTTACGTAGTAATGTATTGCGCTAACCCAGATCTTTGTTTACCATTGAGAAGTTGAAGTTGCAATGTATCACAAAGTTGTCCACCGAGTGGGGCTACTTTGTTTTATCTGTGTTTTCGCCTTGAAATCCAAGAGGTAAAATTACTTGACACAAATTTAGACAGTAAAACGCTTATCAAAAGCTTGATACACAAATATAAAGGGTGATTTTTCTAAAACTGACACTATTTAGAGCCAACCCAGCCTGTATCGCTTTGACAAGCAGTAAAAACAGTTAAATAGAAAAGTACCAAAATACCTTAACATTTTGACATACATATATGTATATACAGGGTGATTTTCTTAAAACTGACACTACTCTGAGCCATCTGTAGCGCGATCTATCAGCCGGAATTCCACCAAAATTCATAGAGAGAATAAGGACGACATCAGAAATAGTTTCCGTGAAAAAAAATAGTTCCCAAAGTCTCCGATATGGGAAGATATGGCGCTTTTGTTGTGGGTGCACCTGAGAATTTGCTTAAAAGGCAAGTAAAAGATCAAAATACAAATTCACGACTATGTAGTCGACAGCAGCGCCAGTATTTCGGGCTATAAAGATAAGGGATGAATACTGAAAAAGTTGTAAGAAGACAAATGAATAACAAAGAAATTTCCCTGCAACACCGCTTTATGCAGCAAATTTACTTCTCCCTCCTGCAATGTGACCACAGTCCTGGTGGACTACACATTACATCCTGAACACTATGTTCTCAACTGCCGAGCGTAAAATGTCACCAGGAATGTTCATCAATGTCCGGGATATGTTATCCTTTAGGGTCGCCATGTTCGAGACTCTACCAAGGTACACCTTAGACTTTAAATAACCCCACAGAAATATGTCACATGGGTTAGGTCCGGGGACCAAGGTGGTCATGCAATTGGAAAAACCCGACTGATGACCCTTTCTGCTGTAAAGCAAAGGCGCAACAGATTCCGCACTTTATAGCTCAATAGTTTTGTTTGGAGTAATTGCCGGCCACATTTCAAGCGTGGATGTTCGTTTTGTTGGAAGCTACGAAATGAAAGTGATTTTTTGGACCTAAAAGTAAGTTATTTATCTCTGTTATTTGTCATATACCTTCAGTTTAATTGTATCTGTTACTTTGGATTTAATATTCTATATAAGCTGCACTATTTCTCCACTTAATACCAAGGATTTAACTAAAGAAAAACAATGGAAGGGATATTTAGCCATTTTTTAACAAAGTGAAATGATACACAGCAAGACATGGAACACTGGTACAGAGTGAAACAAGTCTCACTGTGTACCATGATAACTATATTTATTCCATAATAGCAATGTGCATTAAATGTTACTGTAATGTGACGTTACTGTAATGTAATGTATTTATCACTGCGAATTTTCTCAATTTTTATCAACTGAATTTTGAATTACTAAGATTTTGCTATTACACAATATAATGAATTTCACATCTTAACATTGTAACTTGTGATATAACATCTTAGCTCGTATTGCTGTATAGATACACAGAACCGAGACTATCATTAATAATGTTATTTAAATATTTTCTGGTACTAAATATGTTTTTTTCAGAGTTATGATGGTACGGACTGAGAATTTGAAAAGGAAAATTGGAACAACTGGAGAAGAACAGATGGCTGCAGCTGTGAAATTAGTCCTACAAGAAAAGTACTCCATTCAAAAAGCAGCAAAAAAGGAAAATGTCTCCTTTCAAACGTTGCATAGCCCTGTTAGTTGAGAAAGTTGAAAAGAAGAGACAGCTCCAGATTAAGAGGGAAAATAAGTTTTCCAAAAGCTTGCTTCGGAAAAAAATCAACACGCCGTAGTATTAAAGATGTTGATAGTTCTTTAATGAAGAAACTGAAATGGTGCTGGATGACTCTTCAAGTTATGAAGAGAATGAAGAACATTTTAAGTTTCCCAAAGTAGTGCCTGATGTTCATGTTGATAATTATGTTCTTGTGCGTTTCCCAAATGATGTGTTCTACATTGGTAAAAATTTGTCAGAGATGAACTAGGATAGTTATTTTGATTTCACTTATCTACGCAAAAGGGAGAAATATAATGCCTTTGTGATGCCAAACATTCCAGATGTGGCCTCTGTAAATAAACTGGATATTGTCATGGTTCTGCCTCAGCCAATGCCCATGAAAACAAAAAGATTGTCAGGATATGTCCGCTTTGAAGTGAGACTTGACCTTATAAATGTTCGGTGACTTTTCCAAGGTTAACAATTGATTGCTTCATGAAAACTTGTGTATAATGAAGCATTGTTTGTGTTTAGTATTGTGACAATATATTTTTAAATAAATAAATTAGCAATGTCTCAATGTGTACAAGGTGTGGTACACAGTGAGACGAATGCTGATATTATTTTAACGTTAATTATTTCTGGTTTCTATTTATATGCATTAATTAATTTTGCGAGAAAGATTTTGCCAATAAAACAGATTTAAACATCCAATAGCTAAATTTCTTCAGTCGATTGTATTTAGCTCTTAATTAATGTTTTTTAAAATTTGTCTCACTGTATACTACTCTCCCCTACTCATTCCCATGTCGTCCTTAGTCCCTCTATCAATTTTCCTGGAATTCCGGCTGATACATCGCGCTACAGATGGCTCTGGGTAGTGTCAGTTTAAAAAAAAACCACCCTCTATATGTGTATATACGTATTTCAAATATCGGATAGATTTATCTATATCTTTTACATCAAAGAGACAGCCATCAGTTCTTTGAGATGAGGAAATTCGACTTTCGGCATATTCTGCTCCTTTGGGTAGTTTTTGCCTAGATAGTCAATACTTCTTTCTCTCCAGTGGTATTTTAAAGAACGGAAAAATGCAACATCGAGCGGCTAGAGGAGATAGGTCGACTTTGAGTGTTATTTTGTGACAATGTCAATGCGTCACATAGTAACCCCGTCACCTTTCGATATTTAGGTATGTTCTCATATCTACACAAACGGTATATTGCTCCACGTTCTAAACAACATATTGACAGTTAAAAATAATAACTTGTGGTGGTTGGTTGTATAAGGTGTTAGTATTCAGCACACAAAGTTTCCGAAGTTTCAGTCAATAGCTTGACAACAGGTTTGAAAATACACTGTCCAGTGAAGACAAATGGTGCTCAGAAGATTCGGACACTGGCCACTAGGTGTCTCTGTATGTTAGACAATCTGTTGGCGCTGTTATTTGCCTACCAGGTATCATGGGCGCGGCATCCGAAATACGAAAAAATTACTATGTGTCACAAAGTTATCCCTGCAGTTACAAAGTAACCCTGTCTTACGGTATACTAAGAATATCAGTATTTGCTACCTTTAACTTAGATTCTTATACCTTTACTTTAGATTCCTTTACTTTAGATTCTTATTTTTAATTTTGTGAAATAACTTCACACACTCTACGTCTCTACGTCTACAAAATAAAAAATTAAGTTAATTGTTCTATCATTTTATCCTAAAAAATTAGATTCATGTTGAATAAAGTCTACCGGACGAAATTCGTGGATACCTTTATGCCATTAATTAATTTCGATTTCTAATGGATGAATTTATTACAGGTAAGCTCCTCAGTCGATACATTAATGACATTCCTTTATGTTGATTATATTTGTTTAGTTAAGACAATATGATATCGTTTTAAAAGCAGGAATCTTAAAACGCTAATAATACATTTCATTCAAAAATAAATAAATAAATAAAATAAACAACACCGACTGTAGGTAGAAATTTAATAGAATCTGGACTTTAATTCCCGGGTAGAGATTTCAAATATCCCTATTCAGTTGCTTTTTGCCTGAGGTTAGTGGATATAACTTCCTTCAAACATAGCATACGTTTTAAGAATATTATGATGTTTCAGGTCTCTGCTTTACATCAGACGTATTTACTCTTTTATTTAATATAAATTTTTAAAAATAGGCCGGAATTTTCTAAGACCGTTTGAAATTTTTGCTGTAAGCTTATCAATAAAGAAGAGAAAATAATGACATACAAAGAGAAATTTTTAATAAATCATGATAGAACATAATGTGAAAATAACAGATTTTATCTATTCAAAAATTTTCTTCCTTCATTCGTAATATATTCTCATTTTTATGAATTTCAAAAGTCTAATTTTTTAATAACTTTTTTTTCTAATGGAGGCACTTTATTAATAAATGCGAAAAAGAAAACATAAATTTAAAATAGAGAAAACCAGAAAATATTTAATAAAATCTGCTTTTAAAGTAATCGAAACAAGTGCGGTAGAAAGAAACATTTGCCATCTGTTGTTAAGAATATTAGTCTTTATTTTTGCTTATCAAAGACTTTCATCTCTGCTATCGATATCAAAACGGTACTTCATATCGCTAATTCATAAACAGCTAAGAAAAACCACTATCGCAAGAGTTAAATGAATTTTTTAATGCATTACTGTTAAAGAAAACTAGTATCATGTTCGATGTCTAGTCATGGTAATCAATCAGAAGCGAAAAAATTCCTATTTCGAGAGGTAAATGTGCGATATCATCTTCATATACATGCAAAAGGAAATTTTCAACCAAAGTTCTCTTAATTACTAAGATTATCTCTATATATAAAACAGTTCCGTAACTGACTTACTCACTGACTGACATACAGCGCACAGACCAAACCGTTGGACCTAAAGGGCTGAAATTTTGCATGGCGACTCTTCTTATAGGTAGGGGTGCACTAAGAAGGATTTTTGAAAAATTATTCTTATATTTTTTAAATTAAATTTTTAATCTGTTTTAGTAACCTTTTTTAAAGTTTGCTTTTAAAATAATAATTTGAGGGTTATAAAATTTATATCACGAGAAAGACCATAAAAATTCCTTTAAAATGAAATATTTTTCGAATCGTGACCTTCATTTTCTGACTTTTGGTGAATTTTTAAAGATTAAATTTTTAGAATTTAATTTATTAAATGCTGATCACGTGATTTCTTTTCCTGGTACTTTAAATAAATTTATCGACACGTCCATAGCAATGAAATAGACAAAAAAAATTTTTTCCCTTGCTAATGCAGCAGGTGATTGGACATTATAAAAAAAAATATTAAAATACACTAAAATGTATGTTCCTCAAACTGTACTATATATTAACTGTACTATATTTTTTAGTATGTCCTTTTAGATTTAATTTGAATATTTTCTTCTACATTATTTTGTCTATAAAAATATCCCTTGTGATTTTTTTATAAATATATTTTATTTTTTTTACATCAATTGTATACATTGATCGTCGTATTTATTATACATATATATATATTTTGGCCTTAATTGCATACATTGACCGTTGTATTTAATTTGAATGTACTCTGTAGCGAAGTGCGGGTTTTCTGCTAGTTTTATATAATCCTTTTCTTCTTTCATTTGATTTTTATTCCTAGAATTTTTTAAACTTTAATATATTCTATAAAATAAAATGGAATAAAGGCGTTAATAATAAATACATAGAGATAAATCCATTTTAAATTGAATTCAATGAAAGTTATTAGATTCCATGGAAGTAGAATAAATATTCCCGAAATAATGCATGGAATTTGTTATAAACAATATATTCTACGAATGCATATAACCTCTTATACTGTTATTTGGTAGAGTTGCTATTGTTTCAAATACCTGGAATCCTTAACACTTATATTTATTATACGAATGGGGACCTGCAGCGTTTGTAATATATTTGTTATTACGAAACTCGAAATAGAATATTCAAATAGAATTCAGTTTTAGCAGCAATGTAGTTCGGAGGATTAAATTTTTAATCGAAAAATTTCTCTATTTCTCTTATTCAAAGAAATCACTGATATGTATCACATTTCAAGGAAAAGACTGTAAAAGAATCGTAAGCTTAAAATAAAACCTTAAGAAACTCTTAAACATTTTAGCTTCCCAAAAATTGTTTACGATTTAGATTTCACCAGAACTAATCAGGTGACCTTTGTGGGTTTTACAACTTGGAAATTCGTCATGAAAAACATATAAAAGAAAAGTAATCTTTGATTATTTTCTTTAGTGGATTGAATGAATGATATTTCAAACAATATATTTATTCAGTTAATTGGGGAGGAGAGAAAATTATTGTAATAATGTTTTAAAATTTTTATCGTTTAAAATGTATTCTGTAATTTGTTGTAACTTCAAATTTTTTAATCCACTCTCAGCAAAATTTAAAAATAAAGGTTGCAATTTATATTTTCTGTTGCTTTTTCTCTGGAGTGAAGAAACTCGTAAAAATTGGAGCTTTTAAATCAGACGGAAAATGTACTTGTATTAGCAGAATGAAAACAGAAAATAAAATTTATAATGCAAGCTTCAAGCCAATTTACATAATGAAGACCTTGTGTCGAATGTCTAACATTAAGTTCTGTCATGAACTTCATACAATATGAAATGTATTTGTGAAAACTAAAAAAGTAATGTATTGTCAAACACTGTAAAAACATTACTATTGAACGAAAACTACGCACACATATTCTGCTATTTTATAAAAAAATAACAATAAGATTTTAAATTTAAATTACATATCAATCACTTGTCAATCACATGCCATCGATTTCATTTACGTGATACTTGAAAATCTTCAAAAATTAGACCTATGGGAATATAAATGATAAAATTAGGGTTTAAGAAATCAATATTAAAAAATATTATCACATTCAACTTGATATTTCATATGATAAGTCCATAAACTTAAAATCTTATTATCTTACCGCGTGCTCTAAGCAACGAATGATTTTAAGCAAATAATTCAAAGAACTCTTCTTTTTAGGGAATAAAGTACACTTTTAAATGTACGAGTATTATGCATATATACTAGTATATAATTCAAAAATTATTTTTTTTATCATTATGATAATCTTTTAAATGTTTACTTTTTGTGTATCATTATTAATGTAGAAAATTAAAAATTGAAAGTTTCACGAAAATTTATTCAATTTTAAAGCACAACATCTCCCAATTTGACCCCTGGGTAATTTAACCACATAGATACTTTAAACTATTAGAATATCATACGTTTTTATAGCATATTTTTTACAATGGATTTAGAATTAAAAAGATAAATTTATTGACTCACCAGGTTTTTAAGCTAAATTTTTAACGGAAAAACTTTTCCGTACAAAATATGGAAATTTTTATATACTAGGATATTTTTGGATTCTCCCTATATTTACAACAGGGAAAGATGAGAAACGAATTCTTATATTTAATAATTTAAGAACAGTTTCGTACTTTAATATGTTAATATTAACCGCTCTATAAAGTCAAACCTTAAAAAATTTATCATTTCTAAATTCATTTTATTTCATATTACTTGTTATTCATATGTGTATAATTAAACACGTGAATGAATCAACATTTCGTAACATAAAAAACTCGAAAAACATTTCCAGGGCTATTAGTTTGTTAAATCTAAAAATCAATTCTGATAAGAGACTCTATTTAGGATTCATTTTTAATTTTATAACATTTAGCGACTTTTGCAAAGTATTTATATTAATCGCTGTATAAAGGAGTTAAATGTTCTAAATAAAGCCCTACGAATTGCGGCAATTGTATGATAATAATTAGCTGTTAACAGAAAAAAATTTCTAATCCAGACGATATATGACCATTTTTTTTGTTTAAATTAGATGCTGCTACTTTCATTGCTTTGTGCTAAAAAATCCGTTTTGTAACTTCATTTTGTTCTTTATGATAAGGTAATTACACGTCTTCATTAACTTTATTTCTATAACTAGGTACATTGAAAAAATATGTATTTTGGATTTAATCTATAAATAGAATCAGAAATTTGTCTTTCATTTAGGCTTAATAGCTAACGTATTATAAACAAAAGAAGAAAACAGAAAACATATTTCAAAAACAGTTCTTATTAAATATGTTACAAAATTTTTTCAATCTACGAACCAAAATTTTTAAGAAGATACATTAGAAATACTTGTCTCACTATGTTTATAATCTACTTTTTCTGATGCAAGTTTGGTTTACAATTTTTGAGAAGACGGCAGGAAAAATTACATATATTGGAAGCTGTCTGTGTCATTAGTATAGAAATTCAAATAAAAAAGAGAATTTATGATGTCTATGCCATTACTTTTACGCATTCACTAAATGTGTAGTTAGATGATTTAAATATTCTGCTGTTCATCAAACATATAATACAATCAAAAGATTTTTTTTAACTTGAAAAATTAGGATAATATTTTTCGCAATTTCTTTCCAAATGAATTATTAAATTATTATTTCATAAAACAATAAAAATATATTTATTATTTTGAGTAGGTTTTTTTTTCACTTTTCATGTAATAGTGTATTTTATGATTAACCTAATTTCCAGTGAGTATCAGTTTAATTTACCTTAAAGCAAAACCTTCTCAGTTTTGATAAAATCTCATATAAATAAAATCTATTCTATGCTTTTTACATGAGGAGAATTCTGCAAGAAGACTAAAAAACAAGTCGATACAATTTTTTTTTTCTGATCACTAGAGTTTATTAAAGAAATATATTTGTATATCTTAAACAAATCAATTAAAAGTGAAACTTTTTGTGAATCTATTAGGATGTCCCCGTCTGAATGCACACACTGTATGTTAAAATTATGGTATGCTTCCATGATATCTTCAAGGATTTCAGCAAAATAGTAATAACATTATCTTCCCAAGTTGAATTTGCTAATCGAATTTCAGAAGATGTGGATGAAAAATTCTCAATTTTTCTATTTTTTAGTTGCTTTTTTTTACAGTGGGATGCATACAATTTATATGTTTACCTGATTTGAAGATAAAAATCTTCCAAATATTCAAAAAAGTAATTGAAAACAAAGAAAATTGCATAAATATGACATATCTCGGAAATATGTTCAGATTCACTTAAGATTTATACTAAAAAAGACATTTTTTACGTTTATAAAACAATGAGAAAAAGAATTTGCATTATAGTTACAATATCCATTAAGTTTCCAGAACATATAAAAATGGCAACAAATGTTTATAATAGATTTATTGCAGGAAATCAATTCATATATCATACAGATACACCAATGTCGAAAATTTAATCATTATATAAAATATCATAAAATTTGCTAAACAGATCGATACCATATCTTAGAAATTCTTAGTAATAACGTTACATGTTTAAAAAATTTAATTCAAACATCATTAAATTGATATTTTGCATAAGAATGTAAAAAGTTAATGTCCATAACGATCAGTCGTTTATTACTTACTGGACAAAATATACCTCAATTTATCTTCTTTATAAACAAGATTACTGTATCTTGGCCAAATCATAATTACGTTACCATCGAGCATGAAACTTAATTGCCGGGAATAATTATATTCCAAAATGAGATTTGACAGCTATGAACAGCTATCTACTTAACAATCGCTACTAAAAGGGCAACACGAATTTGAGAATTTATTGCGTA
The DNA here is from genome assembly GCA_907164885.2 of Dolomedes plantarius. NCBI lineage: Eukaryota > Metazoa > Arthropoda > Arachnida > Araneae > Dolomedidae > Dolomedes > Dolomedes plantarius. Next base: position 125,908,634 of record OU015501.1, read on the forward strand.
CCTATGAAAATAACACGGGGAGATTAAATTTACATTGTTAAATATTTTTTACTATATATTTGTAGTTACAAGGAGTAATTTTAAATGTTTTCCAACTACGAAGTAGAGAAGGCATGAGAAAAATTTGATGTCTTCCTTTTTTCATTAAAGAAATCATTAAGGGAAACATTTTAAAAAATTGTTTACTCATTCTCAAACTATTTATAAAGTTCACCTCTTTTAAATTCATACCTACTTACACACCCACACCCATATATATATATATATATATATATATCTCATATATATATTTCTTCTGTCCGTGTGTATGTAACTGAACTCCTCCTAAACGACTGGACTGATTTTAATGAAATTTTGTGTGTGCGATGAAGTTGATTCGATAATGGTTTAGATTCACAATTTGATCCGATAGAAAATGTTTTTATATTTTTAATTAATTAATAAAAAACCAACAATTTGTAAGGGGGTGCGTCCGGTAAATGGAAGTTGTTACAGTTTGTGGAATCACCCCTCTGGATAATGGCGTCCACGTTAGGTTTAGTTAGCAAACAGCGAGCGGAAAGATAAAAATAAATAAAATCAAAAAGTTTCAAGTCATATATTAAACCAGAATAATAAATGAAAATAATAATATTTCAAGTCAGATTTTATTCTCTAAAATTGATCAGATCCAACGGCATATTGATACTCTCGACACGCGATGGAAAATTCGAATCAACCACGCTAAGTGACACGAGATCTTTTTTAATCGCTACTGCAATCCCCCTCACCTATATCTTTTTGTCTATTGAAGAGCTAAAGACTAAGCTTCTATCCTGCTAACTTATTTCTGACTGAAAACTCTTCTGACATGTATAATCACCAGCCCACAACAACTTTCCAATAGCGAATATGTTTCACTTTACTCAATAGAGAACCGTGTCATCGTGGCGCGTTCGGAAGGTCGCGCAAGTACCATGCTCTCGACCCGGGTTCGAATGCAGAGTCGTGTGAATTTTGCTAGACCTGTTATTTCACCTTTTTTTTTAAGGCTTTTTTATTTCAGCTTTTATTTTATTATTTTTTAATTGTTATTTTATTTTATTTTATTTTTTTTTAATTGTTATTTCATTTTATTTTATTATTTTTTATTTTAATTTTAACTTAATTTTATTATTTATTAAAATTATTATTTTATTTATTTATATTTTTTCAGCTTTTTTATGATGAAATACCGAATATAGCTGAAATCTGAGGAGTTTATTATACATTTATACATTTTTAATTGGATCTTCATATTATTAATATGTATAACATTTCGTATGGTTTTTTTCTATGTTATTTATACTGGGTTTAGTTTTTTAATGGATTTTTGTAGGTTTATTATAAATTTATATATTTTATGTTTTACTTTTCAGGATTTTTTGCTCCAATGATAAAGACTAAATCTTTTCTATGTTACTTATACTGTGTTTAGTTTTTAAATTGATTTTGGTTAACAAACATTCGGCAATTTGACATTTTTACTTTTCAGCTTTACTTTTCAAAATTCTTCACTTTCCTAAAGACAATTTGACATTTTTCCTTTTCAGTTTTTAGTGGTATATTATAAATGCATATATTTTATGTTTTACTTTTCAGGTTTTTTTTTGCTTCAATGATGAAAGGCTAAATCTATCTGAATTCTGAGGAAATTATTGTAAATTTATGGTTTTTTATATTGGGTTTCCTTTTTATTCATGCGTAGACCATTTTACATGCTTTTTTCTATGTTATTTATACTGTGTTTAGCTTTAAAATTGATTTTGATTGACAAATATTCGACAATTTGACATTTTTAAGTTTTTAGTGGTACAATGATGAAAGGCTGAATCTACCTAAATTCTGACATGTGTATAACATTTCACATGCTTTTTTTCTATGTTATTTATACTGTGTTTAGTTTTAAAATTGATTTTGGTTAACAAACATTCTTAAAATCCCGAGCAACGCCGGATAAATTGTCACCTGTGTAGGTTGATAATTTATAAATCTTAAAACTGTTCCCACATGTATAAATACCGACCCACACGAACTTTCCAATATTTTTAATTAATAAATAACCAACAATTTTTGAAGGATGCTACTTTCGATTCACAGACGTAAAGTAGATGGCGCCACTATTTTAAACTTTTAGTATTCCAACCCATTTGAAAACACGCACTTCGCTACGGGGTACATTCATATATATATATATATATATATATATATGAATAATAAATACTACGATCAATGTATACAAATAATGTAAAAAAAACCAAAAAATATATTTATAATAAAATCGTAAGGGATATTTTTATAGACAAAATATTGTCGAAGAAAATATTAAAATTAAATCGAATAGGACATACAAAAAAATATAGCACAGTTAATATAGTACAGTTTGAGGAACATATCTTTTACTTTATTTTAATATTTTTTTGGATAGTGTCCTATCGTCTGCCGCATTAGCAAGAAAAAAAATTTTTGGTCCATTTCGTTGTTACGTGACGATAAATTTATTTAAAGTACAGAAAAAGAGATCACATGATCAGCGTTTAATAAATTAAATTCTAAAAATTAATCTTTAAAAATTCACCAAAAATCAGAAAATGGAGGTAAAGATTCGAAAAAGATTTCATTTTAAAGGATTTTTTATGATCTTTTTCGTGATATAAATTTTATAACCCTCAAATTATTATTTTATATGCAAACTTAAAAAAAAGTTACAAAAACAGCTTAAAAATTTAATTTAAAAAAATCTAAGAAGAATTTTTCAAAAATCTTTCTTAGTGCACCCCTAAACTATAAGAAGAATGGCCATGCAAAATTTCAGCCCTTTAGGTCCAGCGGTTTGGTCTGTATATTCTATGTCAGTCAGTCAATCAATCAGTCAGTCAGTCAGTTACGGAACTATTTTATATATATAGATGACATTATAGATTTTTAGACATTATATATATAGATGACATTATATATATAGATTTTTATTACAATCTTTATATCGTAACGTTGACTTCATGCACACGCATTATTTTCCTATGCTTTTTTTATTATTATCTTTATAATAGCGTAATTTTCATATGATTTTAAACAACAATCGTTTTTAACTCGCATTCAATTGGCTGTTAAAACTTTATATTTACACCCTATTTAAAAGAAGTAGGGTGTAAATTTGTCAAAGAGGATGTTTCAACACCCAACTTCAAAGAAGTAGGGTGTAAATTGTAGGGTTGAAAGTTGGTAAAATCAAAATTTTGTGCAATATATTTAATTTGTCGATTAAAAGTAGTTTTTTTCTAAAAATGAATTTATTTCGCTTGAAAAGCTAAATATTTTACGCACGTGGTTTATATTATTATTACTATCTTTATATTGCAACGTTAACTTCTTGCGCGAGCATTATTTTCTTATGCTTTTTTATTATTATCTTTATAATAGCTTTATTTTCGTATGGTTTTAAACAACTATTGTTTTTATTTATATTATGTTGGGTTTTTATTAATTAAAAATTAAGGGTAGTTAATTTCGATAACCGGAAGTTCTTATTATCTTTATTTTCATATGCTTTTTCATTTACGAATTATTCAAATGTTGGTTAAAAAACTTTTGTGTAATTTATACATTTCTATGTGTTTAATTATTGAAATTAATAAATTTATATTTCTGGGGAAGCTGTTTTAATTTTTAGTAGTAGTATGATGAAAGACTGTGTCCTAATGAATTGTCATATTAAAAGGGAGGACACCCAGGAATACTTTATAGTGACAAAGAGGTTTACAGGAATGGCCAATGTCGCCATATTGAATTCGAAATTGAAGAGCTGCAAAACAAGAATAAATTGGTGACAGAAATATCAAAAAGGAGATTCACAAATTAGTATTGATCAATATTTATTTTTTTAATATCTTTAAAGGAAAAGGTGGCTTAAGGCCTTAACAACAATCCATTTTTAGAAGGCTACGGATCCCATCTTGGATCCGGCGGTCTGCGAGGGAAGCTCCGTGCTAAGCCTTTGTCCGCAGGAATGAAAATCAGGTCCCCGTCTCCCATCTTCATACTCGTAGCAGCTAACCGCATGGCGTTCAGAGGGCAGTCTGTCAAAGTAATCAACGCTGAGTCTCTCCTTGCCGGTGGTCACGTGATAGGTGATGATTTGACCACATGTCGATTGGCGCTTGCCAAGTAGTCGCCAAGCTCTGGATGAAGGCTGAGGAACAAAGGGATTCGTTTGGTGTGTGTGGTTGGAGGGCGATAACTGGCATATCTGCCAAGTAAAGGAATGTCAGCGATCGGAACCCTTTTTGCTGGAATGCTCGTTAACGTGGGGTGAGGTTTTAAGATGTGACAAAAAAAGAGTTTCTTCGTAATATTTTGTATAGATAGGGGGGAAATCCCATATCTACACTTAACGTCGGTTCATTGTAAAGGGCAGTTCCCCAAACTGCATTATGATATACTATTGGTATATTTAATGGAGATGTAGATATTTCGTAAAATAATTCTGAATGATGTAATTAAACAAAACGTTACGACAGACTGAATCTACCAAAATTCTGAGGAGTTTATTATGGAGAGAAAAGGAATTTAATATGTAGAGGATGTTTATAGAAGTTAAATATCGAGAGGAGTTAAATGGTTTGCAGCCCTCAATCAAACACTTCATTTTTTAAGAGGGACGCTGGAGTCATATCATGGTTCTATTGGAAATTTCTGCTAAACCTGTAATTTAAGCTTCTTTATTTTGCCCCAATGATGAAAAGCTAAATCTAGCTGAATTCTGAGGAGTTTATTATAAATTTATATATTTTGATATTGGGTTTTCCTTTTATTCATGTGTATAAGATTTCACGTGGTTTTTTTTCTATGTTATTTATACTGTGTTTAGTTTTAAATTATTTTGGTTAACAAACATTAGCGAATTTGACATTTTTACTTTTCAGATTTTAGTACTACAATGATGAATGGCGAAATTCTGAGATGTGTATAACATTTCACATATATTTTTTCTATGTTATTTATACTGTGTTAATTTTTAAATTGATTTTGGTTAACAAACATTCTTAAAATCCCGGGCATCGCCGGTTACTTCAGCTAGAATTACAACGTTTGAACAGGACAACGTCTGTCGGGTCCGCTAGTATATATATATATATATATATATATACATATACAGGGTGGTCATACAAAATCTTTGCCGGTATATGGACCTCTTGGGGCCGTTCTGTTCAACCGATCAAGATGAGATTCCAGACATTGATATTCATATGTATGAGCTCCAGATTCTGTTAACAGCAACAAAATGGCGCTCACGGTTATGGTTATAGGTATAGAAACTCAAAATTTTGGAATAGCAACGCCCACTTTTTCACGTCGCAAAATGCTCAGCGCATGCGAAAACCCTATATAGCGTTGGAACGGTACGTGTATCACAAAAAAAGTACGCGTTATGCACGTACAAAAAACAGCTCTGCGAACGGCCTACAAAAACACGTTCGGGGCACACGGAGGAACTTTGCATATGACAGAGGCAAGACACCAATCACTGATGACAACACAGATCGGAAAAAAACAAAACTTTTATTTGGATTACACATTTTCCAAATGGGTGCCATCATCACGTTTTTGGTTGGCCGTTCACAGAGCTGTTTTTTGTGCGTGCATAAAGAGTCCGTTTTTTGTGATACACGTACCGTTCCAATGCTATTTAGGGTTCTCGCTTGCGGTGAGCATTTTGCGATGCGAAAATGTGGGCCATGCCATTCGAAAATTTCGAGTTTCTGTACCTGTAACCGTAACCCTCATCGCTACTTTGTTGCCGTTCGAGAAATCCCGAGCTCATATCTCTGAATAACTATATCTGAAATCTCATCTCGCTCGGTTTAACAGAACAGCCACTAGAGGTCCATATATCGGCAAAGTTTTTTTATGACCACTCTGTATATACACATATGTATATACACTAGTTGCAAAAATTAAGGAAAAATCACAAAAAAAGGGATAACACGTTCAAAACTCGGCCAATCTGTTTAAAACTTGAATATGTTGTTAAGTAAAAGGTGCTGAACAATACTACATTATGGAAAATAGTGGCGCTGCAGTCCGAATACGTCATTTTTGAGGAGCATAAAAGTGCATGTCTTAGAGCAAGGCGGTAATTGTCGCTGGGAGGCTGAGATTAGACATCTGGCATAGCCAAATTGTAACAATGACCTCCACGCATCATTTGACCGAAGAACTGCGATGACGAGCTATTGGGAGATTAGAGGCAGGATAAAGTCTGACATAACTGGCCAGATGGCTAACTGAGAGTCCGTCTGCGGTTCATAGACTTTGGCAACAATTTCTAACCTCGGCCTCCAGGAGGTTCAGCCAAGGACGACCATACGCTGCGACGAGTGAAAATGAGCGATATTTGTCATTATGCGCACGAAGGAATAGAACCGCAACTCCGTCTGAACTTAGTCCTCCCTCGCTGCAACTTCCGAAAGGTTGGTATCAACGTCAACCGTGCGTAGAAGGCTTCACAAAGGTGGTCTTTTTGCGAGATAACCAACCATTTGCATCCCGCTCACATCACGGCATAGGCGGGAAAGTTTGCAGTGTGCAGTCAAAATGTCCACTGGACGCGTGATCAACGGAGGGCTGTTCTCTTTACGGATGAGTTCAGGTTTAGCCTCCAAAGCGATAGTAGGCGTATTTTTATTTGGAGATAACCTGGAACTCGTTTTCATCCTTCACACATCCGTGAAAGAGATGCTTACGGATCAGGCAGTGTCTGTGTTTGGGGTGGTATCTCTTTGGGTGGACGCACAGACCTCCATGTCTTTCCCCGTGGAAATGTGAATGCTCACACCTATAAGATGTCATCCTTGATGCTTATGTGCACCCTGATGCCGGAGCATTAGGTGATGCTTTTGTGTTACAGGACGATAACGCGAGACCCGCACAAGGCTTGCATCGTGGATGCTTATCTTGAGCAGCAAAAAATTCAGCGTTGGAGTGGCCAGCTCAACCACCGGACCTGAATCCTATCGAATTGGCTTGGGACGCTTTAGGAAGACGTATAGCTGCTCTCAATTCTCCTCCTCGGACCCTAGCCACGCCTTCAACTGCTTTGCAAGAGCAATGGTTCTCACTTCCTACCGAACTCATAGACCGCCTAATTGACAGCATCATACATCGCTGTATGTGCTGTAGAGCTTCTAGGGGGATAATACGCCATATTAAAAGTACTTTTACTATACCAAACTGACACATCGGATTTGTCCATTGCATACATATGCTAGTTTCTATAACACCATAATTGTCTGGCGATTTCTTTTTATGCTATTTTATACCTACCTATGTGTTGTATAATATGCATGAGTTTCATTAAAGTCTACGCGGTGGTTATAATTAAAGTTCCATTTGAAATGGTCATAAAAGGAAAACTACTGGACCAAATGTTATCAAACTTGGTAATAGTTTAAAGGAGGTCATGGGAATTTCTTTTCCACCAAAAAAAAGTTCAAAAACTCACCACCAGGGGTGAAATGGCGCCTTTTTCACTCGAAAAATTATTCTGGTAATTTTCTAGAAACCCAAATAGTAAAAAACTACACAAATACTAAAACATAAACCTGCTGTTAATACCAATTTAATAGAAAACACAGATTATTATAAAAGTATAAAAGGGTCAAGTAAAACCTATGTAAGCGAGCTTGAAGTTGTTGGAAGAGCAGGAGGTTTTAGCAATCCGAAGTAGAATTTGTTTTTATTATTTAGCCTTAAAAATGAAGCAAAATAGCATAATCGTGCATTTTTACCTTAACTGACATAGAACGCTAATGGTTTGTTCCTGTTTTCACTCAGGAGAATGAAATATGCTTGGGACTCTTAAATATACTTCTTTATTATGATAAGCTGCATTCTGTAGGGACAAGTCTCTAGAAAAATATTTATAACCAACAAAATGGCTAATTAATGTACAATATATACAATTACTCTAGCTTTCTACAATTATATTCTTTCAGAATAAAAAGAACGATATCCTCCTTAATCTGCGATGTAATATTTTGTAATGAAACATCGCAAACCATTGAAATTTTGTTTTTTAATTCAAAAACATCAATGAAATTTGTCTGAATTAAATTGCAGGAAATTATTATAGATATCATTTTTATATTCATAAAATTTTGTTTTCTAATATCTATTTCTGACCAAGCAGTTTAAAATTTAGTTACAGAAATTTGAATTCTAAAAAAGCCTCTATGTTATAACGTCTGTATTTCTCAGTGATTGCTGAAATGATATTTCAATAAGTGACACTGTTACGTTCCAATACTACCACTTTCAATTAACATGGGATCCTGGCAAACTGCCTCTGAACCGCTGAGCGGTGGTCCAAATAATTTGCAAACCTTCTTATCATGAGCTAAACAATTTACAAACCACTGTCATTTGGTCTCAGAGGATATAAGGCCTGTGATAATTACAAGTCCTTTATTTGCGGAAAATGTACTGCTCGTCGTATCGCTAAATGGGAAATCCTACACAAAGCAGCGATGAGCTCTGTATTACATATAAACACCATGTTTCCAACCTGGATCCAAATTCGTAAATAAGATTTCACAATCCTGACAAAGTTACTAGAATCAATATGAATCAGATAAAATACTCATTTCAAATATAAAAACCTAAAGGGACTTTCTTTATCAGACTCTGAGAAACAAATACAATTATTGGTATTATACAATTATTGGACTTATTTCATGGTGAATCGTCTGAGATGTTTTCTTTTCTCTTTCTACCATTATTCTGTAATCATCGGGTTTAAATTTCTTTTAATTGAAAAAGTTAACTCGATACGAAAATCTAATACTCAGAAAGAAGAAATAATAAGTTAATGCCAGACGATAGCCAAATGGCTAGGGCGCTGGTATTCGGTAACAGGGTCTGTGGGTTCGAATCCCACTCTTAGCATGGACGTTTGTAGCCGTTCGGAATCGGCTTTAAGCAGTAGCTCCCGGTCTAATTAGCCCTCGTGTAGCAAAAAATGACCGTAGCGCTCCAAATCAATAATTTAACTCTAACTTAATATGTTATCGTATTTCTGTAAGTATTAAAAGATATGTCTGACAGTTACTTAACTGTAATTTAAAAACTGATTTAACTTCTACAAGACTAGTTACTGTATAAATTCTTATGTATATACTAGAAGGTAACCCGTCATTTTGACGTCATAATGGAAAAAGTATATGAAAGTTAAAAAATATCCCGCATTATCTAACAATATTGCATTTAATCCACCCCTTGTAAAAGCAAACCCTTTCATTATTTTTTATTTATTTAGTTTTTCATGCGATTGGAGTAGTAGACTGCCATCCAACCCGTAATTTTGACGTCATAATACTAATAATGACATCATAATGGAAAAAATATATGAAAGTTAAAAAATATCCCGAATTATCTAACAATATTGCATATAATCCCACCTTGTAAAAGCAAACCCTTTCATTATTTTTTATTTATTTAGTTTTTCATGCGATTGGAGTAGTAGACTGCCATCCAGTTTTTTACAGTTCACTACGCGATATGAGTACTTGATCTACTTGATTCATTCACATTCAAGTTTGTTTACTTTCAGAATTCATCGCAAAAGTAAACAGATTTTTAAAAACTGTTAAATATACAGCTAAAAGCATCCAATTTTTTTTAGTTCTGAATGTTTTATAGAAAAATAGCCTGAACAAACGTGATTTGATGGAGACGATATTAGTTTTTAGGTAAGAAAAAATTCTGATCCACATCTGAAATTGAAATTAAGCCTAACCGGCTGTTTGTTTACTGAGGGCTTCAATTGAAAGATGAGTACAGCCCGGAAGTGTTATACAGAGACAACGGCTATTTTATATATATATATATATATATATATATATATATGTGTGTGTGTGTGTGTGTTCATCATATCCTTGCAGTCATGTCGTTGAGTTGATAAGTCACCATCAGCGTGCAACTAATCTACTAGAAAGACTGCACTTTTGTACGATATATAACATTTTGATAGAAGTCTAAATAATTGTATGATATTGAATAATTTCTTTTTACCTTTTTGCTTTAACAATTGCAATTTTTTCCAAACACATTTTCCTACAAAACATTTTGTGTGCAATTTCTTTACACTTAAATCTATATTTTTGTACATTCTATACAAACTCAACTTCTGTCCAGACTCAATAACCTACAAATGAAAACGAATATCGGGAAATGTATTAATTTGTCCTTGGGTTGTACCTGAGGAATTTATGTATTTACTATCGGAATTTGAGGGCCCTGAATTAATTCCTTAATTGTTTAAGAAGCTTTTTGGAACGAAGTTCTTTTACGCGGCTTACAGTAGAGTGATCTGGCAGGAATCGTCACGTAACGAAAAAGCGTTATGCCCCCTTCATAAAAGATTTTTCTCAAAGACTCTGTGGCTGAATGGTTATCGCATCGGACATCGGACTGCAGTCCGATACTTCGCAGTACTGCAGAGGTCCCCGGTTCAAATCCCCGCACAAGCGCTACCGGCAATTTTAAAACCTTTCAATGCACACTGTATCAAATTTGATACATAAGTTATTTTTCCTCTTTATATTCAAAAGCAATATTTGTTATCCACCTGTGTACCTTGTATTAATTTTGAAACATCATAGCAAAGCTTTTAATCACTGTTAGTTACATTTTCGTTTTATAGATGGCAGCAGGAATACAACTGCGATCTTAGTAAAAGATAGCTATTCAATTCATACCAGACCTGCCTTAGTATTTGCTATATTTTCAGTATTTTAAAGTCAGTTTACATCTTTGAAAGTTTTATATATATATTTTAGAGGTACGTAGCTTTATAATTACTAATAAAATACTTCTTTAATCTTTTATAAAAAATCCAAGTATGATTTCAATTTTATGTATAAAAAATGATACATGGTGTGCTTACGCCATTTTTTAAGGAAATGGCTGGAAGAAAGTTTTTAACACAGAAAGAAATTGAGGAACTTATGAACAGATCATGTAGTGATCATAGTGAAGATGGATCTGATTCAGAAAACGACGGCAGCACAGGTGATCCTAATTATAAACCAAACAAAGTTTGTGATGAAATTTTTGATGGTAGTAGTGATTCGGAAGATGAGATATCATTACTTGATAATAGCGATGTTCTTGATCTGGCTAATGGAGGGAACATGCAAAAAACTAATAGAAATAATACAGGGAGAACAAAGCCTTCAATCAACTGGAAGAAAACTAATTTACTTCTAAATGATGATCAAATTTTATTCCGTGGTGACAAGAATCTTGCTCCTGAAATTATGAATTTAAACACACCTCTAAATTTTTTTAGTTATCTTTTTACAGAAGATTTGATTGAGCATATAGTTAAACAAACAAATTTATTCAGTGTGCAAAAAAAACCCAGAAAAGTGTGTCAATGTAACAAATTTAGAAATTAAACAATACATTGGTATTTGTATAATGATGTCTATTGTATATGTACCAAACACTAGGGCATATTGGTCACCTGTCATAGGCAATGATGTAATAAAAGAATGTATGTCATTAAAACGCTTTGAAAAGATAAGAGAATTTCTACATTTTAATGACAACAGTAAACAACCACCCCATGATGACCCTCAGCATGATCGTTTATATAAACTTCGACCAGTTGTAAATGCTTTACTTGAAACTTTCTATACCGTCCCTATGGAATCGCGTCTTTCTGTTTAAACTTATTGTTTGTTATTGTTTTAATTCACGTGGGATTTATATTGTGTCATTAATTTATTTTTGTTGGTGATTAAATAATAAAATTAACCCGATTAAAAATTATGCTAGGTAACATATAAATCAAAATAATTAATTTATATATTAATATTTTTAATTTTAATAAAAATAATTAATTTATATATTAAAATTTTTAATTTTAATAAAATAGAGAGAGAGAGTTGGTTGAATAAAAGAGGGCTGCGCTTTTTGGCGTGAAAAAAATACATTAATATAATCAATAGAAATCTACATATTAAATTACGTTTAGAGTTGAAAAAATAACGTAAGGAACTTCGTTCCTGACGGGGGTCCCCTGACCGCACAATTTTTTTTCGTCACAAACTTTCAGATTGAAATGCGTTTGAGACATAATATACGATCTAGCAATTTCTTGTTCAAAAGTGTCTTATATAGTTCAATATTGATGCTAGCATTCCGTACTAGAGGCTGTGAGTTCGAGTCCCACTATTGACATGGATGTTTGTAGGCTTTCGGAATCAGCTTTAAGCAGTAGGTCCCGGTCGACCTAGCCCTCAACCAACCAACCAAACAAATATTGAAGATTCTGGAAACAAAACTAGAGGTTAAAATAATTCGTCACAAACGCTTTTCAAGTGGAAATACAGGGGTAGAAAAAGTCTGTAAAGCTAACGTTCTCAAGGATACTACAAAATCGACAAAACCGCAAAAAATGATCCACACTTGAAGCGGTAATGCTTCGTAAAATAAATCTATATTGCAGTTTTGAAAGATCTGATAAATGCATATTAAGTGCGAAAACTAGTTTTGAGTTATAAATATAGAATATATTTTGGAAACCACATGTTTGTAGATGTTTATTTTTCAAGTAGGTTATAAAAAGCTTATCCATAATTCAAAACATTTCTATTTACATTCTTAAAAGAGAGGATATTATTTGTCGCCGTAATAAATTTTACAGAATTTACGCTTTAAGCGATGTTACACATTGTAAAGAACTATTCTTCATCATTTTCCTATGAATATACTGATTTTTCACATCCTTTAATGAATACTAAAAATTGGAATATTTACGTTCTTACCAAAGGTTTTTGTAGTATTTATCACTTGATGAAAGTTCGTAGGGCTTAATCATCAACACTAATCTACTATACGACCACAGTATTAAAACTGCATAAAGCCTTACTAAGCAAAAAAATCACAATATATTAACTTATCCTCTCTTTTATTTTCATCCGCTTTTATTCAGTGTAAAATTGTAACAACTCTACGGCAATGCTGAAATGACTAAATAAAAGTAAAGACAATAATATTACTAATTTTCGAAAAATTACCCCAATAGAAAATGTAAAAAAAGATCTGAGAATCACAATGAATTAATGTAATAAACGTAATTGCTATCTTGATAATTTTTTTAACTAAATGTTGATAAAAAGTAAGAGTATTTAATTTCCAATCTATACACTAATCACTGAACCATTTTACTAAACAAGTACATTTTAATGAGGAAAATTGAGAATTATGAAACTATAAACGCAAACAATAATACATGTGAGTTTGTTAGTTTTATATTTTAAAAGTAGTAAAGATATTACGTAGAGAGTAATTAATTTTCGTGAAGAAAAATGCTTGATTCACAAAGCAAATTAATTTCTTAACAACCACTTTAACGGAAAATAAAAACGCTTTCTAACAGAATAATAAGGAGTCCATTATCTCACAGGAAAGATAAAATTTTTAATCAAAGAGCTGCATTGCAAAACATTCTTGGAAACAACATACAGGCTGAAATGGATTTATCATTTTTTTTCCTCGAAATTCTTAATGCGCGGCAAAAGGAGAATTTACGTATAAATACATTTCATTGGCATGTAAAGGCTCACTTTATAATTTTTCTGATTAAATGAAAGAACTAATATTTTATAACAAACACGTTATCCTGTCGCCTTTTCTTTCATTAATGGCTGTCATTTAAAAGAGTCATAAATAATTAATCATACAAAATGATACCCAAAGGACTGGGAAATAGAATGAAACATAAAAATGAGCGATACCTCAAAACATTATATATATATATATATATATATATATATATATATATATATATATATATATATATATATATATATATATATACAAAAATTCAGTGAAAGTTGCTTTATTTTATTATAATTATGTTAAATGTTCCCTATACTGGACTATAATAATTTATTCGCAAATGCCTAAATTAATTTATGTCTTTGTTAGTGGTTGTTCTATCATAGGTATTTGATATAAACATATTTGATATTCATTTATACGAAGAAGTTTGAAAATAATTCAAATGCTAAAAGTCAAGACTTTTCTGTTTAGTTTTTAAAACGTAACTGTCAAGTTTTTAAAAACGCAAAATATATCAAGTTTTACCCAGAGTACATGCCGAAGTAAAAAACTAGGAAAACCCTTTGGAACTGTGTAAAACAACCCCATGTACTTGAATTATTCGTTATTTTGCATTAGTGGGTGTTTCAGAAAAAAAACATGCTCTAAAAAAAGAGAAATAAATTAATCTTCATTTTGGAGCATCTCATAGGAACAATCAATTTCCTTTAAAACAAATGTCTTGACTGGCGTAAATGTGTGGAAAGAAGAATAATGATTTCGCTATTTTGAATAAAGCAGTGATACGTTTAAACCTTTCGACCTGATAACGGTATGAAATATTACAAACGTAAGTTATGTGGTACCGAAAGTAACTTGTAGAAAATTCTTTTTAATCAAATGTATCTCTCCTTATAGAAACGTAACGTTATATAGTAGGGTTGATAAAGTAACAGCTATTACCATTTTTTAATTTTCGAGTTTTCTTAAAATAGTTCCCTCTATATGAAAGCTGCTTATGATATGATATATTGTATATTATTTTTTCTTATGTAATATTTTATTTCTGCAACGAGAAAAGAATATCTTGTATTTGAGAAAGTTTCTTTATATAATAAATTATAATAAAAACTTCAGTACCTGATTTTGGCAGCACGAAAACTTAAAAAAAAGAGAGAGATTGACAAAGTTCAAAAACATAGTGATTTGTGAGTTTTCAAATTAGGTGTTTCCAAATCCGGTAACGAGGACACGAGGACATTCAGTGAAGCTTGTTGAGGTTCGAACCGAATATCCTGAGTACCGAATTCCGTACGAATTCATGACTAGGTTGCCATGGGCCTTATTGTGATATGGCGAAGGAATGAAAACCACTCCACTGCCAAGATCTGATCAACTGTCACTGCAATTTTAGCTTCGATTATGGTTTTTTAATGTTTTCCTTTATAACAAATTCTAATAAAATAATGGGATCATAAGGTTCCACTACAGCAATTGATTAATTATGAATGAACAGCAATATGATCGAAAAGAACATATCAAGAAACAAATATAAAACATATCAATATTAGGCAAATTTTACTAAAAACTTCGAATTTTGTACTTGAATACATATATATATATATGTATTCAAGTACAAAATTCAAAGTTTTTAGTAAAATCATTTATCAAAAGTCTGTACCACCAATAATCAGTTTTTTCAGTCTCTGATCAGTCAAAAGAGTTTGTTCTTGTTTCGCTACTTTTGTTCCTTTTGGACACTTGCATTGTAGAAAATCTTTGCACTTGCAAGAACAGATAGCAAATAGTTACTACAGGTGTGGAAATCTTTTTTATCGTCAGTCAATCTTTTCCAAGATTTATCAAATTTTTGCTTTTCGAATGGTAGGGCCTTATCAACTGTATAATGCGGGTGTGGGATACGACTGGAGTGAATATTTTTGCCGTATAGTTTCGATTCTCCCCGCAATAATTTCCGCAATATGTAAATCAGCTGGCTCCTTCAAGTATGTAAGATTTAGCTGAAATCTTACAAAATTATGAAAGTTCATGACCTCTATATACGTAGGTAACATTCACCTCTTCAAAGTTGCCAAAAATGCAAAAAACAGAAGCTTTTCTTTTTTATCCATATTCAACACTGTAACAATTAGCAAACAGAACACTAGATATTACCGAACTGTGAACAAAAATCACGCGAAATAACTGATTCTGACCAAAGAAGTTTGTATGGCGTGCATGCTTGTGCATGCGCACGCGCAGGATTGTACTGACCGGACAAGGACATTCACCCCAACACACCTATAAAGTTTCAAAACGGCTCGTTGGCTACTTAATTGATTCTTGTTTCATCGTTCTTTAGCGGTTACAAATGATATAAAAAAGAGAAATTTGATCAGATTTTGAGAAATTCAAATCAAATGCGCGGATGGATAGACTCAAAATAAATTATAAATATTTCAGAATAGACTTTTTCAACCGTTGGGTCAAACTATTTTCGCTATTAGGGAAGCATTTGGAAAAATTGGATTTTTTGCTCCACCCTAATAATATATATATATATATATATATATATATATATATATATATATATATATATATATATATATATATATATATATATATATATATATATATATATGTAATCATTTCAACCCTCATAATATAAATTAATCTACGTGGAATCGTGCATTAAGAAAACTAATTGAAAGATCAGATAAAAGACTGATTAATTAAAACTATTTACATATATTTAATGTGCGACAAAGTTGTATTTATTAAACTTGTACTTACATCACATAAAAAAATTACGCTATGATGTATGGTAGTAAATGATTTATATCTCAAACTTTTTTGTCACAATTTATATACAACTAAGATTAGAATCCTTAAAATGTTTTATAAATTTTTAAAAGATTCTATTTAAAATATGCATAAACATGTTTGCGAAGGAAATAGATGCTTAATTTTTGGTTCTTTTTAATGAAAAGTGAGAAGTATTCCAATATTCCCTTTTTACATTGACTTTTCTAATTACGTTTTAAATGGATCTAGAATCCTAACATTCGCGGCGAAGTTACTTTCAAACTCAGTAAGTCGAGAGTGATTTATTGTCTGTAAATTAAATGATTTTGACAAAAGTATGCTTTCCGTATCAGTTTTTTTTCAACAAAATATATATCCAATAACTTATTGAAAAATTTTTGAAATTCGACAAATATACTAAATAAGACTAGTTTAGCGAATAACCGTGACTTGATAAATTTTTAATGCGGGCATAGCATATGTGAAGCATTTTGACATTTTGATAGTCAAAGAAATTAAAAAAGAAAAAGCTGATCCATATGCGTCTAATGTTTACAATATATATATATATATATATATATATATATATATATATATATATATATATATATATATATATATATATATATATATATATATATATATATATATATATATTTCTTTATTTATTTATTTATCTATCTATGTATTGTCATTTTACGGCAGCATAACAAAATTGAAATTTTAAAAATAATTATATAAGTCCTTTTTTCAAATATTTCCTCTTTTTACCTCTTTCGATAATATTATATTCTTTAAATGATACCCCCCACGTCATTTGTTTTCTATTTAACACTTCTCAATTTCACTCAGCAGAACTTTCCACTTCGTATTAAGAAATGGAAGCATTATTTATTTGGATTTGTGTAAAACACTTTTCCTGCGTTTCTATTCAACCTGAAATCCTGGATGCAGACAACAAATCTCTAAGAAATACTCTTCTGAGATCATTTTATCCTTTCTCTAGACAAACATGAAATTTCAAGAATTTCTTGTGGGATTTGATATTTCGCAGTAAAAGGATCTAAAACCGGTAAATTCTCAGGTATGTTTTGACATACCAGCTTTTAACGTCTTTAACATGAGCATTGCCATTTTCTGACTAATTTAATGCTCATAAAGTATGTTTTTTTAAAGTTTATTAATAAATAATTTTTATCTTGTGTATCAGTATTAACATAAAGACGCTAAAGACGGAACTTTTATTAAATTTTTCAATCCCTTCTGTCACAAATATTTTTAAATAAATTTATATTTTTTATCAACATAAACTGAAAGGAAAATTCTCCACATAATGGTTAAGGTTATATTTAGTTAGATTAATACAATATTCTATTAAAATTTTCTAATGTAAACAGCGAATCCCTCCGCCGTATATTTAACATCAAATATCAAATATTTACTGCACAGGGAAAATAGTCCATCCAGTTTACACATGCATTTTTTATTAAGTAAACCTTAAAAGTGTTCTTGTGCAGTGCATTTTTTCGGGCTTTTTACGTTACTTCTGGAATGAGATGGAAAGTATGTTCAAACTGGAACTGTTTCCAATTTGAAGCGATATTTATTAATCTTAAAACTTTTTTTCGGATATTTGCGCACAGATTTCTTTGTATTGATCTTAAAAATAGATTTTTACTTTTATATTTTGAAGAATTTGTAGTGAATGATCTTAACTTAGCATTGCAAAAAGAGAAGTTTTCAATAACTGAAATTTAAATTGGTCATAAAAGTTGTTCATTTATTACCAATATTCAAAATTATGTTTACAAAAAAGCAAAGATAAAAATTTTCAGATTTAATTTAGAGGAATCATATGATGAAGCATTTTAATTTCATAAGAATTTTTTTCCTTTTTGTGTATAATTTAGAGGACTTTTTTGAAAAACGTAAAACAGGAACACGTACACTCCTTTTATCCAAGTAAAGATCCATATAAAAATGTCATCAAAGATCCTCATGTTTTAGTGAGAGAAATCTAGCGGTACAATGATGTTATAGTATGAGGCGTACTATAACGTTGTGAGCTTCATGAAAGCAACTAAAACAACTTTAATAAAGACTGAAAAGCAATAAAGTGTTGAGCTGTTTCTTATTTGAGTGGACTGTACTATCTTTGTGTACCATGTTTGTATATATATATATATATATATATATATATATATATATATATATATATGTGTATGTATGTATGTATGTATGTATATATATATATATATATATATATATATATATATATATATATATATATATATATATACAGGGTTCTCACATATATCCGTTACACCCCCCCCCCCCCTGAACTTCTAAACGGTGATAGTTTAGGTCATAAAGTTAGTGTCTAGGTATACTAAAAAGGCTATGCGGTACTCGATGAAACTACATAACACACCATCTATTCTAGACGCACTGAGTTTGAAAGTCACTTTGAATGTTAGGAATCTAGATCCATTTAAAACGTAATTAGAAAAGTGAATATAAAAAGGGAATTTTGAAAAAATTCTGACTTTTCATTAAAAGGAACCAAAATTATGCATCTTTTACCTTTGCAAACATGTTTGTGCATATTTTAAAAATTTATAAATAATTTTAAGGATTCTAATCTTAGATGAATACAAATTCTGATTAATAAAGGTTCAGATACAAATCATTTACTACCATACATCAAAACATTTTTTTTTTCATCTGATGTAGGGACAAGTTTAATAAATACAACCCTGTCCCACATTAAATATATGTAATAAGTTTTAATTAATCAGTCTTTTATCTGATCTTTCAATTAGTTTTCTTAATGCACGATTCCATGTAAATTAATTTTAGCTGGGAGGGTTAAAATGATTTCCTCCAAAAGTTTGTCTGAAAATAAGGAATGAATACATACATACATGCATACATACACTAGTTATCAAAAATTAAGGAAAAATCACAAAAAGAGGGAAAACACGTTCAAAACTAGGCCAATCTGTTTAAAATTTGAATACGTTGTTAAGTAAAAGGTGCTCAACAATACTACATTATGCAAGATAGTGGCGCTGCAGTCGGAATACGTAATTTGGGAGGAGCATAAAAGTGCATGTCTTAGAGCAAGGCGGTAATTGTCGTTGTGAGGCTGACATTAGTCATCTGGCATAGCCAAATTGTAACAATGATCTCCGGGCATCATTTGACCGAAGAACTGCGATGGCGAGCTATTGGGAGACTAGAGGCAGGACAAAGGGAAGCAGAAGTGGACAGATGGCTAAATGTGAGTCCGTCTGAGGTTCATAGACTATGGCAACAATTTCTAACCACGGATTCCGCATCCAGGAGGCTCAGCTAAGGACGGCCATACGCTACTACCAGTGCCAATGACCGATATTTGTCATTATGCGCACGGAAGAATAGAACCGCAACTCCCTCTACAAGCTCCGTCTGCACATCCTCCCTCACTCCAAGCTAAGGAAGGTTGGTATCAACGTCAACCGTGCTTAGAAGACATTGCGAAGGTGGTCTTTTTGCGAGGCTACAAGCCATTTGCGTCCTGCTCACGTCACGCCATAGGCGGGAACGTTTGCAGTGGGCACGTCAACATCTCCACTGGACGCGTGATCTATGGAGGTCTGTTCTCTTTGCGAATGATGTTTAGCATCCAAAACGATAGTAGGCGTATTTTGATTTGGTGAGAACCTGGAACACTTTCATCCATCACACATCCGTGAAAGAGATGCATACGGATCAGGCAGTGTCTGTGTTAGGGGTGGTATCTCTTTGGGTGGACCCTCACACCTCCATGTCTTTCCCCATGGAAATGTGAATGATCACACCTATAGAGATGACATCTTTCATGCTTATGCGCGCCTTTACGTCGGGGCAATAGCTGATTCTTTCGTGGTACAGGACGATAACGTTAGACCCCAGAGGACTCGCCTCGTGGATGCTTATCTTGTGCAGAAAACAATTCAGTGCATGGAGTGGCTAGCTCGATCACCGGACCTGAATCCTATCGAGCATGTTTGGAACGCTTTAGGACGGCGTATAGCTGCTCTCAATCCTCCTCCTAGGACCCTAGCTACGCTTTCAACTGCTTTGCAAGAGCAATGGCTCTCACTTCCTACCGAACTCATAGACCGCATAATTGAGAGCATCACACATCGCTGTATGTGCTGTATTGCTTCTCGGGGGGAGCATACGCCACATCAAAGGTACTTTTCCTATACCAAACTGACACATTCGATTTGTTCATTGTATACATATAGTAGTTTCTATAACACCATAATTGTCTGGCAATTTCTTGTTATGCTATTTTATACCTACCTATGTCTTGTATAATGTGCATAAGTTTTATTAACTTCTAAGCGTAACTTTTTGAGTAATCACTATACTTGTGAGTTTTCCTTAACTTTGACAACCAGTGTATATATATATATATATATATATATATATATATATATATATATATATATATATATATATATATATATATGTCATCTCTGAGTGAATGCCTTACCTCGATGCCATGGATTATAAAACAAGAAGACTGCAAACGACATAATAGCAGGCAAAATCCAACGCCTGTCATATATATATACAGACAGAGGCTGTTCACACATGTTTTAGGCAATTTTCGTAAGCGGTAATAAAAAATCGTTTGCTGCAAAAGAAATAATTGCAATTGAACTATGTTTTTAAAAGTCAAAATTATCGTCTGCGGCTTGAAAGTTTTGTTTTTAATCAAAATGGCGTTTTCAACAAAGCAGTGGTTCGAAGGCTACATTTATGCTCTTTCCGAAGAGAAATATGCATACTCCGTTATCCAAAAACGATGTGAGAGTCATGGTTTTGTGATATCTAAAGCGTCGATAGGTAATATCGTCAACAGGAAAGGAAAAAAACGTCAAATTGGAGCCTCAAGTGGGACAAAAATTCCAAACAAGTATCCAAGGAAAAAACGGACATCTTCGACTATTGCAAAGGTACGTTGTTTAACGTTAAAAAGAAAATTCCCCTAGTCAAAGGACAGTTGCAAAATCATTAAAATGCTCTGTGTCCACTGTAAACAAAATGATAAACGTTGATTTAAATCTTAAGAAAGCGAAAAAATGCAATGTTCATCGTCTTCTTCCAAATCATATCGCTGAACACAGGACACGCTGTAGAATTCGAAATAGCCCAAGGCCTTACCAAGGCGAACTTTCTTACGAAAATAATCGGTGATCTAATCGGTCATTCTAAATTTGAAATTTTAAAATTCGCTGAAATTCGTTGAGGTGGAATGGAAGAACTCCCCACTAAGTGTATCTTTTAACTCTTTCCAACTTCTAATTGTTAGACAGTGATTAATGTATGTGGTGCATTGCCCCGCGAAAACTTACTCACATTACGGAGTTTCCACTCATCGTCTCGGTCAGACTCTGAACATTGTTGTTCGAAATGATACAACCATTGTGAAAGTCTTATCCCAGTCTCGGGTTCAAAAGGAACAAAATTTGCATGGTTAGCACTTAAATTTTGTTCACTTTTACCCTCCCCATCACTTTTACTACTTTTTGTTTTCACTACTGTTTTTGCTGTATCTTTTGACGTCATTTTTATCTTTAAAATAATAGTTAACTCTCCAATCAAAAATAAATCATGCAAAATATTTTAAAACATATCACAAGCCTTCTTACTTCATATCAATGTTAAACTTACTAATATAAATCATAATTTCAACAATATTTTACTCGCTATACTGAAAAATATTCTAACACGCTTTATAATCCAAAATACTTCAAAATAATTTTTTCATCAAAATACTACTATAAATATTAAATATAATTTTACGTAAAATAATTTAAATAAATTTAATTTTAGTTCTTTCAGGAAAAATTACACAATAGATATGGTCACCACATCACTGACGCACTGTTGTAATGTTGATTTTATGGTATTCCAACTGAAGCATCTGTCACACAAATAATCCTTGATTGGCTTGGATCACAAAAAAGAAACGAAACTAAACCAAAATATTTCATTTGTAGTTCATAATAACACAGAAAAACTTCCCAACACACCGGTGAAAGAGGTAATCTGACGATAATTTTGTCACTACTTGGCACACAGATTGATTTTTTTCGATGAAGCTATCCAGGAATTTTTTCACAAACACGCACACGCGAAGAAAATATTCTTTCACAAAACGCCGATCAGGATGAAAACAAAAACACAGAAACACCACTGCATTCCTGTCGTCGAAAATCACTCGAAAAGCAGCACCACCGTAGAAATTAACTGCTCCCAGCGTTGTCTGTTGACGGCGACTCCCACCGCTAGCTCGCGAGGCACTCAAGAGAAGAAAGAAAAATTCACGTTTACAGTTGACGGGGGTCGCGACTGACGGCATTCCTCCGAAGCGAAAAATGCACGTTTCCCTTGGCCATTGGAAATCCCACTGGCGATCTTTTCCTGCGTCGTGGTTCCGGCATTATGCGCGACTTTAAAAATTGTAATGTTTTCGGTGGCGATGAACATCAAAATGGGGAACTCGTGATATTCCAGACAGTTCTGTAGTCGTGGCACCAGGTAGGAAGGCAAAGGGAGAGGCAAAATAGAAAGGAGGGATTCAAACAAACGTCTTTAAGGTAGTAGTGACGAATTAACGCATATATATATATATATATATATATATATATATATATATATATATATATATATATATATATATATATATATGACAGGCAACGTATTATGCCCTTTCACTAATTACAGTTCGTGGCACCGAAGTCATGATAAATCCTTGAGTTCTTTAGCAGTGTAGTGGAAGGCAGTCAATACTCAGGAGACACACAGTAATCCAAATGAATATTTTTATTTTTTCAACCTCTAGAAAACCATCTCTCCAAGATCGCGCACATCGTAGCGTCTGCCCTACTCAAACGCGGAGCAGTGCTAACGTGTGCCTGCTGTCATTGAAAAATCATCTCGGTCTGCTTAACTTACCTATTGTCTCAAAAGATCCCAATATCATTGCGAATGCTTATGACGTTTACACCGAAGATGGGGAATGGGAGGGAGCAAATTTGATACTATTTTTAGATTCTCAAAAAAGACAATTTCCCTTCTCGCGGCGAATTTCGAAATACGATAATTAATGAGATTCAACACTAGATATTTGATTATTCTGAAGCCCCCCCGTAAATTGTTTAATTATTATTCTTTTTCTAATTACTTCTTAACAACTCCCCCCATCCCTCTGAAGGCGTACACACAAGGAGTAGCTAATTCACATGTGGCAAGTCTCTAGAAGAGAGAAACAAATACAATTAAGTTCAGAAATCTACATAATCATCAACTGAAAAGAATGCTGACTACGGCGGCCGTACCCAGCCAACACAAATCTCAGAAGAAAAACAATTAAGCTTACCCGAAAAATCACAAAATTACCCCCTAAAAACCCCTTCTCTTAACTTTCTCTTCGTTCGAAAAACCTTCGAGCAGTGGTTTTAAAATATACAATTTACATCAAAACAATATTACCATATGTTGTATAGACAATATTAAATTCTTATAACAGAAAGTGGGTACCCAAAATTTGTAACCAAAACAATTAAAACATCAAAATATCAACTTAAACATATCACTTAACAAAATATCCCCTTAAAATAATATATCACTCTTAAAAATCTTATTTAGGAACATCCTTTAAAATATTAAATAAAGTCAAAACTATAAATTTTATCAGCCATTAATATGGAACTGACTCAATATTTCTCAATTACTCAATATTTTCTCTGGTATTTACACATTATTCATAACTTCATACCTACTAAATTAATTCTTTACGACACCTATATTTGATTCATTCACTTATTATAACAATATTTCATACTTCATCTATACATATTATTTTCAACTTTACATTATTCAACTCAGTAGAGTTCAATAATGTAAAGTCTGTGCTTTATCAGTCATTTCCTCTGTTTCTGAGTGGTAGGTTGGTTTGACAGTTCTTACACATCTGTCCACTCACACCCAAACTTAAAACAGTTCCAATTCAATATTTATTTACAAATATACTTATTTTACTGAAACAAAATTATTGCGAAATATGAAAGTATACATAAATGAAAAACAATTTGGATTTTGGAAGAGCATTGCCGGCAAATTTTTTTGGAGGCCTCCTTGACATGGTTGACCCTGTAAAATACTCAGAGACACAACTTATTAATAATTGAAAAATGAAATAAAAATCCTTATCATTTACTCAGGGAAATTTTCTCATTTACCTCTGATTATTGTACATGATAAAACTATTTAACATCAATTCAAATATAGTTTTTCGTTTTAGAGTTCTTTTTACCTTCGACCTATACTACATATAAAAAATTCACAATATTTTTTCCATAACATAATCAAAAATTCAAATCTATCAAAACATTTCTATAATTTACATTTCATTGCACCAAAGTATTCACAATGATAGACTTGTAAGGTATACATAAGATTTGATTCACAAGAATCGAACTTTTAAGTGAATAAATTAAAGAAGCTGCTTGAGATATGCTAATTTCGGCATACGCGCTTGATATAAATGCCAAGCAGCTTGATTAAAGAAGGAAGTTGATAGAGAAGCGAGTTAAGAGTTGTTACGCAAGCGAGAGGGAGCTACGAGGTAAGCTGCTCCAGGTGTTAACCTGCGCTTATGCTTAGGGGGCCCAAAGTTTACGTGGCAGAACTGCTGGTTGACTTACTGCTCGTGAATATTGAAAAAATATTGTTCTTGAAAGCTGTATATATACAGAGGCTGTTCACACATTTTTTAGACGATGTATATTGTATTCACAAAACTAAATTACATAAAATTCTTGTGTTTTAAATGTTCTGTTTGACATCCCTTATTCTGAACTATCTTTCGACACCGCAATTTCCAGGATAATAATGCCTTTTGAAGTGTCAGAAAAGGTATTCTATCCCATTCCTCCTGAACAGCTTTCCAGAGTCCTGTAAGGGTTTTGGGACGACGTTTGGATAATGCAGATTTTAAAAGTCCGAAAGCACAAAAATCCATAGGTGATACATCGGGAGATTTAGTAGGGATATCAGTGAAGGGTATGGCCTTGATACCAGTTTTTTGTTCCATTTCTTTTAGGAAATTTACAGTGGATTTTTATGTGTGACTGCTAGTGTAACCGTGAATGTTTAAATTAATTTAAATGATTATTGGGAAGGAGAGTTTATTTTATTATTTTTATATTAATTAATTATATTAATTGTGATTATGATTTAGCAACTTATTGGTTCATGATTGTGGCTAGTACATTGATGTGCTTCCCAAATAATGGAAATAACTCTGGTTATATTGACAAATCAATTTATTGAATATTAACACACATAAATAATACACTCCAAAATTACTCAATATTTTCTCTGGCATTTACACATTATTCATAACTTCATTCCTACTAAATTAATTCTTTACGACACCTATATTTGATTCATTCACTTATTATAACAATATTTCATACTTCATCTATACATATTATTTTCAACTTTACTCCTACTAAATTAATTCATATATATATGCAAAACATTATATTAAATTGTTGGTACGAATTATCGGTCAATTACTCAACATCTTATATTCAAAACTATACTCATCGCGCTCTTATCTTAATTATTATGGCTACATACTAAGAAGCAATGATAACAATATAAAAGGGAAACGCAAAGTCGGTACCTCAGCAGATGACGGTGGAATCCCTCTGGGCAGCTGGCACTCGTAATGATGAATTCGTCGACTTTATCATCACACGGAATTCGGACATCTTCTTGTCTGGAATACGGCTCCGTCGTTCATTGCAGACACTCGGCATGGGACACTGGGCGCTCGACAACTTCTATCTCCAAACTTTTACTGCACTCGAATACGGCTCCGTCGCTTATTGCAGACACTCGGCACGGGACACAAGGCCACTGCCAGCATCGGTTCACTAACTTTTACTGCTCTCTCCTCATACGTCTATATGCCTTGACACCACTTCTACCTCTCACAAACTTCTGACTGACTCTCACTCCTCAGGTTATCTCTCTGCCTTCACACTATTTTTTATTTCATATATTTTCTTACTAATGTCTCCGCCTCTTATAATTTCCATTGGTTACCTGGAAATTATCATGCCATCGCCATTCGTCCGTGCTGCCTCTCCTCAATCCCCTTTTACCAATGCGCATCGAGGGCGGGATTTATAAATTCTCCCTCAATTTTAACTTTTCCCCATGCTTTGGCTTCAAGCAGGGTGTGCTGTTTTATAGCCATCATAAATTTTCTTTTATTCTCTTCTTGCAACTCACTCTCTTCAACTTTTATCTTCTATTTATTGCTACAAACACTATCTCTAAATTTCGTTCCGGTCTATGGCTTTCTTCCCTTCTCTTTTATTGCCCTGTTTCTTTCTTGCATTTAACAATTATTTTATTTTATTTTGTACTTTTCAATGCTCCTGTCCCTGGCCGTAACACTACTGTCATGTACCTATGACAGCTAGCTTTGTCCTGATGGAGTCTCACAGATTGATGGCACTGTGAGTAAAGCGATGGTATTTCATTCAGAAAAATTGGCGATAAAATATGTTCCTGATAGTATTTGGAGTTGACATTTTTTTCCACTCTCTTTATTTTTAACTTGCCATTATAAGAAAAACCAGCAACAATCATCAATCCCTTAGAAAAACTTTCTTTCGATTCTTTGAACCTTGTACTTAAATTTTTTCTCCCCTTTTATGATAATAAATGGCTCTGTTTTTGTTGCAATCATTTAAATACACCCATGATTCATCTATTATGACAATTGTTTTCCGTATTTCTTTGGATAACTGTTTCTCATATAGAATTCTGCAGCGTGTCCAGCGTTCAGCGATATGATTTGGAAGAAGACGATGCACATTGCGTTTTTTCTCTTTCTTAAGATTTAAATCAACGTTTATCATTTTGTTTACAGTGTACACCGAGCATTTTAATGATTTTGCAACTGTCCTTTGACTAGGGAGATTTTCTTTTAACATTAAACAACGTACCTTTGCAATAGTCGAAGATGTCCGTTATTTCCTTGTTTGGAATTTTTGTCCCACTTGAGGCTCCAATTTGACGTTTTTTTCCTTTCTTGTTGACGATATTACCTATCGACGCTTTAGATATCACAAAACCATGACTCTCACATCGTTTTTGGATAACGGAGTATGCATATTTCTCTTCGGAAAGAGCATAAATGTAGCCTTCGAGCCACTGTTTTGTTAAAAACGCCATTTTGAATAAAAACAAAACTTTCAAGCCCTAGAGGTTAATTTTGACTTTTAAAAACATAGTACAATTGCAATTATTTCTTTTGCAGCAAACGAATTTTTATTACCGCTTACCAAAATCGTCTAAAAAATGTGCGAACAGCCTCTGTATATCCGGACAAGTAGTACGTATGCTCATTGTTGAAAAAGCAAAATCTATATGTGCAAACATTTGAAATAAACATTGTTTCCTGTATAAACTGTGTTGGTATCCAATTCATTTAGAGTGCCACTTTAAATTATATACACCCAAGTCTGGGTAGAAGTAATAAAACTCTATAGACTCACTATGTCAATACAAACAAATTTGTGTACCACTCATTCACTGTATACATTTTTGTTTAAATTTCAAGGTGTGTGTTTAGGTTTGCGTGTGTTTGTGTAGTTTTTTGCACAATTGTGCTAAGTTAGGGTCAAAGGAGTGCAGGTTCACATGAATTTCCACAGTTTTAACCAAAACTAAAAATCTCTAAAAGAATTTTTAGAGTGTAAAAATAATTTGGTTCGTATAGTTCACGAGGCTGAAACACCAAGTTGGCAGGGACTCAAAGGAGTTCAGTAGTCTCTCACTGAATCCAGAAAAAGGAAAAGGTTTTAACACTCAAGCCAACCAAGAGTTAAAAGGTAATCCGTTCATATGAATTTCAACAGTCTTAACCAAAATTAAAAATCTCTAAAAGAACTTTTAGAGTGTAAAAATAATTTGGTGCGTATAGTTCACGAGGCTAAAACACCAAGTTGGCAGGGACTCAAAGGAGTTCAGTAGTCTCTCACTGAATCCAGAAAAAGGAAAAGGTTTTAACACTCAAGCCAACCAAGAGTTACAAGGTAATCCATTCATATGAATTTCAACAGTCTTAACCAAAACTAAAAATCTCTAAAAGAACTTTTAGAGTGTAAAAATAATTTGGTGCGTATAGTGCACGAGGCTGAAACTCCAAGTTGGCAGGGACTCAAAGGAGTTCAGTAGTATCTCACTGAATCCAGAAAAAGGAAAAGGTTTTAACACTCAAGCCAACCAAGAGGAAAAAGGTAATCAGTTCATTCATGAATACGAATGGGGAAAACACGAGTCCTCACAAACCTGAATGAAAGGGGGGGGGGTGCAAGGAGTGGCCAGCCCATGGTCCGTCTTTAGTCATTATTTTGTTTAAGTATCAGATTGATTCAGCACCTTAAGTTCCTGACATGTAGAAGAATTGTAAACAGTTAATAGGCAATTGGGACGAATTCCAAATAAATGTAAGAGGTGGGTCGATAGGACAGAGCTTCAAGAAAGAGGGAAATTACAAAAGGCAAAAGAATTAGCATTGTCACAATCGGTTGTTGACTCAGGAGATCCAAAGATTCACATAAAATAGCTTTCTAGTAGAGAGTTTAATTAAGACGGTTTTTTTAAAATTTATTTTTAGACAACACACAAAGTTTAATCACCTAAAAGTGAAGTCAAGGGTGTTAGGCACCAAAGAAATAAAATCAAAAAGGAAATGGATCTCTGAGTTTTGAAGTTTAGTCATATTCGGGAAAATGCAAAAACAGTCCAGCACATTAAACAAACCAAAGCATTGTAAAAATGGAAATGACCATTTCAAAATAATCCAGAAAATGTAGGTTTAGAGAAAGTTCTTTCAACAGTTAATTAAATTTCAATTCAAAACACACAATTGTTAAAACCCAATAAAAATCAATATAAATCACATTATAGTTTTAATTTTCACATTATGAATTATGATTTTGAATTTCATCATCTTATTTTATCATTAACATTCAAAAATTTTACAATCTCAATTTTGCTTGTAATTAGTACTAAAACCTTCTCTTATTTCCCCCCTCCCCAAAAAATGCTTCATGAAATCAGAATTATTTTAATTTAAACTCATTTTGTGGATGAAAGTACTTTAATCGGGTTGAGTGCACAATTTCACTATTTTTTCCAGTGCATTGGTTAGGTCTATCAATCTCAAAATCAACATTAGAAAGTTGACTTATAATGTTATAGGGGCCTGAAAAAGGTGGATCTAGTTTTCTTGAATTTGGGTAGTTAAATTCCTCGTACATTACTAGGTCTTCGATTTTAAAATTTGACTGTACAAAATGTCTATCATATCTCTGTTTATTTAATTTATGGTGCTAAACAGTCCTTTGTACTGCAATCTTTCTTGCTTCTTCAACTGGTGGATAATTTAATGTAGTTGTTTTAGGCAGTGGTGAGTCCAAATAAAAGGTAATTCAGTGAAAATCCAGTCACAGAGTGGGGTTGGTTATTATATTCAGAAGTTAATTACTCTAAACTTTTTGTCCATGGAATTTTTTTCGAAGAAGTATTTACTTTACATCTTAATTTTTCTATTACAGTTTGATTATGTGTTTCATTTTTCCCATTGCATGGAGGTCTATGGACAGAAGTTAATAATTATTTTATATTATGGTGCTTCAAAAATTTCTTAAATCTTGAGGAAGTGAATGCAGCATTTCTGTGACTAAGTATTTGTTTAGGAACTTTAATATTTAAAATTTGTTTTAAACATTTTGAAAAAATCTCACTTGTTACACTCTTGGAAGAAAAAGTCCAAATTCATCTAGTCGCATGATCAATTATAAGATGAAGATATTTTTTCGTCGAATTATAATAGTTAAAACCTCCAATATTATCAACTGAAATTAGGTCAAACGGTTCATGGGCAACTGGTACCTGCTCCATTAGTCCAAATTTTCTCTGAGTTGATATTTTGTTTTTCTGACATGTCTCACAACAACGAACAAAATTTGAAATATCTATAATTATATCTTGGCAACAGTAAATACGGGAAGTTAACTTTAACATTTTCTTCACACCTGGGTGTCCAAATTTTTCATGTGCTGAGGTTATTAATTTTAATCTCAATGATGGCGGAACTACAATTTTAATTAAATTTTTCTTCTTTACTGTTAAAAGTCCATTATATTTCCTAAACTTTACATTATTTACATTATCTATTAATTGTCCTTGAATAATTTCATCTGTATCTAAAACATAACAATATTGGGACACAAAGTGACTTATAGGATTTCTTAATAGCATGTCAGCTTCATAAATGTATTTACCTTTAATGTGTATTATCTCTTAATCATACATGGATAGTCTTAAAGACCATCTAAACAGTCTTCCAGTTAATTTTTTAACATTTCTGAGCCATTGCAAGGCTGAATGATCCGAATGAATTGTGATTTTTTTTCCATGCAAGTAACAGTGGTATTTATCAATGGCATATATTATTGCTAAACATTCAAGTTCTGTAATTGCATAGTTTCTTTCGTGTTTCTTTAATTGTCTGGAAAGAAAAGTGATTGGGTGTAGTTGACCATCAGCATGTTTTTGTTTTAATAGAAGAACAATTACTTCTTAACTGGCATCGACAAACAAGTGGCAAGGATAATTCGGGTTAAATAAAGTTAAAATTGGTTTAGAAATTAATTCATCGTTTAGTCTCTGATATGAAGTTTGACAATGCTTTGACAAATCCCATTTTACATCTTTTTTGAGCAATTTATTTATTGGAAGTCTAAATCTAGCATAGTCCCGTTTAAATTTTTCATAAACTTTGATTGAGCTTAAAAATCTTTGCAATTCCTTTACATTTCTTGGTGGTAGTAATTTTTTAATTGTTTTAATGTTTACACTAAGGGGTGAGTATTTTCCTTGTATAATTTCATATCCTAAAAATTTTCTCTCTTTTTTATCAAAATGGGATTTAGATTTGTTTAATTTGATATTTTTTTTTCTGACAGATTTTAAAATTTCCTCCAAATTCTTTATGTGTTCATTAAACGTTTTTGAAAAGATTATTATGTCATCGAAATAGTTCAAGGCATATTTAATTTGATATTTGTTTAGAATTTGTTTTATGGCTCTCTGGAATACATTAGGTGCATTTTCCCATATAAACGGTAATCTCCTCCACGCATAAAGTCCAAAATTTGTTCTGAATGCTAATTTTTCAGTGTCACGGTCATGTATTTCAATATGCCAATAGCCTGAAGTTAAGTCTATTGTTCAGAAATAATTTGCATGGGCTAGTTGATCTAACAAATCATCAATTCGTGGTATGGGTTCTGAATCAGTTTTTGTTATGATATTAAATTTTCTGTAATCAATACATAATCTTCTTTTCCCTTAACCTTTCTTATTTGCTAAAGTTACTGGGGCATTATATGGAGAATGTGAAGGCTTAATAAAACCTGCATTTTAAAGTTCATGAATTTGTCTTTTAATTTCTGCATTTTCTGTCTAGGATGCACGATATGGCCTTTGCGCGCGCTACTGGTAATTCTGAAGTTAAATGTATTCTTTGGGGTTCTAATTTATTTTTTACAACATAGTATTTATTTTTTGAAAAGATGTGTCCGAAATCTACTAAAATTTTGTCTAATTGGGTCCAGTCCTCAGGCATTTGTTCTGGTGTTTTACAATCCAAAACATCACTGGGCACTTTAAACAGAGTATTCAATGTATCATCGAGGATACCTTATGTATCCATCAAGAAGAGATTACATGAAGATTACAATCAACATTTTTTACATTGTTAGAATTCTCATTTTTTACAACAGATTGTCTCATATTTTGGTTCATGTCATAATTCAGGGTGTCACAGTAATTTTTAAAAACAGTTCTCCTATTTGGGTTCACAGTTTCTATAAACAATTCTGTTGTTATGCTCAAGAGAGTGATCATTTCTAAAATAATTTTTCTTAACAAAATTTCTACCATTATAAACATTTCTACAATTATTAACATTTCTTTTTAACTTTCTAAATTTACACTTATTATTATTATAATACCTTTTTCCATAATACAGATTATTACTATAATTTAAAAAAAAAATTCTTTGAACATGGAAAGCATAAGGATTTAAAAATTTATAATCATCACATATTTTTATTTCATTACCAAATTCAAACACTTTTAATTTTCTGAAATCAATATCTAACTTAAATAATTGAATATGTTTTAAACTTAAGAATAAATATGGTAATTCACTTTCTACAATTAAAATTTCAACCTTTCTTTCTACAAGTCCTATATTTGCATAAGTTTCTATTAAATCCTTTACAATGACATTTCCTTCAGCTCGTTTTAATATTATATTATTATGCTCTTTTATTGTAAAATTTTAAAGAATTTTACTCATTTTAGTTGACATCAAAGTCACTGTGGACCCTGTGTCCAATAGACACATAATATGTGAATCACTCACCCGAGCTGGAATCAGGACTCATCTGGGCTCTCTGTTTTGGTCATCTGTGCTCTGGTAATGGTTGCGGAAACTGCGTTGATATGGTTGCCGCTGATTATTGTTAAGTTCCCGTCCCTCAGGAAAATTGTTCCGTCTGTCATAAAATTCTTGTCGTTGTGGGCATCTTTGTAGATTGCTGTAATTCCACCTCCGTCTGTCGTCTGTGTTATTCCATCATTTATGAGTAGTTGATTCCATATAATTTTGGTGTTCTCTCGCAGGGGATCTTGAATATTCGTCTTTCTCTCATTTTTCTCTGAACCGTTGTCCGGCAGGTGTACTTTTTTGGCTATTTCTAACCAAGCAAACGGGTTCTTAATGTCCTGCAGGGAGAGTAGTGTCCTCATGTGGGGTGACGAATCTAGTGTGAGGATCTCAACCAATTCTGTGTCATATTTCTGAAGCGAACGTCTTAGTTCTAATTTTTCTTTATAATATTTGAAAAGATTTCCTTTTTTTTAATTTTCAAGTCCCTAAATTCCGTATGCAACATTTGGGTTCACAGTTTCTATAAACAATTCTGTTGTTATGCTCAAGAGAGTGATCATTTCTAAAATAATCACTCACCCAGGTGATTACTGGGCACGGCAGCTTTGGCCAGTATCAGGCCAAATTCTTCGGGATGTCGGACAGCTGCAATTGTGGCGAGATCCAGATAAAAAAAATTGATAATAAATGTTTTTTAATTACTTTAAACTCTTCTTTATATAACTGTGTGTATATGATCAACTCTTGAATTTCTTCACTGACATAACTCATCAAGTTTTCTTTTTTCCATTCTTCATTTAATTCCAATGCCTTGCATCTTTCTTCAAACAAATTGATCCACGGGAGAATGTTTTTAATTTTCTTATTGACAAACGTGGGGAGCACCAATTTCACATTCTTATTTCCCTTTTCTACAGACGTTTCTATCCATTCATAATTTTTTTGAGTACTTTCTTCATTTATTGTCGTTTCATTCTGTTCTTTTTCAATTTCACTTTGATTTGTTCTCGCTCCTTCATGAGCCACAGTTTGTTCTACATAGCTGTCGTCTAAAGACATTTGTTTTAGTTTTAATTCCCCTTTTCTGTTTTAGCTGCCATTGCCGAAAAATTCTTCGCGCCGATATTTTTTCTTAGTTGCCAAAAAACAATCTTCACGCCTTTGTGCTAAATGCACAGTAGGTCAGTTTTTACATTTTTTTCTTTTCACTTTCCCGCCGAATACTTTGACTGTCGACTCATGACAGGCGTCGTATTATGCCCGTTCACTAATTACAGTTCGTGGCACCGAAGTCATGATAAATCCTTGAGTTCTTTAGCAGTGTAGTGGAAGGCAGTCAATACTAAGGAGACACACAGTAATCCAAATGAATATTTTTACTTCTTTCAAATTCTAGAAAACCACCTCTCCAAGATCGCGCACATCGTAGCTCCCGCCCGCGTAATTTGAAATCGTAAGGATCACAGCGTATCGCAGTTCCCATTTTCGCCGCTAGAGGGATAGTGCTCAACGTTTGACGATGAATCGAATTCAGCATAGCATTTTATACTACAATCAACAAGAAATAACAGCAATGAACTGAAATAGAATTATAAATAAGTTTGATTTCATTTTATTTTTGTCATTTGCAAGCTAAATTGTAGAGACTTTAAATACTAACACAATATTTGGAGTTGTGAAAGTGGGATAAGTTTACATATTGGTTTTCTGCGATTTACGTGTTTAATAATTTTCAGCTTTAAGCAGTTTATTTCCAAATATGTATACTATATGTGATTAATATTTTTTTAATTTTTCATGCTTTCTCAATTAAAAATAAACGAAATTGATTTTTTTAATGCTTTGTCAATTCATTTGCTTACAAATGCTTTTTCCCACTCGTTTTCATATCTCTATTTTTTTTATTAGGGTGGCTTTCACTTAATTGCATTTACCAAACAAATATGAGTGGATGCTGCACTTACGTTTGGAAATAAATATAGTATATGTACGTTTGATGCTGTCAGTTTTATTTAGCTTTTTCACAATGACAACAACGTAAGACTCTATGACCTAATGGAGAGGAACTCAGATCACAGTTCCTCTTATCAGGCTGAGTTAAGGGCGATAGAGATGGTAATCGAGGACGCAATAAGGTCGCGAACCGAAGAGTTCGATGTCTTCACGGACTCCATGAGCGCACTACAGGCTCTCAAAGCAAAGAGCTTTAAATGTCGGCTGGTGGAGAACCTAAAGAAGAGTATCAATAATAACGGCTTATATATTACTTGGCATTGGGTGAAAGCCCATGCCGGTAATAGCAACAATGAAGAGGTGGATGAGATCGCCAAAAGAGCGACTCAGCTTCCCACCATTACTAATGACTATAAGCTGACCAAGAACCAGCTTAAAGGCATTCTTATGAAAGATGCCTTAAAAATCTGGCAAGAAAGGTGGAATGAGTCCACCAAAGGCAGGCGAACGCAGGAGATATTCCAGAAAGTCAGCTTGGATAGAGTCCAATGTGACTTCCTGAGGAACCAGGTGATTACTGGGCACGGCAGCTTTGGCCAGTATCAGGCCAAATTCTTCGGGATGTCGGACAGCTGCAGTTGTGGCGAGATCCAGACAGTCGAGCACTGTCTATTCGACTGCATAAACTTTGCTGACCTGCGGGCCGACCTGCCAGGGAATGCAAGTCAATGGACAAAGTACAAACTATATAACGATTACTACTTTTGCAAAGTAGTAAACAAAATCGTTAAAAGGCTCATGGACGAACATGTCCAATTGCCATAGACTATTTTCGATGTATGTTTTTGCTGTTTGCTGTTTGTAACATTTAATAAAGTCTGTGTTGTGATGTAGCGAAAAGTCGTTCTGCAGGCGGTTGGCCAGTGGAGTGACTCGGTAAAGTTGCATATGTGCTGAGTGTCGGAGCTTGGGATGTGCGGCCGGTCTTCATAAAATCTGAGTTGGATGCCTTCTAGGTGGGACGACGATAAGCTTACGCTTAGCTTTTTCACAAGAGATTCCAAACATTATTTCAAGCAATTTCTTAAGCAATTAGCTATTATTTAAAATGTTCTCATATTGCACTTTCATGCATGCAATCGCATCAGATATTTTTAAAAAAAGTGAAATTTTATTGAGGAAATAAAAAGTAACATTCATTCAATATTTATAAGAAATATCTTTTTTTCTGCGTACATTCTTTTAATGTGTCCCTGTTTTTTTTAAGGAAAAAATATTTATATATATAAATTCAATTTTGTCCAATATTTTTGGAATTTTGGCACTATTATCGATGAAGTGTTTTTAAATATTTTGATTCAACATAGTTTCGTGAATTGTAATGAAAAAATTTGTTCACTACACTAACCATTTTGCTCTCTGATATGATTTTCTTTATGCATATTTATAACATGATATACAACTTTCATGCTTATTATAATTTCTTAACATATAAGTGTTGAATAAGGCAGAACACTAAGATTTCATTTAACAGTATCTTTTATTCATTTATTCTATTTTCATGGTTATAGAGTATTTAATGGCCAGAACCATGACTTTTGGCATTAGGCCGATTATTTAATATGCTTAAAGCTAAATTTCGTTTAGCTTTAGTCCTTCGCATATCACTTTTTACAGGATGACCAGCTGGTATACGGCGGGAACCTTTAGTTATAAAGTTTCGCCGCCGTGTAATAGAAGTTGGTTGCACTTTGATTTTACCTCCTTTCCTTTTATGAGATGAAAGTGCCAATCCCATAAAAATTAAAGCTTCATTAGCTTGCCCTGTAGTTTTAATTGATTTTAATTTGTTTGTTATGCCATTTACTGTGGATTTACTAACATTTAATGTTCATACTCTTTCTATCTCAGCAAGAAGCAATGATTTCTCTTCATTTGAAGCAATATTTGGTTGCAATTCAGATGAAGAGATTTTTTGCTCTTGTGATGTAGAAGGAGTACTTGGATCCATGTTAGAGATGGCATCTCCAAAGGAATGAGTATTTGGATCAGTAGTTGCTCCTTTTTCAGTAAATCCCCCCCCCCCCCAAAAAAAAAAAAAAAATTCTTTGGTGGACATTTATCCCCAAGGGCTAAAATAGCTAGTTCGTACCTGTCATCACAACTAAGAACTGGTGCATTTGGAAAATTGCTTTTAAAATTATGGTACAAAAAACATTGATGCTTACAAAATGCACCAGTTCTACCTGAATAACAGGTACAAAAACCAACCAAAGTATTTACTAAATAACTTACATCTCCTTTTACAGAAGGAAGGCTGTAAGTTATTTCATCTAATTTTTTTACATCAGTGATTGTGCAGTCTTTAAATTTTTTGCACATTGATGAGTATAATAAAGTATGGGTGCGAACACGATTATGTGCATGTTCGAGTAACCGTGTAACTAAATACTGGTTCCAAACATGCACACAAAAATCTGCCAAAGCAACAATGTTATATGCCTTTGTGCAGTACAATATAATGTCTTTAATGATTCTCATTGTAGCTTCACAGAAATTGTTAGTGTTGTAATTACGGTATATTATATCTTGGAGATATAACAGAGCCAATTCTTCTTTTCTTTTATAAAAATTTGCAAACCGCTTTGCAAATGCAGGGTATAACACACTGCCTGAATATAATGCTGCCACTGCATTATCGAGATCTGTTACTGAAGCAGCATACATAACTTAGGGAGGAAAATAGTAATGTTTTAATAAGCAAGTACGCCTTTTGCAAATGTATTTAAATTAAAAAAAAATAATTGTCAGTTTTTCATTAGGTAACAATACAATTATATATGTAATAATAAATAATGATTATCTCTCTTTAAATAAAAATTGTCAATCATATTTATATTTTATAAAAAATAAACCCTTTCTTGAGTATGCATTTAATTTATACATTTTACTGCGCAAATATTTTTTATCAAAAGATAATAATACATAAATTTAATGCAGAGTAAAGCTCTAGTTTAGCAATCTCCAGGTCCCTAATGGTGATTGTAAGATTGCAGTGGGTGATGATAAAAGTTATTATTGCAGTATTTAATAACTTAGAATGGGGGAAAAACAAGACAGATGGACTGATGTAAATTTCTATTAATAATTTCTATTAAATAGATTATTGATTATTTTAATTATGCAACATTTGCAATAAAATATATTTACAAATTCTGATGAGTCTTATTTTACTTTCAACAATCTAATAAATATAGACTCTTGTTATAATTATCTAATTTTTACAGTGAATTAGCTTTGTTTAAATGGAGATTAAGAATCCTTAGAATGTAATCTTAAGATTGTGAAGATATTTGTGATCCTTATTCTTAAATGAAAATTTCAATTATCTTTAATACTACTTTTTGAAGAATACTACTTTAATACTACTTTTTGAAGAAATATAAAAAATAATACAATGTAATGCAAAGTTATACTAATCTAATCACAAAAACTTTTTATCAAAGAAAAATTGTATGTAATTAGTAAACATGTTATAGGAAAAGATGAAATAATTTTGTTTCCAACAATATATAATGACTAGTTTCTTCACCACTAAAATGTTCAATGTGGTGAATAAGTTATTTGGGTTTAGTGGCCAATGGCCACCACGCTTTATTGTCTAATCTCTTTGTCTGCTTTAATGAAGAGGTAGTTATATCTTGCTACACATTTTACTGTTAGAGCTCATCAGGCAAGGATAAAAATTATAGCTTTCTGTACTGGAAGTATAAAATATTTTTTTTTTAAAATATTTATATAAAAATATAACCGATTTAAATAATTGCATCATTTCTGTCCTTTTATCCTTTGGAACATCACTCGATGATGACAAAAGCCAGCGCCATTCTGCCTGTTCAACATGGAAATGACTCAATAGTTGTTTAGATGATGGCCAAATTGATTTCAGAGCACTTTTTTCTGCAGCTGCATTGTCTGTCATAAATACAGTGGGTGACTAAAAGACAAAAAGTTATATTTTAAATTATAAAATAAAATATAATGAAAAATGTTCTTGTATCTTTCAGTGACATTTAAAAAAACAATAATATTAAGGAAATATAGTGTTGCACAGATATACACTTAAATTGACATTGTTATTCTACCTCTTTGAACAAAGCAAATCATTTTACATACCTTGGTATGCACAATAAACTTTCAGAAGTTTTTGACCAAATTAGAGGACACATTTGCAGAATTAAATGACCAGACATCGAATAGAATCTTAAATGTTTTGTTTTCATTAGAACTTTAAGAAATTCTAGAGATATATATTTTTTAAATATAAGATCAATATATAATTACAGATATATGAGGAATATATATTAATAATGATCTATACATTATTTGTATATTATTGAGATAATTCTTTTAGTATATATCATAAGTCTTACTCTTCATCTTGCTCACCCTAGAACTTAAGCATATTACTCGATTAGCATACTACTGGATTGCATTGTTTGCATGCACTTGGCCTACTCATTTCCTGATTAAAGTCTTGTTCTAAGGTAACAAAAAACATCCTTTTGTGCATTTTCTATTATAATTGCTTTTGAAAGTACACAGAATGCTCAAGTTAATGATTATTAGTTTAAAAGTTAGTTACATTTATAAATATTTTTCATAAAATTCTTTAACATTTCTTTTGGGAATTAACCTTCGATTTTTTTTTGTCTGAGTGATGACAGATCTAACATTTTTGGTAAACAATTCTAAACAGAAAGAGAGAAATGTTTAGATAAAACATACAAAGTGAAATAGAAAAAAATAAATTGGTCAAATTAATA
The DNA here is from genome assembly GCA_907164885.2 of Dolomedes plantarius. NCBI lineage: Eukaryota > Metazoa > Arthropoda > Arachnida > Araneae > Dolomedidae > Dolomedes > Dolomedes plantarius. The sequence continues at coordinate 125,948,438 of OU015501.1, forward strand.
TGAACACGTACCTTTGTGGATTAGCATTTTCGTAATATGTAACGAAGCGCGTATTTGTTTTTTCACTGACGGCTAGGACAAAGTTCTCAATCTCATCAGGCGTCGACATGGTTGATCTGTACACAATTCTGTCTTTGAAGGATGATTTTTCATCAAGAACTAGACAAAAATCGTTTTTTAAACGTTCTAAACTACAGTTCGATATTACGAACGACATGCCGGCGATGCAATTTAAGTACTATTATATGTATTAAAAAAAAAAACGCGCGCCGTAAACGAAACCAAGTAATTTAAAATTGAGCGGCCGGCTGGGTTACCAGAGAGATCGTCGATTCGTCGCCAACGCGTAAGGTGTCGCCAAATGTTGAGTGCTATCCCTCTAGCGGCGAAAAGGGGAACTGCGATGCGCTGTGATCCTTACGATTTCAAATTACGCCTCCCCCGCCCTACTCAAATGCAGAGCAGCCTAACGTGTGTCTGCTGTCATTGAAAAATCAACTCTGTCTGCTTAACGTTACTGCCTACGTTCGGAGCTAATTTTTTTAAAAAAGAATTTTATTAAAGAATTTTTTGGTCTTTTATGGTAAAATAGCACTTAAAAATTAAAAAGGAACAAAACTTACATGTAAATACCATACTTCTTATAAATTGGTCAATTTGAAGTAATTTTTAATGAAATTTAGCTAAAACGCCTATTACTCTGCACAAAATTTTAAGGCTACTATTTTAATTTCCTTCTCACACGTTATACATATGACAGTTATCTTCAAAATGACCCACAATCTAAGAGAAATTTTAAAACTCAAAAATAATACAGACACTTTTATGTTCCAATATGAAAATTTTCCCCGATTCGTCATTCCTTTCCTTATAAAACAGCCCCAAGTGAAAAACTATTTATTATACATCAATTTTTGTACGTCATTTCATTAACACTAGCATCTAAAACATTTCCTGAAAATTTTATCAAATTATATACATTATTATGTGAGATATCATGATAACGGTAGAGATTTGTGCTAAAAAGCATAATTCTGAGAAAAACACATTGAAGGTTGTTTGTCCCTTCGATTCTGTAGCAAACAATGCTTTTTTAAATAGCTATAACTTTGCTTCTAATTGATGTAGAATAAAAATCAAAACAGTTTTGAAAGAGAAAAGATTGAATTACAATATTCTTGCAAAACAGGGAATTGACCAAAATAGTCCAAAAATGACATTTTCCACGTTGGCAGTCACCTTAACTTACCTATTGTCTCAAAAGCTCCCAATATCATTGCGCATGCTTATGCCGTTTACACCGAAGATGGAGAATGGGCGGGAGCAAATTTGATACTATTTTTAGATTCTCAAAAAAGAGAATATCCCTTCTCGCGGCGCGTTTCGAAATATGATAATTAATGAGATTTAATGTTAGAAATTTGATTATTCTGAAGCCCCCCGTAAATTTCCTAATTATTATTCTTTTTGTAATTAACTCTTAAAATATATATATATATATATATATATATATATATATATATATATATATATATATTCATTTAAGTTCAAAATTTCTAGTAAAATTTGCCTAATGTTGATATGTTTTATATTTGTTTCTTGATATGTTTCTTTCGATGATATTGCTGTTGATTCATAATTAATGAACTGCTGTAGTGGAACTTTATGATCCCATTATTTTATTAGAATTTGTTATAAAGAAAAACATTTAAAAATATAATCGTAGCTAAAGTAGCAGCGACAATTGATCAGACCCTGGCAATGGAGTTCTTTTCATTCGTTCGCCATTTCGCAATAAGGCCCATGGCAAACTAGTAGTTATCACGTCGAAATTCGGTTTTGAGAAAATTTGGTTAGAACCTCAACAAGCGTCACTGAATGTCCTCGTGTCTAGATCGTGTTTGGGAACGTAAAATCCCTAGGCCATATTGTCTCTCCTCGAAATACCTGGGGGGGATGAGATCACAAGCTCTCCAGATGTCACTTTTGCTGGTTATTCGGTCTAAATTGAGGTGGCCCTAGGCGAAAATTTGGTTAGTTCACACATACTGTGCCCTCATTTCAAAGAACCAACATATCTCATGGTGTGGTGGGTGAACGTCGGAAGACAAAGGGCCTGTTCACATAGGAGTCCGTTGTGTTGCGTTAAGGAAAAGATGACGTTGAGACGAAAATAAACCAATCCTATGCCTCCAAACGATTAGCAATGAAATTTTTAACGCCTACGATTGGTTTATTTTCGTCTCAACGTCATCTTTTCCTTAACGCAACGCCACGGACCAGGGCCCGATTATGAACGCTGGGGGCCCCTGGGCAGATGCTATTTGGGGCCCCCCCCTAAGAACTATCCATGGGCTATATATACTATTAGAAGTACTAGGTACATACACCAAGGGGGTTTTGGGGCCCCCTAGTATCAGGGGGCCCTGGGCAAAGTCCCGATTTGCCCATGAGATAAAAAGGCCCTGCCACGGACTCCTATGTGAACAGGCCCATACTGTCTGATACGTTGTAAAAAAAGTATTTTTACAATAAACAAAACAATTTTATTATTCTTATTAAGTTATGTAAAATATTTAAATTTGTTAAGATTTCCTCAGCTATCATCTCCTAATATAAAAACAAAGATGAAAATAAACAGGGAAATTAAAACCTTTTGTGCTCTTAAGTAATCTCAAAGAACACCATAACCATTTTCATACTAATTCCTTCCTGTTTACTTTTCATTATACTTCTTCAGCAGTTAAGCAAAAGCTAAAAGGATTCTACAAAACCAAAAATGTCGCGGTTTTTCCTATTTATAGCAAAGAGTTTAATAAGCATCGCCTTTGTGAATTGTCCATAGAGACAGTAACACTTGATGCTGTTACCACCCGTTGTATTATTTTCTGTGCGTATTAAGAAGCTGAGGTTTCTTGTTTTGCGTCTTCTTTAATTTTCTTGTACGTTAGAATTCGCAAAACCCCATTCACATCCAACTGCACTTCCTAGAAAAATGTTATCTTGTAAAACTCTTACTGACAAAACCTGTTACGATACCTTTTGGTGTTTTGTAAAATAATTTTCACTATAAACCTAAAATTAGATATTATTTTAATTGTTCATGCATTGCAAAGTAAGAGGTTCGTATAAGGATTTCTTTTTTGGATATCATCATAATCCGGGCCATTGTTTAACATTTTGACTGTGGTTTTAAAATATCATCCAACTGTTCAAGAGGCCAAATTGACTTAGTTTTGAAGATCTCTATGAGTATACTGAAGGAACAGATTGAACGAAGGTAGGTTATCAAATAAAGCCGGAACATTTACAGAATTCAGTAAACATCTTTCCTGATAGAATTTTCTAGGGTATTCTGAAAAAGGGTTCAACTATATAAATGTAAGTTGAATGTTCAACTATATAAATGTAAGGTTGGTATTACCGGCACAAGTCTTTAGATTTTTGAGATAGCTCATTTCTGTATTTAATTTGTAAATCAAGATGAAATAGGTACTTTCGCCTCAAAAACAATATTGAAATCCAGCTTTACTTACTCAATAAATGCGTCAAAACTGCTTTTGTCCTTCTTTTTTTTGTATCGTGGGAAAATTTGAAGTCTCTCTACTTTTGAGACGTACCTAGATTTTATTGATCGGCCGTTGTTGAATCGTATGTCAATGTCATTACCGGCAAAAGACTGAGATATACGATTTGGAGAGCTAGTCTGAGATAATGGAAGAGACATGATATCTTGCATAGATATTGAAAATGAATGAATGGCCTTAGTACATAAAAATACGTTGTTTCAGCATAAGGAGATCTGATGGTAAGAGTTATTTGGGAATGGATATACTAAAATTACCTTACATTTTTCATCACATAACCATGACATAATGTTCCCAATTAGTCCACACATCTCCCTTGAGAGACAGATTGAAAAAGGTCTGCAAACGTATAGTAAATCATTTGTAAACAGTCTGATTCTTCAACGATAATGCTGCACATTAAACAATACAAAACTTTTGAAACTTCTAAGCATGCATATAGAGTTGAGAATGTTCCTCTTTCATTCATTTGGAAAAAATCCTAGTTATTGTGATAGTCGTATTCAAAGCCTGATGAATGCTTAGGAAAAATAGTTTAACTTTCAGGTTATTTTGACAACATATGTTATACATAGAATTTTATGAAATGCAGGAAAGTTAACTTTTGAATTAGGTGTAGGAGAGATATATTTTTAAGAAATTACTAAACTCGATTATTTCCAGACGTTGAGTTTTCTCTTGAAGAGACAGATTTTTTATAACTAGCAATGTAAATTATTTAACCTTCAGCTATTTATATCTAAAAATACGTTTTCTTAAATTCAATTCGATGAGTCAAACGAAGCCTAAAACCCATACAAACACTTCATTTAAGACTCAACTTGGGGTTTTAATAGTATAATAATTACATCTAAGTTGGTTAATACAGCTGACATTTTCAGTGAAATCTTCCCTAATTCTTCTATCACCTTTATCAATGTCTCACGTATTTGACATATATTATTAGCATATCTCTTTCGAGCGTTCATACCAGCTTTTTTGACTAAAACATTTACCTTTTATTAATATACAAAAGACTTCATCTCTTTTCATAAGATGTACTCTCTCTACATACCCGTTTTTGAATTTGTAGGAATTATATTAGCCTATTTTTTAACTTACTTAATAAACAGTGAAATGAGAATTCCAGAATTATGGAATTACTACAGAAAAAAAGAAACAAAACAATACGTGGTTGTGAGAAAAAAGGTTCGCGATATTTTTTTATTAGCAGCACTAAAAATTTAAGTAATTTGTTGAATATCTGGTGTTGATCGGTTGCATTTATCGAAACCTATGAGGGCAGTTATTTCTTTTCCATTAATTTAAATATATTTTAAATCTCGTAACACATCAATTTTCACTTTGACGCATCTGTAGTAGATATGGAATGATTTAATTCTTTTGAAAATACGCAAGTTATACACTTTGCAGAAATTATTAAAGTACAATCCTTGTCTCTTGGGTCTAAATAAAGCAACGTTGCGAGATGTAAGAATACTAAATCCAATTTTAACCCCCCACGCATCTTTCTCTGTAAAAACTTTATTGTTCCTCTCTGAATGTAATGAGTACTTTTTTATTTCTCCTTATTTCAGAAAAATGAATTTTTTTAATCCCTCCTAAATTAAAGTAAATATCAAAATACTTTGTTTCAGCGTAAATAATGCTTACCTCTATTATCGGCTTTAAATTTTTGTAAACGTAATTTTGACACACTTTGAAAAAATATGCAACGTCTGATATTCCTATTTGTGCTTACATCATACAAATTTTATTAGTTTATATTTGTTTCAATACTTCTGCAAAAAGTTCCCATTGAAGAAAAATACGCATTCAGTGAACGCTTTTAAAGCATTAAAAGGAATAGAAATGATCTTTTAATTATAACAGTATGTATTTTTTAACACTAAATATCTTCATTACTAGTTTAGGGTACTGAGAATTTCTAGGCGTAACTTTTCTACTGGAAAATAAGTTTGAATGAAAATAAAATTTTTAAGCTTTGAGAGTGGACTTAAGGAAGAATTTTATAATTTAAATTTATTCAACGGAAAAATGAATTAAATCATTCATTTATATTCAAAGCTAAATTATGACGTATCTATTATTACTACATAAAGAAGTTTAATTAGTCGACATTCATGTATTCTACAAAAACCAAATATTATATGAGATAGATTAAAGCAAACTGTAAATAAAAATGTTAAATCTAGCTACGTTCAAAGAAGAATATACTTCTTTTTACAACGAATAAATATAATTGAACAATTAATACTTTATTTCCCCAGTTAAGCACAGTTTGACTATTTCTTTAATTTGTATCAATGTAACCAACGGCATGAATAAAACATTGTGTAACTGAAATAATTTTGAACTTCAGAAAATAAATTTGTTTGGTATATTAAATTTGATATAATATGAAATATTACTTTTGAGATGCATTATATATCAAGATTCTGTATGTCTGTACGGCATGCAACAACTGATCATATATTTAATTTTGTATACTTTTCTTTGTAAGGTTCAAAAGTCTGGTTAGAGTTCATAGCTAGTGCGACATAATAGCTTAATAGGAATTTGGTCTGGGCAAAATCTGAACTCAGGCTACAAGAGTTCTTAGGCTAAAAGTGCTTTTATTGCAGTTCATTGAGGGAATAGGTTTGTCTAATTGGCATGTAAAATGAGATAAATCATTTGTAATTTAATAGTCGTTGTGCAAAGTGTGTTAGATAATTTACAGAGTAAATTACATAACACATAAATCAACATTACAGTTAAAATCCTGATACAAATTGAATATTGCTTTTATAGAAAGTGATTTAAATCTAATTAACAGAATTTTCAAAAATAAAAATCTAGGGAAATAAGAATTCTATATTCTTAAATACTTACGTAATTAATAATAAACAAATACTCGTGCAAAATGTTTAAAGAAATGCAAATGGTAGATAGACATAAAATTAATTATTTATCAAGGTTTATAGATTATGCGCATATTGACATTTAAAATAAATTATATTCCGACACTAAATTCTGAAATATAAAAGAGGGCATATGTTTTGATTTTATGTGTTTATGTTGGGCTGAATAGCAAATTGTTGTATTGTTATTTTTCACAGGGTTTTCAACAAAAGCATATTTACAATATTCAAATTTTATGAAGACTATCAACTGTTATGCATTGATTTTTTCACTATGTGTTATAATTTACAGAGCAAACACATTTTGCACCACGACTATTAAATTACAAAGATTTATCTCATTTTTAAGCTAAATTTATGATCCCCATTGAAACGAAATAAATAAAGGTAATTTTTAACCCGCTTAAAAATATTACAAGCTAAACATTAAACAGTACTGCATTATTAGCTATTACAGAATAATAAACAATGTCTTATTTTTTTTTCTTTTAAGTGAACTAACATTTGAAAGTCAAATGCTCGACTATCTCGACATAGAATCAGAGCAATAGTTTTCGTTCATACATCAAGAAAATGATACTTTGGTAAATTAGAACAATTTCTCCAACAAATTGCTACCAAAATGAGGTCTGAATTTGAACATTAAATTTAATTACCAATCAGCATGATGTTCGGAAAATAGAAACTGAATTTAATTGCAGGTAATGCAAATAAATGCCGGAAGCGTGAAATGTCTGGAGCTCACAGCAAGGGTAATATACATACTAGTGCACAGAACATTGATCTCAAACACAAGGACGATGAATAAATGCTCTTTTCGCTGAAGGGTTAATGTATACAGTGTAATTAATTCCAATCTTTTATTAGGAGAAAACCTGATAATATTTCTCCAAGCATCATTAATAGTATTTTAAGTTAGGTGGTAATATTGAGTGAAAAATCATCATATTTATTTGAGTTCTTTTATATCTGAAGGGACAACTCTATCACAATAAGTATTTTAAAGTAAAATCTCAGTTAAAAGTTCAGTTTTATACAGCGTACGATACAGATTAAAATTCTATTCATGGATGACATGAACATCTAGATAGAAAGAATATTAAACACTGCAGTAGCCACCTCGTTTTGCAGCTTTAAATTCATTTCAGTATGATTGTCCTGTACTTGGATGGCATAGTGGGTGAAAAATGTGTCATTTACAAACACTCATGTCAAACATGTGTGTTACGTCATCTCCTCCTTAACTGACAATTTATTAATTGTGAATTCAGTTTCCTCATACTCCTCTTTTAATAAGCCATCGATTTCCTTTCTACTGCAACTCTAAAATCTTGGATATTTAATTTAACCAATTCACGCTTAACATTCGCGAGCAACGCTTGTAAGAACTTCGATAGCAAAATTTTGTTTAATATCTCCTCCACAGCATGCTGGATGCCTCAAAAATTCGATAGCGTAAATCGCCACCTCTAGTGCTAAATCTGCAATTGTTTTGTTCGGGGTCAGGAGAATATTTTGAAAAGCTTGTTGCCTTTGCAATAACGAATTAGTAATCTTAAATCTCTCACAGACGAAACTCTCTATTTGTCGGGGATCCTAAGTGACCCTTAACGCTCTACATTTAGTCAAATATTCGTATACTTTCTCCTCAAAGCGTATTTTTAACTGCATTTTCAACTGGATATCGTTTCAGTTGGCCAATCTCGCGATATTTCTTGCTCTCCTTATTATATAGTCAATATCCTCAATTTCCTTCCCTTGTATCTGTGGTAATAATCGAGTCATCGCGACATTATCTACTCTTTCATTGTTTCGTGGCCTATGTCTCTCTTCTGCATAGTTTAATTCCTCATTCTTGTGTTCTCTATTTTTGCGTCTTCATGACAATATAATTCAAATTTCTTTTTTTTTACCTTTTTTGATTAACTCCCTTTATTTATATACATATCTAACTAACACTCAACATAATTTAGTCTCAACCTTTATACTTCTACTGCATTACCAAAACTTTTATTTAACGCTTACATAAATGTATAACAATTACTCTCTTACCGTTTAATATATGAATCTATTATTGCATCCAGAGTAATAATTTCTTTTATTTATCGCACCGTTTATGTGGTGGTGAGCCAAATACAAAAATTTATTTTAACGTCTAGGCACAGCATGATTTATGTGACAGTGATCGTATAGTGGATTTCGACAGTTAATATGACGACAATGATTACTCATGCGATAATAATACATTGAATCATTAAACATTTCGACACCAATATAGTTACAAATAAGTATATTAAAATTCATATATAAGGTAGGTGTCCCAAATATCGCCCACTCTTTTTCGACATTTCATCCACTTTTTAGTTTCTGATTAGGCTGGAAACTTAAAGAACATCCCTAAGAACTATTTCCTTTGGTATCTTGAGATCAACCAGCTCCAAAACCAGTGCCAGTTATGTAGCTAAATTGGAAAAACTGAAATTTCCAGTGAACTCCAGAGCGGTTCCTAATATCTCCTACCTCTGTTCTTCTTATCGCCTACCAGGCGAAATTAGGAGCAACTGTTAAAAAGCGTTGGTAGCAAAATCTCTGTTTAATGCTCTTTCAAATGGTATAAGTAAAATTAGAATTTGGATGCACTTACCTGGTCATTCACTGGATTCTGACTCTTTGGAGCCAAAGTTTACGAAGACAACAGCCAAAACAACTTCAGACGCCATATAGTTTCTGTTGTCAGTGATAAGAGCGTTGTCGTTATCACCACTGTTAGTACAAACCCAGAACTAAGAAGTTACTACATTTTCTCATACATAGCATGAATCATACTTTAGAAACACGAGTAGGCGATATTAGGCACAGGGGTGATATTGGGGACACTCACCCTACAGATGAAACATAATTCAATTCATTTGAAATAAATAAATTCGTAATATCCTCATTAAATTCAATTAACTTCCCCTCATTATATTCAAGTAACTACCTAACTTCTAAACTATATCATTCTTCTGGCGAAAGAGCATTTTTTACTGGCAGGAGAGAGAAAATAGAGTCATTATTCCTTGAGTTGGTTGGCTCATCGGGTGATGCTTGGAATTATGCACGGCATGGACTACTTAGTTACTGAGGGGCTTTGACGACCGGGCTTCAGACTTGAGGCGGGCTGGAAAAGAAAATCTTTGTCGTAGGCTTACTCTGATGCGGCTGGCTCTGGGTGGTGGAAGCTTTCATAGGGCTCACTCTCCTTTCATTTGCTCCTTTCAGCGGTCATCATGGGCTTAGTACCCTGGATGGGGCGAGTCATTGCACTCAGACTCATTCGCTCCTTTCAGCGGTCAGAATCATGGGTTGCGTCAGCATTTAATTTTACGGGCGCTCTTCACAATGTAGCTAGGCCCAATCTAAATTATTCCATCTCTCTACTGCCTCTGTTATATCTCCATATCAATCTCCGAATCTCAATATAATAATCTATCACATTTTCGCCTCTCTTAAATATCATTCTTCCACTTCTTTAACTCCACCCCTTTGGGAAATTATTGGTAGTTTCTTCTGATTATTTATCCTCCCTCAGCCCTATGATTGGTTCGATGGTAAATCTATATGTTTTACTCTGCCCAAGCTTTTCTTAGAGGCGTACTTCACATTTATAGCTTCTCATGCTCTTCGTCCCCGATTTTATGAACCTTTGACCTCTTGCATCTAAGGGTCAGTCCCTCATCCATGAAATCTCACTCCCTCCTCGATAGTGCTAAAATATCTTCAGACACCGCTGTGCGGTTGAACGATTTCCTATCTCTACTCAGGCCCTGATTTTCCATTGGGACCGGGAATAGGGTCTCCCAAATGTTGGGCCCCCAACAAAATTTTTATTTTAAAAGAAAAAATTCCCAATCCATTTTTTTTTTAATTTTCTTTTTTTTTTAATAGTAATTTTTTATATATCCTTTCAAATTTGATTGCCTCATCATACATAACCTCTTCATTACCTCGGTCCACATTTGTGGACCTTCGCTTCTTAGCTTCTAAAAACATGCCATGAGAAAATTTGTAGTTCTAACCTCGCTGTTACATACGTGGATGTTCACGTTTTCTGGCAATTCTAATAGATGGCTGCAGTTGTACGGCGTTTGGGTAAAATTTCACATTACAGAAGTGATTTTCCAAAAATGACGTCATCTCAGCGTGCACGAAAACGTAAGTAATTTTCATTATTGTATAATTTAGTTATTCACAAAATAATTTTATTTCTTTAAACTTATTAGTTCTATCATCTGTATGAAACTTTTTATTTTATATTAACCTAATATTAAAAACTAATATAGTCAAGAATATGCAGGTACACGTGTGTGTACCTTCGTACAAATGGCTAAATTGTGACTGTGATAGTGATTATGTGAAATCCCATTGTACTATGAGTATTAATTTTATATCTATTTAGTAATATTTTTATGGGTATTTCAGTTAAGTGTTTAATGTTTAGGTACATCTAATACCTATCTTTCTGGATTTTTTTTCCATAATTTTGAAATTTTACCCCCAAAATTAGATAATTTAAAAAAAATAATGTTAGCTAATTTTCAATATATTTAGATATTTTGCATGGTTTGCATGATTGAAATAGTTATGAAACTAAAATTTAATATAATATTTGAATAATATTTATAATAGCATATAATTTGAAAAAATTAATGTTAGCTAATTTTGTAATGTTATATAATTTTTAGGAATACTGACTCAAGAGAAAATTGAAAATATTTTGCAGCAGAGTGACTTATCAGACATATTTAGTGATAGTGATGATGGTTGGCCCATAACTAAAGAAACGACTGTCAATGTGTCTGCTATAGATCTATCATCAGATAGCGATGATAGATCTACGGCAATATGTGCCTAATAAACCTAATTGTCTTGGATTTAAAAATCTTGTTTTACCTGCAGTAGATGGCTTAGTTTTAGATTTTATTATCTACGATGGTAAAGGATGTGTTCTTGTCGAAGATATGAGTAATTTGGGTGTAGGTGATGCACTGTTAAGCGTCTTTCTGAAGCTATTCCTCAAGATTCTACGCATATAATTTATACCGATAGGTATTTTACTGGAATTAAATGTTCAGAATATCTTCTTGAACATAATATTTTCTTGACTGGAACTGTGAGGAATAATAAAATTGGAATCGCTCAACAGAAATTGAGAAGTAATAAAGAAATCAAGAAAGGTGCGTGGGCTGAATTTGTTTGGGATGATGAAAAAGTGTGTGTGTTGCATTGGAAGGACAATAAAAGTGTCACACTTTTATCAACATGTGTAGGAAGTGAACCAGACTCAAGCTGTCGTAGATGGTCTAAAGAGGAGAAGAAAAAAGTTAGTATACCTCAACCTGCCATAGTTTGTTCCTACAATACTTCTATGGGTGGTACAGATCTTTGTGATAGGTACTTAGCCTATTATCGATGCACAGTTAGAACAAAAAAAATGGCCAATCAGTGTATTTACTCATTTTGTAGATCTAGCAATCTCCAATTGTTGGATTCATTATGTACGCTATCATAAATCAAATAAATTGAAACATATGTCCCTTTTGAAATACAGAATGCATATTACATTAGTACTTATAAAATATGAAGGAAAAAAAATGTTGTGGCACGTAGAGGAAGACGTAGGATTTCTTCCTTAAGCTCAGAAGAGGATGATATTCCAAGAAAACAACGCAAAATTATAAATCAACCCTTGAAAGCAATACGTCTTGATAATGTGGGACATTTTATAAGATATATGGACGATAAGAACGCTTCAAAATGTCGTTTAGCAGGATACAAATCGAGAACAAGAGTTATGTGTATTAAATGCAACATATACTTGTGTATCCTAAAGAACAATTGCTTTGTGAATTGCCACACACAATAAGACATTTTATTTGCTAATGTATAAATGTTTAAAAACACAAAAACCATTGTGTGCGTATTTTAGCAACACGAAATAAGCCATAAACTGTGCAATATTAAAGCATTGCACTTAGATAAAAATTCAGATTTTTTTTTTAAATTTGATTTTCTTTCTAAACAATTATTAAATACATTCATTATTATACTTAAATTAACTGTAATACAATAATATGTATATTTGTACCTGATTTAGATAATATTTATCATTTGAAATATTTAAGTATTTTTACTTTGTTAAAACCTGAGGTACACATAAGTGTACCTAAAATTATTGGCCCCCTAACAGTAAAATTTATGTTTTCTCTATTTTATTATGACTTATGAACGTAAAGCAGAAATTTGGAACTGTTAAATATTTTTTTGCAATATTCTTTTATACTTCAGTAGTGAAGAGGGTATAGTTACATCTATAGTTCATCATATGTATGTTATAGTGTATATAAGTTATAAGTATGTTATAGTGTATATAAGTATGTTATAGTGTATTTGATTCCCCAAGTTCTTTCACCATTCTGAGTAAAATATGTTATAAGGGATTAATAAGTTTTTCTGGTTGCATTGTATTAGTGTTTTAATGATAAAGTTAATATGTTGTATTGCTTTTTGTTATTTAATAATGTTCTAGGCTTCTATGCTTTAATTAGCCATTTCTTGGTAATATGGTAATTTCACAATGATTCATTATTTTTGTGTGTGTGTGTGTGAATTGTGGAAATCTTATGCCCACATCAGTGTTAGGGGGCCACCATCCCGAGTTGTCCCAATAATTTTCTAAATCGGGCCTTGTCTCTACTATTGCTTGAAATACTTTTCACCATCTTATCAATGGTCTTTTTATTGTATTTACGAGGTGTTCACTTCGAAAAATGGATTTTTACTTCTCCATGTCCCTTTCTTTCGTCATAAAATGTCAACACCCAGTGACATCGTGTTCAAAAATACGTTTCTTCTAAGTAGTGATTATCTTTCCCGGATTAATTGAAGAAATAGCTGTACTTGGATCTTATTATTTTTTTGTGCTTATTCGTTATATATATATACTAGCTGAAAACCCGCACTTCGCTACGGAGTACATTCAAATTAAATACAACGGTCAATGTATGCAATTAATGCCAAAAAATATAAATATATATATATTTATTTATAATAAATACGACGATCAATGTATACAATTGATGTAAAAAAAAAAACATATTTATAAAAAAATCGTAAGGGATATGTTATTAGACAAAATAATGTCCAATCGTCTGCCGCATTAGAAAGAAAAAAAATTTTTTTTGTCTATTTAGTTTTTATGCACGTGACGATAAATTTATTTAAAGTACCAGAAAAAGAAATCACGTGATCAGCATTTAATAAATTAAATTCTAAAAATTAATCTTTAAAAATTCACCAAAAATCAGAAAAGGGGGGTAAAGATTCGAAAAAGATCTCATTTTGAAGGAATTTTTATGATCTTTCTCGTGATATAAATTTTATAACCCTGAAATTATTATTTTAAATGCAAACTTTAAAAAAGTTACAAAAACAGCTTAAAAATTTAATTTTAAAAAATCTAAGAAGAATTTTTCAAAAATCTTTCCTAGTGCACCCCTACACTATTAGAAGAATCGCCATGCAAAATTTCAGCCCTTTAGGTCCAGCGGTTTGGTCTGTGTGTTGTATGTCAGTCAGTCAGTGAATGAATGAATGAATGAGTCAGTTACGGAACTGTTTTATATATATATATATATATATATATATATATATATATATATATATATACACTCAACATAATTTAGTGCAGGTCGGAATTTGATTATGATGTCCAAGTGCGTGTTCGTTGTTAAGCGAATGTGTCATCACTGAGTTAATCTAAATGTATCTGACTCATCTTATACACCTTGCACCCATATAAATAAGGTAAATATTCAAGCAGCCAGAAATAATTTGTAACATCGAAATGAAGATGCAATTAAGTTCGGACATCTCATTCAGTAATTTCTTTGAGAAAGATAGATAAAATCTTCCCATTGTAGTATTCCCAAATGATTCCTCAAGTTCTTTCACTATTCTGATTAAAATATGTTAGAGAAGAAAAGTTTGCTTAGATGCCTGTTTAGAATCGATTGTGTGTTGAACAACAGCATAGAGTTAAACAGACTAACAAAAGGGCAGCAAAGTTGCAAGCAAAGAGTGAGTGTAATTTAAACTATTGTTATATAGGAACATTTATACGAGACTGTGATATCGGCAGCCCCTTTTTCTTTACAAGAAATGAACTCGAATTATCAACCCCACGTGGGCACATCCAATTACCCGAAGGAGCATCAATATAAAGTACAGTTTAATGACTTTTTTCGTTCCAGAGAACATTTGTTGCAGACACCTGGCATGCGGCGACTGTCCTGTAATTTGGGGGACAGCTGTGATCGATGACTGACGAGTGGAGACGCTCTCGCTCAATGGAGGGTTGGCTGATGGTCGCCTAATTGACAGCTTGGGTCCTGATGGCCGTAGCGGAAGTGACCCAACGATTCCGGAAATGAGGAACAGTGAAGAATTCTCTCGAATGTTCCAGGTAACGTGCGGAGAAGATAAAAGCCCGGCTGCCTTTGGTCTGGGAGACTTGCTAGACCGACATCGCTGAAGTGCGTCGGGTCTGTGACGGCGAAAAGCCTATTAAACTCTTGAGAGATTGCACGGGTTTGCTCTGTTGGAACAGAGACCGTGGATAATGATATTTGGCTTGTGTTAGCCAGGGAAATGCTTGTAATAAATAATGATTTGTAAATATTAAGGTTTAATAAAACCTTTTTGTACATTTGTAAGCAAGTTTCCTTCTCGAATTATTCCGTTTCGTGTTTTAACTTGTTTCACCAAGTTTTTTTAAGTCGCTATGGGCCACGTCTTCATAAGACATTAAATATGAAAAAATATCCGTAACTGTTAAAAATTTAGTCCGCAAGGGTTCTAGCTTATATTAAAACGTTATGATAAAAAAGTATTTTTAGAATGTTCTCATATGAATGAATCAAAAATGCTGTCAACAGCAGTTTTACCTCCTAAACCAATTTTCTCTATTTTGTACAAACACATATTTCCGATGCTATTTAAAAGCATTTTTAAAAAAACATGAATTGATGTTACAATCCTTATTTGAGATCATCAGACCTTGATTTGTTTCTTAAGTTAAACAAGGGTTTGGTTTCGAGCGCTACGGTCACCATTTTGCTACACGAGGGCTAATTAGACCGGGACTTACAGTTCAAAGCCGATTCCGAACGACTACAAACAACCATGCCAACAGTGGGGCTCGACCCCACAGGATCAGAACCGAATACAAGACAGCTCTGGCGTATAAGGCCTCTGTCCAGGAGAGCATCCTTCTCTCTGCCCTAAAAAATAAGCTCTCTCTCGTGGACTGTTGCAGTCTGTCTTTATACTGTTGGCAAATTCAAAGGGATTTCTCTAGCGTTTGAAGTGCTCGTAAGTGTTTGAAGTTTATGGGATTCCAGCCGTCACTATAGTGTCAAAAATCTGAAGAGCCCTCGAACCACTCTGGGTTTTTTGCGTTCTATAACGCCAAAACCACACATTACAAGAACTTTATGGCCTCTTATCCTAGAATTTATGAGACCGCTCAGATCAACAGTTCGCAGATAGATGCCATGTTGCGGGGTAGGAAAGGGGTAGCACATATTTATACAAGTACTAATTTCGTGTAGTAATTGAGACAATGTTACAATATTTAATACTGATTATCTTCTTATCTCTTCTTCTCCTGTGCGATCATCAGCAAAGAAAAACCATTATTTTATTATGACCTCTGTACGACTTTCCCATTATGAACTCAGATTCGTGGTCATTCTAAACGAAAGTTGTCAACAGTAAAATAAATTATCATTAATATATGTGAGCATTAAATAATCGTGAAAAGAAGCCTAATTGAGAGAGTTATTTAATTTTGTAGAATAAATTAGCTCTTATGAAAATTAGCTCTTATTCGGTTCTTATGAAAAAGAATACATAAATCATAAAATGAATTCTAAAAACGCATTTTACGTATACTTATTTTGAATATTGCCTTACTGGAACACGAGGAATACGATATAGAATTTTTATGCAGAGCAAACTCGTCTTGAAGAGGAGATATTTTTTCCAGTACCTAAATTTCAGGAAGTTTGAAAATAAAACTGTATAAAATATTTTAATATACAAGATGTCATAGCAGT
The DNA here is from genome assembly GCA_907164885.2 of Dolomedes plantarius. Taxonomy (NCBI): domain Eukaryota; kingdom Metazoa; phylum Arthropoda; class Arachnida; order Araneae; family Dolomedidae; genus Dolomedes; species Dolomedes plantarius. The sequence continues at coordinate 125,965,085 of OU015501.1, forward strand.
CTACTCTTCTTATGCATTTGAAATATTCATTTCCTATTCGACATATTAGAAAAGAATATACAGCGAATTTTCATCAGAATAAATATTTTTATGCGTTTAGTGTTTCAACAGTAATGAACTTCAAATTACATTTATTCCTACCAAAATTATAAAAAAAAATATCTCCATCGCATTTATAGAAAAGTTAAGTTCCAAATACAGTATTTTATAAATCAAAACTTTATCCCTTTTCACTGTCGTGTGGAATGGAATGAAAAGGCGGACCTCTTAGCGAAGAAAGACACCACCATTCTACAAAGACTAAATTCATTTATATTTTGCCAAACTTCTAACTAAATTGGAACTTGGGAAAAGAAATTAACTTGAAATGAGCAATAATGCTTGGGGAAAGGATTGGAAGAGCCTTGTAGTTCCAAGATTTCGAATTCCGTGTTTTCCTCGTGCTTTTACTGTTGCCCTGTTTCGTCTTATTACTGAACACAATTGCTTCAATGCCCACCTTTTGAGACCCTAATTGCACTTTATGTAATTCCGAACAACCAATGAATGGTGAACAGTTAGAAACGTGCACTGGACGTAATGGCTTGAATTTTATTGTTCAGAAATACAGGGAGGTAGAAGGCTAATGACGAGATTGTCAAAAACGCTCCGCATTCGTAAATAAAATAAAGTAAATTTTTTAAAGATTTTTGTTGTAATTATGTGGAAGTGCCAGTTAATTCCGTAGGAAGACATGTCTCACGGTCATGTATTGTCTGTTCTGTATTTCGTGAAACACATAATATGAATACAAACTACTCTTCATTGTTAGCAAGAAAATGACATTAACAAATTATCTTAGTATTAAAATATCATTTCTGAAATGGATTTGTTGTTCCCTTTAATTACATACTTAGCAAATCGAAACACATTATTTCGTCTCCATTGTCTCTATTATCTCGCGGGTTTTTCAGATCTTTCATTACAATTCATGAATATGATAAGAAAATTGAGAAATAATTAATGCTGGTTTTGAATATTTCAGTGATATTTAGATAATTCGAAACATCCCGCCTCCCCTGCCTTTCGGCTATAAGGCCAATATTTTGATGACATGTCATCGCGATGGCAACCCGCCCGTTCCCATTGGAACAAACAGGAAGACCTCGCACCATCGAGTCAATGAAACCATACCATTACTAACAAAAACAAATTAGTGGCATCGTCAAAAACGAACCAAAATTTGGAATAAGAGCAAGGCACCAAAAAGTGCCAACCTGTTGATAATTCCAACTGGAATGGTTCTACTTTTTTCTTTTTTTTACACTTTACAAATAATCATTGTACAGAGAGCAGTCAACTTGACTGCTTGATTACAATAACAATACAATACAATACAAATGAGATCCAGACAATTGCTCTTGCTTTCACTCAATGATATACATGGCTTGAACGAGTATAATATACTTCTTAACAAATCATAACAAATTTTAATAACATTAATTCAACAAATCAGCAAATGATCAACTTGATTTTAAGTACATAAACAACATTAATAGTGAATTAGAGACAAATGTTTTTTTTCAACAATGAAACACTGTTTAATTTTCAATAAACTTAAGAATTTATTACGTGATTATTATTTATAAATTTTTAAACAGTTACTTTATTTTAACATTTTTTATTAGTGACTTAAAATCCTACTTTGTTTCCAACTTTAGATAAACAACTGAATATTTTAAATTATCGTTTCACAAAGTTGAGATCGAACCCACTGCTAGCATCATCCAGACGTGATATTTAGATAAGTTAATTCAATGTGTGTTACGAAAATACGTTCATCAAGCAAGACATATTGCTAATACAATGTCTATTAATTGAAGGACTATAAATGCATTCACAAGGAATTAATAAAAAAATGAAAGTACATAATATTCTTTGTAGAAATTGCACCATATTTTTAAACTTATGATTAATGCATTTATTTTCTGGTCTAGCTTTTGTAATTCTTTGCTCCTTTCAAACATATATTCAATAATATTTGTAGTTATTTGTGACTGAATCCGCATTATTAAAATGAGAATTTTTCATTCCATTTTATAGAAGTCATTATATTCATGCTTCCGTCATCAGTAGTTAGGTTTCATACTTTTCAAAAGTTTGTATTGAAACATGGAGGGAATTATGTTCGTAAAGGTAGGATTTTCCCCCAAAAAACGACGTTTCAAATTTTTTGCTCATTGTATGTTTTTTATGGAGTGACTGGTATCTTAAGCATAGTATCTTTGGGTTGTCCGTAAAGTATCTTATCTGATCCAAATTCAGTTCATCGATCTTCTTTTTGTAAATACTCGTATAAATTACCACCGGAATTCTAAAGTACGCTGTTTGGTAGTTAAAGTATGCATATACACGATCGTTCATAAGGATTTTATTTTATTTTGGGGGGGGGGGCTAAACAATGCAGTTTAAATTTCTATTAATGCCGTAGTTATGCCTTTAAATGTGAGAGAAAGTTATATTTCGAATTCATGTAAATGTACTGTAGCAGGTATCTCTCAAAAAAAGTTTCTGAAAAGTGTCTCAAATTCTTTCCAAACTGCAGCTCGTCAAAAAAAATTTAATTTGATAAATGAATAAATTGATTTGTACTTTTACATTTATTATACTGAGTAAAAATAAGTATGAATACAAAATAATTTAATTAATGTTGAACTCAGTGACTCAGTATAACTATATGAGAATCAAATAAAATCATCTAATGAGTAAAAATAATAATACAATTTACTAATAAGTCTAAAAGAATTAACTTATATATCCTCCTGTATTAATTTGAAATAATTAATACACATTCGCTACAAACCAGAGCACTTCTATTTTATTGATTTTAGCCCATAATTAACAAATACTTTAACATTGCATTTTACAGATGCATATAGAAAATATATAGCTTATATCCGAAGAGCTTAAGCATGTTATTTTAATTTTTTACCCAGAAAAATAACCATGAAAATTATATTTTACCTCTTTTAATGATGCAATATATGTGTGCAGTAAACTAACTTCTGGTCTTATGGATTAAAATAAATCACCTTGGCTAATCTTTTTCAGTCATCAAGCAGGTATTAAAGTCAAAAACAAATAATATTCCGTTATGTTTTTAGTAAGTAGCAATTTTTCTTTATTACACATAATCCAAGAATACTCCCTGTTTATGTTTCTTTACAGGAATAACATAAAAAAATATCAAAGGAATTTGTTTTTATAATCAAAAGATATGTCTTAAAGAATACACTTACTAAAATATATGGAACGTACAAATCCGTTATTTAATATAGTTTTGCTTTTGAAGATGAGTAGCACCAGTAAAAAAATTTTTTTATTATTGATTACACCTTCCCGGTTATCTTACAGTTGGCAAACTGTAAGCCAACCCTATACAGAGACCCTAACCAGCTTAGAGTCGCTCCATCTAAATATACCTGGGCAAACCCCACAGTCAGGGATTCAACTTTCAATATTTATCCTGAAGAAACATTAAATTACAGCTCACCTGAAATGAAACCCCAGTCACAGAAGAGTTAACGGTTCTATCCAAAATCTCCAATTGGGATCAAATAACACTATATACATATTTCTTTTTCTGCTAATTAAATGTATCAAGAACACAATGTATCAAAATACAATGGCGTGCAAAACTCAAGGATCGACAGTATTCTGTTGGTTTAAACCCGAAAATAGAAACGCAAAAGCTAGAGCTGATTTAATAAGGATACCTAATCTGTAGAAAGATGATGCATATGAAAATTTCTAGACAGTCACGTTGCACAGCGCGTGACATGGTTGAACTTTATAAGAAGAGTTTTTAGGAGAAAAGTTAGGGAATCAAAAGTTAGAGTGCTCGTTGTTGTAACAAGTTAAAGTGAATTGTAATTATGTTACAAAGGATACAAATATCTAGTACGATACAATTAGATAACTTTACGTGTAGTATTAATAATTTGTAAGCTTGAAGAGGGGTGCAGGGTGCATAGTGTACTTTTCCGAAGTAAATGTAAGCGAATGTCAATGAGCTTTAGTAAAGAAGTTCTTAAAAATGAATCGTCAGAATTCTACGGTTTGAAACAAGTTATTGTGTTGTTGGATTTAATAATATTATTTTTCTTTTATTTTTTTAAGATTCACATGAGTCTGAAAATTTAAATCAAGCACAATACGATATATGTTGAAAAAAATCAATAAAATAATATCCAAATGAAAGGAATAGAGATATTGAATCTGATTTTTAATTTGAAGTTTGCTTATATAAGGTTAAGAATTCTCATACATATTTTAATAATATTTCCCCATCCATTCCCATAAACTCACATAATTTTGCAGTCAAATGGCTCAGTGCTATTCTCTGAAATATATTTCATTTGAATATCCAGCTAATCTAGCAGAATGTTCGTATTTGAATAAATGAATGTAAAGAGTATTTTACATCACTTTTCTCGTGAGAATAAAAAATGCATATAAATATCTTTCTCGCGATTTCTTTTTAAAACCAAAATACCGTAATTCAAGGTAAAAAAAATGCCCTTAATGGATTTAATTCTTCGGTTTCAAAATATATGCATAGACATATAAAACATGAATATAACTTTTGATTCTACATTTTTACTTCACTTAGCAGTAAATTTTATGTTTTAAATAAAATATGAAAGTATCATCTTAAGTTATTTAGCTTTGCTTTTATTCGAATAAATTATAAAGAAGTCATTTTAAAACGTTGAACTTCATTTAACATGGAGAACATGTTCTTGAGTATATTGGAAGTTAAAGGCTAAAATATTAACTTAAAATGCAAAACAACTTCAGTTATCTAATCCTATAAAAAGAAGCATATAAAAATATGTTTAAAATAAGTGTGATAGTTCAAAGCCTAGTTTATTTTTCGGAACACTTAAATATTACTTCACTGTTATTCATTTATAAATTTGAATTATTTTCTTTAAGTTATTCGTTATTAAACATTAATAAGTTAAATTTACTGCAGAATATTTATTCATAACCTGATAGGTATTCCAAGACTTGACTCAAATATACTTTCAATTTCTAAGAAATAAAATAATAAAAGTGTAAGTACTTTTATTTCTAGGATTTAACGGTGTGATGCAGTGTTTAAATATGCTATAAATTTACAGCTAAAACCAAATTTAGATTAAGATTAATGTATTGATGGAAAATAACTCATGTGGAGAAAACTCGGCAGCAAATTGAGTTTCTAAAATAACGTATTTGAAACATAGCTTAAATTATATATCAAAGGAGATGATTTAATCCTGTATATATTTTTCTTGGTATAATCCGACTCCGAGATCAACAAGTTTAACAAATATTTTTTCAAGCATGCAGTATATAAATTATACTTTATGAAACATTTTTTACTCATTGTGCACTTCCATTATGACGTTTAAGTAAATGCAAAGCACTAAATTTTAACAAATACACATAAGATAGAGTATAAAATAATAAAAGTTTTACAAAAATTTGAGGGGAGAAGAATCATCTAGTCTGTTCAAAATACGACCATTTATTTAAAATGTAATCAACAAAACGTATAGAGACGAGAATGCTGATTTAATCCACTGTTTTGAAAAATAATTAATTATTTAAAGTATGTAATCCATTGAACTCGATATGCTTCAGAGGTAAAGAAATTTTTATTTTTTAAACTTCAACGAAATAGTTATTAATATATCTGAAAATGCATAAAACTTTCTAACAGTGCATTATCATACCAGAAAAGGACACATATGACTGATAATAGAAATTTTACTAGGTATGTAAAAAGAAACCCTTCAAAATTAAGCCTGAAAATTTTTCATACGTTCTCATATGCTTTTGCTTTACAGTGGAAATAGACTAAAAAGACCTTCCATGTAGATGCTGGATGTTCTTAGTTGATGCCTGTCATGCTCTACCCAGGTTTTAAACTAAAAACTGTTAATATCTTTTCAATCAGCAGAATGATAAGCTTGTTTATAAACAGAGAACCTTTTAACGGATGTTACAGGGAACATTTTAAAGGATGAATTCTCGAGTAAATTTCTAAACTAAGAGGATGAATTACGAAATGTTATCTATTTATTTTAAACTGCATCAAAACGTTCACTTGTGGTGGACAATAAACACGCAAGGGAAATTCATCTAAATATATATTCAGTGTTTGAAACTAAATATGTATGAACTGTATGTAATAAATATGTATTATGAATATATGTTCTAAACATGTTTTCTGAAACCTTTTACATAATTCTCAACAGAAATTTTCTTATAATTTAAAAGGAGATACAGACCAGTGGTTGTTTTATGTAATTTAAAAGATATATATAACAGTTCATGATGATGTTCTTCGAAAAACAAGTTTGTAAAGTTTACTAAAAAATTATTTATTTAGATAATTTAACTTTGAATTTTAATTATACACAATAAGTCAAATTATATATAAACGTGTTAATATGCGCCTTCAACCTGTGATTAATTTCGAATATTTCGTTTTAAAAATTCAAACTTTTATAGTCGCTCCAAGATTTATTCCTTTCACTAGGGAAAATTCATTTTCTTTTCTGTTTTTATCAAATGTAATACATTGAAAAACATATCTGTTCACAATGAAATACTTGCTTTATCCTTGCATCAAAAAATTTTTCATCCTTCGTTCCAGTGGTTAGAAAAGTTTTGTATGTCGTTTTCGAATCCCACTGGGACATATGTGACTCTCTGAAGTTACGATTTGAAAAGAATCTTTGATATCTAGTTTTCATTTTGCCAATATTCAATTTTACTCTTCAGACCGAAGAAAGAATTTCAAATGAAGGTGCGAGCTCCGAGGCTATCAATATATTGCAGGATATTTTCTTTCATAAGAATTTCGATTGTAATAGGTTTCCGAAAATCATTTAAAAAATTAAATTGCATTACTTTTTCAATAACAAAAAAGTCGTAATTTTAGTTCATTATTTCTTCATTTTTCCTGGAGACACTATAAATAAAGTAATCCATATCTTATTGTTAGATGGTATTTCAGAGCAATGAAAAAAACAGTTCATGCACTTACTTAAATTGATAATTTGCTGACTATCTATCTAATTAGATTTTATTGTAAAATGAGCATTTTCCTTTGGAAGTGCTTGAGTTGTATTTTTTTTTTTATTTTAGAATTATGTATAAACGACCGTAATGTCTTGGAGTTATTGATAACATATATCAATTCTTTTGATAAAAAATAAATTTTAAAATTTTGCCACCCATATTTCCAGTAATATTAGGTATTATTGTTATTTTTGTTCTTACAGAATATTGATTAAAAGTTTTAATGCATGGATAGGCTAACGAAAATTCACCTTTGAATTTCTGCCGATAGTGATGATATTTCCTTAAATATTTCATTTTTAGATATAGCTACTAATATTTTCTGTACTGATTTTTTCTCCTCTGTTGACTCCCTCAAGCATTTAACAATACATGAAAAAATTAGCTTCACTGTTGGCAATGTTTTTTCCTTTTTTGTTTCAGGTTGACACTCGATGGAGTAAATGAATCTCAAGACAAAAATTTTACCCCATGTATCAAAGCAAATATATTTTTTATTTTTACTTTATGCAATATGAACTATTAAATTTATTTTCAGTGTAAATGAATTACTTTTCCTAAAATCATATATGGATTTAATTATAGGAAAGCTTAATTCATCTAAGATTTATTGATTGTATTCATCTTCACAAGCACAACAGCCCCCTACAGGTCCTGGCTGCCTCAACCACGTGATACCTCCAGCGTCTTCTATCTGCGACGATTCTTTTCCAATTTTTAACTTTCAAATTCTTTAAGTCTTTTCCAACGTCATTTAACCATCTAGTCGGCGGTCTACCTCTAGCTCGGGATCCCTCAGGTGTTTTAAATGTCAAGATCTTAGTGAGATTATCTTCCTAGCTTCTCCAAACATGGCCAAGCTATCTTAATGTATTACTACGGATGACCTGTGTTATTTGTGACTGCCCATAAAGCCTATACAGTTCAAAATTATATCTGGTTCTCCAAGGTCCCTCTTCCTGCACTGGGCCAAAGATAGCCCTGAGGATTTTTCTATCAAACATGTATAGTGAGGGCTGCGTGTCTATGCTCAAGGTCCATGTTTCACTTGCGTGAAGAAAGACAGGAAGTGTTTAGGGCTTATGAATTTTTAATTTAGTTTTGCGGCTGATAAAATTAGATGTATGAGAGCCTCACCTAGAAAATTGTATAACTTTGCTATGAGTGAGAATTTGTTTTTTGAAATAGAGTAGTTTTCTTAAGATAGCTTTGTGCTTATTTGCCCTTGTGTAGAGATTTTAAGAAAAAACATACCGCTTGAATAGTTCCCTGTAAACCTGAAATTATTTAGCTGTCCTTCACTATTCTTCTGATCCTTCGATCTTGAGTAGCGAACTGAAAGAACCTTTTACGAGAATAGCTTAAGTTAATTATAACGTAATTCCCTTGTGGGGGTTTTCGATCAGCGATTTGTATATTCAAGAAGATGAACTTTACGAAATTATAATTGCAGGGTACCAACAGCGTTGGAAATGTCATACTGTTTAGGAGTGGATGAATTTGGCTCGTAACCCTAGAATAAGGAGAAATTATCACCAATAAAACAACTATTATAGAGTTATTTTATATTATTAAAAAGAATAATGCCAATAAATATTCCTAAGTTCGTAAAGGACTTAGCTACTTTAATCACAGAAGGCCGAAAATTTGAAGATCGGGAACCCCCCAAAAAACTAATAGAATTAGAGAGAGAAAAACATAAAGAAACAGAATTAGAGAAAATCAAGCTCAATGAGCAAATGAAGCATTTTAACTTGCCCACATTTGAACTGATTCACAAAACAATATTGATTCAAAAGCGAAAGGGAACTAGAAAAAAATTGACATTCTAAATCCCATAGTTAAAAGCATTCGTGTTTAAACAGTTAAAATTACGAGTAGACAGGAAGTTCGGGCATTCCTTTTTTTACTTAAAAAAATCTTTCTTAGCAAAAAATGTCTATGTAAAAATTCTTAGCAGATATTCTTTTGAAGGAAAGAAAATCATCTAATGTAATTATTTAAATAAATGATAAAGATCTGAACGATCATTCTAAAATAAAAGGAATCGTGATAAAAGAATTTGAATTCTTCTTTTTGTCTTGAACGGAAGATTTCAGAAAAAACAACTTTGTGATCAAATGAAATACATGTACTTTTGGCATCCCGACAAACTGCTAGTTAAGACTATCTTTTCAAATTAAGACGACTGCTGGATTTAGAGGCTTTAGATAAAATTGTTGTTTCTAATAAATCGCGCTAAGCATTATATAGAAAAACTTCTTTCAAGAGAAGTGTTTGACAAAGAGACTCTTATTTTAAGAATCGTGGAGTAAGAAAAGAGAGTATCAAGAACTAGACCTATATTTCAAATACCACGAAAAATCCCTAACAGGACACTGATGAAATAACAGAATAATCCGAAAGCGGAAAACATATCTAAAGCATTTTTTTCTGATGTAAAAAGTGATAGAGGAATTTAATGCATTGAAAAAGTCATTGAAAGTACCAATAAACTATCGATGGGATATCGTTAAAAAGAACAACTTACACTGTATTTTAGATGTCTTTGTTCACAAAAGGTCATGTAGTATAAATACATTCTTGCGTAACATGTAAAATAAAGGCATCAGGTATCTTTTCCGATCGAACACAATCTAATAGCACAATCCGTAAGTGTTTATCCCTTTCGGTTTTCGGTAGCTATTTGTTTCCCTTCCCGTTGGATACAGATTTCTCCCCAGCGTCTACAAGTTTTCAAAGCCTCAATATGGGTAATAATTTATTTGCTTCTACGAGTTACGTTTCATATAAATCTTATGCAGTTTTACTGAGTACTGTCGTCTGTTTTTCAGTGATGAAATGAGAATTATCTGCAGGGTAAAGGTTTGTTTAACGTTGGTACGATGTGCAATTTTATAACACGGATTTGGTTGGACAGGATTAGATTGAACAAACAAACAAAATAAAAAACAGAGAGGTTTTCTGATTTAAATGAGATCTATATTATGATAAAGTCTCTAGACTCCCATCAATAAAAAATGAATTTCATGAAAATGAAGGAAATAATTTTAAGATAGACAAGAGTTTTTGTAGGGTTACGGCTCTTACACCTTCTAAACCTAATAAAAATTATGTACAGGTCTTGAGTAATATGAAACTATTACCGGATCCTTTTCATTTGTTATTTAGACATTACATTTCCAATTAACTGCTAATACCGTGTAAATTTATCTAATTAAAAATACTGACGAACACTTGAAGATTGTAGGTACTGCAAAACACAACGTTTGATTATGTAACATGTGGAAGTATACTCGCAAAAACTAAACATATTGGGTTGTTTAAAGATTAGTTCATTTAATATAAAACTATAAAATGTTTCTCGGAAATTGAAAATGAAAACAAAGAGGTTTTTAACAAAAACAATAATTCATAACACAAATTTTAATAAGCGCATAAAAGAGACGATACAGGTGGATTGAACAAAAAATGGCCTTAAGAGGCAATCCGGCGTGTTTAGAGACGTCAGAGGACATTGGTTTCAGAAAGTGAATTACATTATGGAATTGCTTAGTAAAAGACCGGCAGTATTTATCATTATATAGCAACTTATTAAGCGAATACCTCTTTACACTCGCGTAATTAGGTTTCATGAATAAGATGAGAAATAATAGTTAAAAGCAAGAGGAAATATATTATACACTTCCATTTTATCTATAGATGACTAGCTTAGTATATATCCAAGTAACACATACCGTTGGCCCAACAGCAAATTTTCGTTATATGGTTGGGGAATGGTTACCGGTGGCAGAAGTTCCAGAAACTAAGATGGACCAACTGCAAAATTTTTAGTTGGGCCAACAATTATAAACTTCTGTTGGCCCAACTGCAAAAAAGGGCTGTTGGACCAACAGCTAATGAGTGTTGTTTGGCCAACAATTGCAGAAGAACGTTCTCCCAACTGCGTCCAATTACTGTAAAATGTCGCCCGTATGTCGTTCAAACTGAGTCGAAAACTGCATCCTCGGATCTAAACTTATATAAATACGTAAAGCGAATTACCAAATAAAAGAACATTACAAACAACTGAAAATTATTGGCAACTCTAAACACCAATAATTTTCGATAAAACCATGTTGTTTATTTTTATTGCTGCAGCACTCGACAACTCAACTTTGGAACTCCATTGCGCGAAACACAATCTACGATGTGTAGCGGGTATTTCATTAGTTATGAAGAACCACGTTTCTTTTATAGATATGATGCGTTTCTAAATTTTCTCAGGTCTTTCCATGATAGATTATGATGGTTAAATGTCAACTTATTTAAAGTTTTTTTTCATTACACCGTTATGAGCTATTCATCACGTTTTCTTTAGCTGGTAAGTTTCTGATTACTTCTGTTAAAGTTCTAATGGACTTCATATGATTGTAGTCAATGATTTTTTTAGCAATTTCTGTATAACGTTTATTTAATGATATATTACTAAACGATTCTTAAATATTATCCTGCAAATAATCTTAGTTGATTTTAGAATAAATCTCATTGAAATCTGACTTAAAGAATGTTAGGATGTAGTTTTACTTCACTGCTAAAAATATTCATAAAGGTATTTTGAAAAAAATCTTTATAGCTCATAGAAAAAGAGTTTTAAATTTATTTTCAAAACAGAAGGACCGGATAACTTCTTTCTTAACAATATGTAATCTGTTTGCAAGAAATAAACAATGAAAACAAAGGCTTAAAATTTATCATGCTATTGAAAGCAAACTATGAGTGTTGTGAAGGATCCACAATTTGGACATTTTGAACTCCTTCCAACGTTATAGCCATTTTGTTCTTCCAACACGATTACGGGACATAAATCGGCCATATTGGAACTGCACCAATTTTCCAAGAAACATCGCACCCCCTGAATTCCTCAAGGCGGGGGAAAGAAATTCCAGGAAATTCAACGGACTTCCAATTTTCTTGGAAATAAGCGTACCACGTGGGTCAACCATGGGAATGTCAGAGCATCCTGCCCTCGAATAAAAAACTCGAAGAGGCAATAAATTTACGTGAATAACTAACCTGGGGAGGGGTTATAATGAAGAATGTAGGAGCCCCGAGTGTGGGAGAAAGGACGTTGGGAGAGAGTGCGAGGGAGCGATTGGAGGTAGCGAGCTGCGAAGAGACCCTGGGAAGAAAAGATGCCCCCGTAAAAATGGCGAGATACCGGTCTTCAACCGCCAGCGCCGAATCCTGTTGCCTCCGCCAGTGAAGAGCCACTTGAATTTCAGCCCGATCCCTAAAGCCTCCTCCTGTGGAAGTGCCTCAACGAAGCCATGCTCTGCTGTTCCATCAAAACTCCCCAGGTTGGTCATAAATTCCCCCTTTAAATAGTGCTCATGCCTTCTGAGAGATTACGAGACTTTTATTTCACTCGACCCGTAATGGTTATGCCGCAGGAAGCGGATGAAGTATGCCCTAATTTGGTTAAAAATATGTATAGCCAAGATCTTAAATATAATATGTAAACCCGGCCTTTTCTTGTAAAATATTGTATAATAAATGTTGTTATTTTTATTTATAAACGCATAGTTCCCTTTGGAGTTCACCTCCCTAAATTTACACAACGCAAAGGGGTATCTCTGGTACCCCTCATAACAATGAGTTTTATTTATTAAAAAAATGATGCACTAGAGATAATTAGTAGCATCAAGTAGTTTTTTAAAATTGCATAGCAAAATGAAGCTCAACTTGGTAAACTTAAGTAAAATACATTGTTAAACCTCTATAGAATCGGCCAAAACTTTACTCAAATAATAATGATACAACGCCTCCTGAACTTATAAATAACTATCAAATTATCCTAATTATCAATCTTATATCTTATAGTTGAAAATAGATTTCGATTCAAGCCACGAGCTAAATAAGGCAGGCGAAGCATGAGATACAGATAAATGACAGAACTTTATTTAATTACAACGGGTCATAAGAAATATCAATTAAAAAACTTCGATGTGACATAATGTTTACAAAGATGGAGAGCGATATATTTATTGAGGGATAAGCGTACTCACAGGTGGTTCTTTATGTTTTGTGTCTGCTGATGTGCATTCGACCGTCTTCCCGCTGCTGCGACATTCGTTCTTTCCTGCGAGTCAAGATCTTCTCGAAATCCGGCTTTGGCGCGGTTCCCCGTCGCCAAACAGCGCGCAGCGCCAAATCCGCTAACACCAAATTCGAAATGCGAGTAAGCTCCCTAACATCCCTTCCCTCCTTGAAAAACATGCTAAGCAATGGTTGAGTTGTTTTAGTTAATCGAATCGTTCAAAAAATTTAAATTGAATATTTGTCCAAATTTGATGTTTACTTTATTTTAGGGTGTCAGGAGATTTATTCCACTGTAGTTATTCAAATTGATGATAGTTTAGTTGACATTTCTGAAATTACTTTGCAATTTTTTTATGTTTGAAAACTAGTTATTGGTTTCATTACATGTAATTATTATATAAGGTATGACAGATGCACTGGATGCGTGAACTCTTAAACCAAACATTGCAACTGTCAGTTGGCGAGACAGGCAGTCTGGGTGTAAAACCCTGTACATAGAAATGTAATCACTTTTTAGGTTGACACAGGGGTCTCCAAACTGTGGCCAGCGATCCAACACCGGCCCGGTATCCAACCCACCATAGTTTATTTTGATTTTATTGTACAATTTACAATATAAGTAAATCATACAAAATAATAATCAGATTTTTTTTAATTGAATGACCAATTAAGAAACACAATAACTGACATACATAATGAAATTGAACATTTTTAACCCTAATTAGTGACATGAGATTTATCCTAAAAACTTCCATTGGACATACATAAGTAATTTACATAATGAAATTAAACATTATAATTATGATTAAGGACATTTATGTAACTGTAACTTTCCGCTGACAATTGTTTGCAGTTGCGGAACAATATTAAAGTAATATTAAAGACTAATTTGACAATGCCATGGCATATGACTTATTTTTCTATTTTTTTGTCTAAAAGATCATGTATCCAAGGAGCTGGCATGCAGTAATTGATTCATATAGAAAAAGCAGAGGAAATTAAATTATGAGTGATGAATTCTGGAAATTCCTATGTGTCTGCGATTCGTGATATTCCATTAGTACCATAGATAAAAGAATTAGAAGTGTGGTTATCATCTAATGCATGATTGAATCTAGGTAAAATCTTGCTTTAAATTCCATGCCTATTTACATAAACAGAAGACTTGTTCTTCATTCTTTTTTTATTTTTCTTCCTTTTCTACTAGTATTATTCGATTTAATTTATTAAGTATGCATTTTTAAATCATTATGTTAATGTGATTGAAAATTTTAGTTATATCTAATTAGTACAGTATTTGATAATAAAGTTGCCAAGTTTTTACTAAGCTTGATCAAAAATTGATTTTTCAGTTGCAATGAAAACAAACTAATAATTTTATAATTATTACTAAATGTATGAAATATTGTTAATTAAAAGAAGGAATAATTAATATTGTATGATGTGAAGTGTGAAATTTCGACAGTATTTGTATCATGTAAATGTTTCAGTTTTGGTCTCATACTGATGTACCGAAAGTAGTGGCTATTTCACACAGTGTTGATAGGATATATAATTTAAATAATAACTAGTTGGTATCCGTCAAAACTTCACGGCTTGATAGTAAATAAATGTACTAATACATAAAGTGTACTCAACATATCATTACCACATGTTGAAAATCATACTATTAAGAATAAAGAAATACATTTAAAAATTACTATTGAACATAATGAAAAATTGTGTTACTCAAAAGTGCAAAATAAACAATTTCACAAACATAATTAAAAATAAAAATGGAAGAGACAGAGCTAGACTTATGCCTCCGAATAAACAAATTAACGTGTTTATGCAGCCTCGGGCATAGTGAATATCTAAAGCTAGATTTAAACATGACACTGAGCATGCGCTGAAAGCTATTTTTTTTTACTATAAATTATCGCTAATTACTAAAGATTCCGGTTACAAAAAACAAAATTTGACACATCTATAGATTAATATATTTTGCTTAAGATTAATATGTTTTGTTTAATATATTTTGTTTGAAATAAATTGATGCAGTAGTTTTCTCTCACGGACTGCCCAAAGAATCAAGTTTAGAAACTGAAATATATAGATATTGTGATGTTTAGTAGATACAAATGCATTAATAGGGTTGATATTTTGTACAAACATTTGTATTTTTTTAATATTCATGGGGTTATAAATATTGTATAAAATTATTAAAGTATTGGTTTCTTTATGAAAAATATTTTGCTAATAAAAAGATTTATATTGACAAACGTATATTTACAAACTGTTGTGCTTTTAATGTTTCGGCATTAGACTTTAAACCAGAAATATTGTTTGCTGTGTGGTTAAGAAGAGAGGGAAAATTTTACCTTAATTTTTTTAATATTCTATTAGTAAAATGTATGCGAAAATTAATCGTATCCCTCATCTATTACAATATCTTATTTTTATAATGTTAATTTGGTTCAAATATTTCAAGTTATTCTTTAATTTTCTGCTCTAATATTTATGAAAATGAACTTTTCTAAATACATGTAAGCAATTCAAGGCGATTGGTTCCTATAATGTAAAGAATATTTTTTTGTACTTCATGTAGCAATTACTTCGTTAAAAATATATATTGCATCAGCAGTTGGCGAGGTAAGAGTTAGTATTTATAGCCTCAGAGGTAGGGGACAATAATTGGGGGACATGATAGTCAATTGAAACATACAACTATCCTACCCCTGCATGTTCAGAAATAGATACAAGCTTAAACTTAAATTAGTTTAATCGTCAAAATAAAATCATAACTAAATACATAAAAACATAGTACAACTTTTACGACTCGGAAAGGAGAAATTAAATGATTCCTGTTTCCTACAGGAAAAAGAGTGTGAGTAAGGAGCTGAAAACGAACTGGCTTTATAGAGAAGGGCGTTGGTCACCCAACACTAGATCATTTGACAAAAGTTTTAAATGTGAGCTCTCCGATGTTCAAAATATGACAAAACCCGAGTTTAACTCCTCATAAGCGTTTTTAGCTGTGGGTTTAACTACAATGTCCCGAATGCACTTTATGATACCAGGTTCTAGTGCAGTTATCACAGCATGAAATTTTATTTGATCAGCCGTAATCCCTGAAAAGACGAATTGGGCTTCACTTTCTGCAAACCAAATTTCTGCATCAGCTTCCCAAAATTTTGATGCTTTAAATGCTACGCCACAAATATGAGAAACAGCATCCCCATCCATTATTCAAAACAATACTTGTATAAAATTGTATGTCCAAGTGTTGTCCTTTTTTTAACAAAGTGTATGGGACTAGCCCAAGGACTTTTAGAAGGTCTCAAAACACCTCGACTAATGATCTCTATAAATTCGGTCTTTAAAGCTTGTAATTTCTCAGGATTTAAACGATGGGGCTTTGAAAAAATGGGTGATCCCGTAGTTTCAATACCGCTTTTTACTATGGTTCGATTTTCGGTATTAGGATTAAAAAGTTGTGGAAATTTGGCTATAATGGCATCATATGTCGATGTACAATTTAGTGGTGCAAGACGTAAATCTGGGCCAGAATATATAGAACCTATAATTGAAAGTGACGTCTCACTGTCGAGAATACGTTTATTCTTCATATCTATAAATATTGCAAAATGTTCTAAAAAATCGGCACCCAAGATAGGTGTATTAATATCAGCCAGTATAAGATTCCACGTAAAATTTCGCCTAAGTCCGAAATAGAGTTTGTATCGTATTACTCCATATGTATTTATGACAGTACCATTGGCAGCATACAAAATGAGTTCAGCGGGAACATTCCGAGAAGTAAGCTTTTTTGGAAAACAGCTAATAGACGTTGCTTCTTCAGCGAAAATTAGAGTACAGGAAATTAGCATACAATCGCGAATATGCGATTCAGAGAAAATATTCGCCCGAGATCACGGTGACACCACATATTTGTTAAGAGCTAATTTATTCTACAAAATTAAATAACTCTCTCAATTAGGCTTCTTTGCACGATTATTTAATGCTCACATAGCTATATTATTAATGATAATTTATTTTACTGTTGACAACTTTCGTCAGAATGGCCCACGAATCTGAATTGATAATGGGAAAGTCGTACAGAGGTCATAATAAAAGAATGGTTTTTCTTTGCTGAAGATCGCACAGGAGAAGGAGAGATAAGATCTTCTGTATTAAATATTGCAACATTGTCTCAATTACTACACGAAATTAGTACTTATATAAGTATGTGATACCCCTTTCCTACCCCGCACCATGTCATCTATCTGCGAACTGTTGATCTGAGTGGTCTCATAAATTCAAGGATAAGAGGCCATAAAGTTCTTGTAATGGGCGGTTTTGACGTTATAGAACGCATAAATCTCAGAGTGGTTCGAGGGCTCTTCAGATTTTTGACACTATAGTGACGTCTGGAATCCCATAAACTTCGAACACTTACGGGCACTTCATTCGCCAGAGAAATCCCTTTGAATTCGCCAACAGTATAAAGACAGACTGCAAGATTCCAAGAGAGAGAGCTTATTTTTTAGGGCTGAGAGACGGATGCTCTCTTGGACAGAGGCCTTATAGGCCACAGCTATCTTGGAACCTGAAGTCAACCTGATGATCTAACTATATATTCTAACTCACTGTACATACTTGCTTTAAATGTTGTAGTTGTAGTTGTAGTATGTTTAACGTATCGTAGTAAAGTAATTAAAGAGAAAGGCTTGTCTTATTAACGACTACGGTACAATATCAACCATCTTAACATAAAATTGTATAAATAAAAATTTTTTGTCTTAATGATGTTATGTGCTATAATTATCATAACATGATTTTGAGATAATGCTGTTTTTAAGAAGTAAATCAGGTAAGTCCAGAATCTTTTCTTCAGTTTAATAGACAGTTGTTGAAAATAGAATATAGGGCAATATATTTAACTTAAGAAAGATCTAAAGACCTAATCAAAAGATAATCTGGGAAATTTCAGGAGAAAAATACCAAATTAAATAATTAAATTAAGAGAACTTTACTAAAAAATAAATTTGAAGTTTATTCAGTATGAATGTTTGATTTTAATCTTGATTATAATGAAAAAGTGTTCAGAAAAAATTGTATTTGTGGTAAAATAACTAATTAAAATCATAATAGCAAAGTTATAAAATCATGCTTATATATAGCAGGGTCAATACAAAAATATCCATCTAAGCCTTTAATAAAAAATATTTATAATTGTCATTTTTTTGTACATTGAAATTTTTGACATAGAATGTTTTTTAATTCATGAAATGGAATCAATTTTGTAGTTTTCAAATAAATTATATGAAAAGCATTTTGAGCATGCGGTTTTTATAGAAATTTTTAATGACTAAATACTGTAAATAATATCAGGTAGTACAAAATAAACTTTTTACACAAAAAGAAATCTCTTTTATAAACAGTTTGCTAAAAAAATGTGATAAATTCAAGCCCTTGAAAGTGATATAGTTTGACTGTGCCTAACTAACAGTTGATAGTTGGCTGAGATGTAAAATGGATTATGGACCCAATTAAATCTAAAGTTGGCTGACCTGCAAAATTGACTGTTGGGCCAAATAAAATCCAATGGTCAGACCAACTAACAGCAAACCGTTGGCAGACCTGCAAAACCAACGTTTGGGCCAACCAAAATCCAACGATTAGGCCAACTGAAAGCCAACCGTTGATCAACCTCGCTCCAACGGTCAAATCCCACGTTGGCCAACTATACTGTAAGGACTTTGCCTCAAATAACGACTGACAGCCTATTAGTAAACCAATATTTTATTGGCATTCCGGACTAATATACAGGCTAGGTACAATATGTACAAATTAACATTTAAAACTTATAGAAATGTGGGATCTTGGACATCTCGATGTAAGTTGGTTGACTCCGCAACATTCGTCTTGGTTACCATCTGTTTCTCGGTTTGTGGCTAAAAAAGATCTCGCATCTCTGGAAGAGAGTCGAACGTCTAGCTCCGCTGTCATCTCGCGTTGAGTATATATCCCATTGCGAACAAAAACGGGGTAGATCGGTAACGCCTCCTTTGTACCGGCGTTTTGCCTTCCACGTGGCTTCGGCACCTGGACATCGGTGCCTGTTCATCTGGACATCCATTGTCGTGGGGCTCCTACTGTCAGCGAGAGGGGTGAGTTCCAAAGTATTTCATTCTCTGTGGTAATCAAAGCGACGACACCTCGGCTAGTCTTTTGTGACGTTAATTGTTGTTGTCACCTTCGGCGAGGATGAAACACTTACAATGCTGTTCTCTCCGGATGGGATCCACGGTAAATTCCATGTGGGAAAAATTTCGGGAGATGTCGGAAATCATTACAATGCCCAAAAATGTTTGGCCAATGACTTACCAACGGTCTTGTGTTACTTGGGTATAGACTTGACGAGTACAAGAAAACTTCGAATTATTTTGAATGTGTTTTCAGTAATGACGAAAAGGAACTCCCTAAATTTATTGCTGTATCATGGCGGAGTCATGCAAGAAGATTATTTCCAAGTCGTAAAAGTTATAAAACTATGAACTAGACAAATTTACAATTTGCGTTTTACATTTAGAAATGTAAATGTATTTTCAAGTGAAACTTAATGAGCATTTTAAACCAATTTTGTGAAATTGCACTGCGTGTTCTCCGTTTTATTGAAACTGTCTTAAACACTTGTACATCTAATAATCATTTCTTGCCCTTATAAATTATATGATGTACCTTGTGCTAAATTAGGAACTGCATATTTTTATCTTTACTACCTGAATTCAAAAGGCTGCAATGCCAGGCTGCATGTTGGCACATGTGCAAAGTGATCAATGTAACTATAAAATAAAAAAAGATAATAAAAGGATAAATAGACATTGTGTAATTTCCCCGAGTGTGTGTTTGTATCGTCTGTCAAATAGTTATATTTTTATGAAACATTTAATCCTTTATATCCATCGGCTTAATGATATAAAACTGATTATGAGAGATATGAGAGAATAAAGTACTTAAAGAATCCACTGGGACACTGAAATTACTCAAGTATGCCTAATCATAATTTATGAAACTCTTAATTAAGTGGACACATCAACGAAGTCAGGAGTAAAATATTATTAATAAATATAGTTCTAAAATGCTGTATTTAAAGGATATATAATTTAAATATTATATAATTGCCTTTCAATCACGTGCCTGAATTTACAAACAAAAGCAAAAAAAAAATATTTACGAAAAATCTTTCTTTAATAGACATTAAATAAGTCATTGGGAAAAGACTAAGAACTGAATTTCATGTTCATGTTAAATACCACGTAAAGAAAAAATCCTTGATAAACAGATCATCCCAGAGTCAGAGATATTACCAGAATTTGAAGTTACCAAATAAAGATTGATATATGATGATATAATATTATGAGGAGCAAAAATACATACTATGCACGATTGTAATAAAATAAACATAAAATTTGTTAAGATAATATCCTAAACAAATGCACACAGAGATGATGTGCATTTTGTTAGTTTAAAAAGCGGGCTAATAAACTACACCCAAACTTTAACCGGTCTTCTGCTATATATTACGTTGCTTCGAGGAATTTCATTATCCTGCTGACCAACTTTATATATATATATATATATATATATATATATATATATATATTTATTTATTTATTTATTTATTTATTTATAAGCCAACCGGACTCATGGGCCAGTTACATATTTCGGTGATTGATCATATTCAGTATTTTCCCCTTAGGAACTCAATGAACAGAAGGCAGAAACAATCCTTTTTTAAAAACAAAAGCAAAAAAGAAAAACTGACTGTGCACAGGATTTTGAATCTGTCTATTACTAGCAATTACCCATTTTACTCAGTCAGTATAAACTCGTCTATAGTGAAATTTCAGCACCATGAAGGAATGCGCGTACAGATGTGAAAATAACAGAATCGGTAGATGTTAGATATATGTAAATGATTAAATGCGCGTGCGAATCTGATCACATGATACTCAGATTCTGGATATAAAAGCCAGTAGCTGACTCGCTCTGTATATGCTATCAATGAAAGATTGTTATAACGGAGCTTGTAGAAAAGTAGAAAATGATGACTTGAAGAAGGGTACACACCAGCGAGCTGAATAACAGCATTTATAGTTCCAGTAACGAGAACGTTCCTAGAACTACATGAGCTCGGTTTGTCAATACGCGCAATTGCCAGTCGTGTTGGACAATTCAATACAATTCAGCGATGTGTGGCTCGATGGACGCATGACCCTCTGAGAACACGGCAAAGAGGCAGTGGATCATCCAGGTGCACGTCAGATCACACTGATAGGCAAAATCGGCGTATGTTTCTTGGGGACCCGTTCGCCTCGGCAAGTCATATTCAGATCTACCTACCATTATCAGATGTGGTATCTGTCTCCTGCCAAACCATCCGGACTTTTTGCATGAGGCAAGGATGCGAGCACGGCGGACAGCCACTGGGGTTCCTTTAACCACTCGCCACAGGGCTGCCTGTCTGGCTTGGTGTCGACGTTATCGTCACTGGACGAACGAATGGCATCGGGTATTGTTTTCAGACGAATCTCGATTTTGTTTATGGAGGAATGACGGTCATGCACATGTGTGGCGGCTTCCCGGAGAAAGTTACCTGCCAGCCCGTATCGTCGAACGTCACACCGGGCTTTATGGTTTGGGGTGGCATCATGTTCGGACAGCGGACAACACTTGTGCACATTACTGATAGTTTAATATAGTCCCGGTAAGTAGCACAAGTTGTTATACCTCTGGTTCGGCACTTGTGCAGGCCGCCCCCGGAACGTTATTCCAGCACGACAATGCCAGGCTTCTTGTCGCACGTCACACTCTGAACAGCCTCAATGGAATTCACATCCTTCCCTGGCCGGCAGCCTCACCCGATCTCTCTCCCATCGAGCATGTGTGGACTGCCATCGGACTTGCGGTGCACAGGGCACCGCAGCCGCATACCGTAGAGGAACTGAGATGGACTCGGCTTGACAGGGAATATCTCAGAAGACCATTAATAGCTTCATAGACAGTATGCCTCGCCGTTTAGGGGCATATATAGCTGCCTGCGGTAGCTACATTAGACACTGAATAAACTGTTTAATTTTGCATATCTTTGTTTGTTTCTTTAATCATCTGCATATGTGTATTACCTCTACCGATTCTGTTATTTTCACATCGCTTCGCGCATTCTTTCACGGTGTTTCAATTTCACTTTTAACGAATATATATATATATATATATATATATATATATATGTATATTGTTTCTTACATTAACATTTAGTATGCTACCAATTTTCTTTATAGGAATGTCTAACCCGTAGCTCGTATATTTTTGGAACGAAGGTAGATGGTTTTATCGTTTATATTTTTTATAGAATAATATAATAAACATAATATCACCTTGCGGATTCCTTTATAATATTATGCGAATTCCATGGCTTTATGCTATATTAAACTTCACTACCTAATTTTATTTCTAACCTTTTTAATATTTAAATGTAATGCAATATAAGAACAGTATTAGCCAAAAATGTTCGAATAAAATGCAGATAGTTTTAAAAAAAGAGATACGTTTATATTCATTTTATATTATATTTAGAAAAGTCTTAATAGAAATTAAATATAAGAAATATATGATTAATCAAGTTATCTCCTTTATAAAAAATGTCTAATTTAGTATCAGATACACTCCCTTTTAAAAGAATGATAAAACCTAACCGACTCAAAGATTTCAAAAATTTTTGTTGTTTGATTGTTTATTCACTCGAACATGACTAAATGTAAAACAAATTTTATTCAGTTATCGTTCCTTTAATGGCATTCATAGAATATCATTGATAAAAAATCTCATAAAACTACTCTCGTTCCTATAATGTCTGCGAGACTATTTATTGAAACACTTTTATCAAGTTCTGTTTCATTATTTTTTCTTTCGCTGAAAAAAAGGATGCATTCATCGATACACTTGTGTGTTTATATAATTCATTTATAATATCTCATGTAAGTACATTCTATCCACAATATTTACTACAATATATGGATATATCTTTTGATGCAATTCATTTATCTTGAAGATAAGCTTTTAGATTTGTTCCGACTTTTGCAGACTGTATTTGATTAATTCTAATATCTTTCTGAAAGATATCTTTAACAGCATATAGCTATTACTCTAATAAATATTGAGAATCTCGAAATATTTATTTATCTCTTGCTCGCACAAAATTCTTTTTCATTATTCAATATTCGCTATGGATGAAGCTTGCTCTTTCTGTAGAGTGTATTAATTATACCCGTATACATCATCTGCCTGATTAAATAGTGTATAATGGAAGATATCTGGCAGTATTATACAGGGTCATCGAAAGAGATATCCGTGATTTTAGTTAAGTGCACCGGGTACAATAATTGACCGATCGAATTTTGCGTAGCAGCAGATGGTATGTTAACTCTGGGAGCTTTATTTATAAACGTTATGGTGACTGTGACTGGGGTGGGGCATCCTCCGATTTTGTGATATCAAACTTCCACCTAAATGGGTTTGACGTTGGATACGAAGAAACGGTCCAATTGTTTGGCCACCATGAAGCCCCGATTTGACTTCTCTAGACTTTTTTCTATAGGGTTACCTGAAAAACATTGTGCACGCAGAGATCATTGACCTACACCATTTATCGGACAGACTCACTGCTGCAATGACGACTGTGACTCCTGCTATGATCGATATCTGCATGGGGATCGACTACCACCTCAATGTGTGCCGAACAACGAGGGGTGCTGAATTCGAAACCTACTAGGTAATGTCCAAAACTTGATTCGTTTCTGCATCTTTTGGTGATAAAATAAATACCATGAGTTCTATTATATGATTCTTTATTTCACGTTGCAAACAAGGACACCATTTTTGATGACCCTGTATATATTTACGAACTAAAGTTGTTACTTAAATGTCATTTCTAATAAATTATATTAAAGCTAAATTTAGAAGGCTTAGCAATTTCCTTGTAAATGGCCTCCTATTTAACCTTTATTTTTAATTTTTTAACTCTTTACATTACCTCATTTTGGAGAAAATGTTGTCAAATAATTTCTAAATTCCTAGTTTCACATTTCCGCAATTCTTTCACGACACTTAAGATCCCCATCATCCTTACAAATATTCCATACTTAAGGTGGAAAAAATACTTTTATTGAAATAATTTAATGGACTATTTAAACAGAAAAAAGGAAGAATTTAGTTTAAAGAATTGTATGAAATTTTAGAAACAGTGTTGTCTGCAATATTTTTCCTCGATATCCTTTCATATTAACAAATTTCCATCAATATCATTTCACATTAAATAGTTTACCTAAATACCCTGTTGCCTTAAATAGCTTTCCTTGATATCCTTTCATCTTAAATCGTTTTCCTCAGTCTCTTTTAATTTCAAATCCTTTTTCTTTCCAAAAATTGTATCGTTCTGCATGAATTTCTTTAAAATCATTTTACCTTAAAAGTTTTCTTCCTAAGAATTTTCAAGAACTCTGAATTCAAGAATTTTATTTTTAAATATTCCATTCAAGCATACTATTTCTAAGGGTTTATTTTAATACATTTTCTTTCCTTTTACAAATAAGGTGTAGCTTGGATTAAAAAGTCGTGACATTTGCCTGAAAAAGTTGAATCTATATTCTGAGAATCACTTGAGAGCTTTGAAACATACCCGTGAAAAGCTTAAAGTAAGATTTTACATTGTCCTTCAAAACATTTAATTTCTCTATATTTTGTGCAAATGATATTTTTAGAAATCTATGAGCCTCACAAAGTTAAAAACGGGTAGAGGACTTAAAAGAATAGTAAAAAGTCTTTGAAATCCTTCACCTTAATTTCTGAAGGGAGAAAAAAAAATTTATTTCCAAAATAACGGATGATACTGAAACGTCATTTTCGGTTGGTTTGGAGTGCTACGATCAATTTTTATTTTATGAAAAATAATGAGACCGGGACCTGCTAAAGCCGATTCCGAACTGCTATAAACGTTTATGCCAAGAGTGGTACATGAACCCACAGACTGTTACCGAATGCCAGTACCCTAGCCATTTGGCCATCAACCACCTCAGTTTTGGTTGAAGTGGTACAGAGACAAATCCCTCGTGATAATTTGGAGCTCTTGACTTTTTAGTTTTCTCTAGTAAATTAAGTATTTAGTAAAAACTTAAAGTAAGATTTTGCAATTGTTCTTCAAAACATTTAATACTCTATATTTTGGGCAAATGATATTTTTAGAAATCTATGAGTCTCATGAAGTTAAAAACAGGTAGTGGTTTTAAAATAATCGTAAGAAGTCAGTGAGATCCATGAATTTCATTTATCGAATCAGTTATTTGGGGAATTTTTTTTTATTTCCAAAATAACGGATGATACTGAAACATCAATTTTAGTTCTAGTGGTACACAAACAAATACATGGGGATAATTTGGCGTTCTTGCGTTTTTGTACTAAGCAGTAAATTAACGGCATTATGTCATTCTAAAAATTTGACTGTAAAAAATAAAAGTTGTGAATGAATTATTTTATTGATTATAGAGCAAAAATGCAAAGAATTGTGGTGTCTTAGATGATAGAGTTGTTCTTCTTAAACACGAAAATTCGAGATTATATGTTATTCTGAATCTAGAAAAAATTCGTAAAAAAGTTCTATTGTAATATCTGGTGTAATTGTATAAAAATAAAAAAAAACCCATTGCATTATTGAATTTACAATATTTAATGTAATATTATTTAAAAGAAAAAATAAATATTTATTGAAATTTTGATATTATTCCAACACATGTTTTCAAATACACTTGATTAAAATATATTTTGAATACAGTTAAAAAGTTCTTTTATTTATAGAAATTCTTCATTAATTTATTGATTGTAAGATCATATTCCATTTGTGAGGGAAGCTATCCCGCATGGGAGTATTTACTGAAAGGTAGAACTACTTCCAATCAGAATGAGTCAAAATTTGCTTCGACTAGAGAGGTAACTGTTGTGTTTTGAGGGAAGAATATCCCTCATGTGAGTATTTACAGAATGGTAGAACTGATTCCAATGAGTATAACCCAAAATTTGCTTTGACTAGAGAGGTAAGTGTCGTGTTTTATGGGAAGGCTATCCCACATGGGAGTATTTAATGAAAGGTTGAACTACTTCCGATGAGAATTAACCAAAATTTGCTTTGACTAGAGAGTTAACCATCTCATTTTGTGAGAATCCCTCATGTGAGAAGTTACAGCAAGGTAGAACTACTTCCATTAAAAATGAGCCAAAATTCACTTCAAATGGAAAGTAATCAATGTACGATTGTCCGTTACAATAATTGGTGCAATAGCATACAAAGCAAAAAACAACAACATTTTTTATACTGATAAAAAAAATTAAATGTAATATTATTTAAGAGAAATAAATGAATATTTCTTAAACATCTCCCTTTATCCCAACATATTTTTTTAATTTTAAATATACTTAATTAAAAGAGCTTTGAATTCTTTAGTTTCTCCAAATTCTTCGTTAATTTATAGATAGTAGAATCATGTTTAAAAACTTCTTTTTAATTTCCAGAATAACGGATGATACTGAAACGTCCATTTCGGTTGGTTTGGAGTGCTACGGTCAATTTTTGTTTTACGAAGGAAAATCAGACCGGGACCTGCTGCTCAAAGCCGATTCTAAACTGCTATAAACGTTCATGCCAAGAGTGGTACTCGAACCCACAGACTGGTACCGAATGCCAGTGCCCTAGCCATTTGTCCATAGTACCAGCTCAGTTTTGGTTGAAGTTGTGCAGAGACAAATCCCTGGAGATAATTTGGAGCTTCTAAATTTTATTGGAAGGATATCCCTCGTTTGAGTAGTTACAGAAAGGAAAAGCTAGTTTCTATGATTATGAGCCAAACTTTGCTTCGACAAAATACATAACCATCGTATAATTCTGCCTAATTTAAAATACTCATCAACTTTAAAAACATAAATTCTAGCTTTTTTGATTATATAAAGTTAGTGTACATATTTTTAAATCTAAAATTAAAATAAACATTTATACTTTCACCAAAGGAACTTAAAATGTCCGTCACACCTTTGAAATCTTTTTTATTACCACCTACGCGATTTATGAACAACCCAGAAAAATCGAATCCCAAATTTCACAGGAAAGAATACGAAAAGTCAGAAATCTCCCATAAATATAGTGTATTATTCCTCACACGTATTTGAGACAGTTTTATAAAGTCGACTAAACAAATTAGAGACCATAAATGGAAAGAAAATATTTCAGCCACAGCAGTAGGATCTCGTTTGCGGTCTATTTCAGGCGGCAGCTGACTGCGATAAAAAAACGCAATTCCTTAAAAGCAACAGCTTCTAAACCTCACGTAGACACATTTGGAATTTTTGTAGCCTTTTCGGGTAGAAATTTCATTTCTACGGATTTCTTTTCTTTTATAGAATTTTTTTTTTACCTCACGTGTCTCGAAACTTTCGTTTGTCACCCTCTCTTCCGGGTAAAATTTTTGGGCTGATATTTGTAATTCACACAGAAAATGAAGCACATACAAAAATAAAAACAAAATTGTTGAAACAAAAAATGTCAAATATGCCATTAACATGCATGTTTTTCATCTCAGGAACAAATTATTTTCCGAAGTCATTTTTTATCTATCTTCACTTGTTTCATTTAATAACATGTCACTTTTGACAAAAAAGTAACGATTTTATCTGAAAATATATTAAGTTCTAATTGTAATAATTTATAGAAAAATATTACTTTTGATAATAAAGCGTATTCAAAACTAAAGTCAGCATAATATTAATGAAAGATTTGTACCTGTAGAGTTTCTATTTGCACCATTTAAATGTTCTAAAATCTGTAATTTTGGTGAATGAGAATGTTAGAGAAATATTTGGAGCTATTATAAAATCTTAATTTTTTAGCAATTACAAAAAGTCGTATATAAAAAATTTTGTAAGTGGTATTTGATATTAAGGAATTGAAATAGAAGAGGATGTAATATATCCCAATTTACTAATGCAAAATAACAAAATTTTAAATAAATGGCATTAAACGTTTTCTCAAACATAAAAAAATGAGTGCCTATAGTTTGAAATAATATTATTGTTTGGATTATTAGCCTTTTCACCTTTTTTTATAGATTACGAACTATTTTATAATTTACACGAAATTCACAATTTTAATTTTTTGGTCTCAAACACTGATATATTCGTAAAAGGTAGTTTTAGTAAATATATATAATGTTAGGCTTACCATATTTTTTGAGTCCAACCTAGGATATATTTTTGAAATTACACTCATGTCCATAAATTAAGGATAATGCCGGCTCCGGAAAATAAAGGTTCAGAAACAAAACAAACGTTACTTATTCATAAAGCCCATTTATTAAAGAAGAGATAAAGAACAAAAAAGATGGTGCATGTATGATACCATTCCTAAAAACTACGATTTTTGATCCCTGGAGCAATTGTAAAAAATATCTCCTCTACAAAAACTTAATATTACATGGTTGGTATGATGGTTAATACAATGTATGTCTCCCATGCGATGAAATACAGTCCGTACAACGCCTAGGCATGCTGAGTATAAAATTATCGAGCTGATCTTGGGGAAGATTACTCCACTCAACAAGCAATGCTCTCCTAAGTTCCGGTACACATGTAGGAGGTCGTGGACGGGCTGCAACTCGGTGATGGTCGTCGGCTAACCATGTCCCACGTGGATTCAAGTCAGGTGAGAATGCTGGCCATTCCATAGAGGTGATATCCTCAGATTGAAGGCATTCTTTTACTATGTTTGCTCGGTGAGGACGGGCGTTGTCATCTATAAACAAATTCTGCACCCATGGCACCCCTAAACAAACGTACATGTTGTTCCAGAATGATGTCCCGATAAATGTGGCAGTTCATGGTTCTGATATGAACATGCAGATCTGTTCTGGAGCCCAGTATAATTCTACCCCAAACGAGCAATCATGCACCACCGTAACGGTGTCGTTCAATGATGTTGTATTGGTGGTAACAGATACCTAGCGTTCTCCATATAAAAGTCCGACGTGAATCAAACTGCAAGCTAAACTTGGACTCGTCGGAAAACATCACACAACCTCACTGGGACGATGTCCACATTGTGTGTTCTCTACTCCAGGCTAATCGCTGCCGACAGTGATTTGGCGTGAGCGGAGCATATCTGACAAGCCTGCAAGCATATAGACCAATATTTCCCAAATGTCTGTACACGGTTTGCCTTGAAACTGTAGTACTCGTGGCTGCATATAGCTGTCGAGACAGGTCGGATGCTGTGTTCCGTCTGCTTCTTTTGGCAGTTACTGCCAAATACCGGTCTTCATTCCTCGTTGTAACTCGGGGTCGACCTGTACTGTAACATTATCTGACATTTCCATCGTCTTGGAATCGTTGCCAAAGCCTAGAGATGACACTTTGGGCAATTCCAAGTTCCTCGGATACTTCCATCTGAGTACGCCCACATTCCAGGCGGCCGATAATTTGACCCCATAAAAAATCATCCACGTGCGGCCTCTGTGTCATAAATATTCGGTTATGGCGCTGAGCGGCTTACAAAACGCTTGTGAACAATTTTACTTTTTTCCCACCATTCCTTAAATACCCCTCTCTCTTACACTCTCGTCATTGTGACGTACTATCGGCGTCATCTGGTGGCTTCCTGTAATTTGCATATTATTCTTAATGGTGTATGTGATATTTCTACAGGTGAAAAGTTTTACTTTAGAGTTCGATTTTCGTGTGTTTCTGAAATATCCTTAATTTATGGACATGAGTGTACATAAAAGTCTTAATAGTTTATTGAAACATTAAACATTATTTATTCAGTTACGTTTTTCACTGGACGTAACCTTTTTCAGAAATGGTTTGTTGTTTTAATTACATCATAAGGTTCATCACAAGAAAGTTCTGAATTAATTTTAGCATTTAACAGATGTGTAACAATAGATTCTGAAAGTCTATTCCTTTATGCATACCACATGTTCCCCATAATTGAAAAAAAACTCTCAACTGAAGCAGATGTCTTAGACAAATACATCGCAAACTCAACCATTTTAGAAATATTGCAATATGAAATATCAGTCTTTTGAAACACCTTAAAAATTGCTTTCCACTTCTCTTCAATAATACCTGGTACTTTTTCAGAACTTGAACGAAAACCTACCCTTTGATTTTGGATTACCTGGTTCAACAATGTACGTTCATCAAATAGGTCATCAATATGTATGGTATCTTTCAATTTCATTAAGAACTTGTGCATTCTCTTCTAAATTTGACCAGGCAATTTCAGTTCGTAAATTTATCCACTGAAACTTACTAACTTTACCAAAACTGGTTCTCCACAACTCTACGTAAGTATTGGGTACTAGAATACCTGTTGTGTTCAACTAGAATACCTGTTGTGCTAAATGACTAAGTGAAAAGTTGTGACAAATCGGTAGCCACGCCTTCGTCAAAATCGACGTCAGCTCTTGCTCCAAGATCGGTTGAGAGATGCACGGCCGTAAGAGAATGTTTAAAAACGTGATGTCGAACATATAGGTCCAGAATAAAACATAAAAATTCCTCACCAGTCAAAAAATTATCAAACCTCGGACAGCACTAAAAAACCAGGACTTTCCGGGCTAATCCCTGACGTATGGTAAGCCTATGTAATGCAGTCGATCCTGTTAGATTTTTTACAACGGGAAATATGTGATTTTTCAAAATTATTTTTTAAAAGCAAATTTACAGTTTAGTCAAGCATATACGAGGTAGTAGTATCAAAAATTTTCCTGACTAGTTCTCTGGTGCGCCAACAGATTACAGCACAAGGTTGCTCGCGCAGCTATACTGACTTGTGACCTTCATAAATCAGCGTGCGAAGTTACGCATCTGTGTTATCGCGAAATGTCAGCTGGGTGTTTTTGTGATGACGTGTATGTACTACTCTGCGATTTCGTTATGAATCAAAAGTTAGAGCGACGATCCAAAGGGAAATTTTGTGTTAAGCTAGGGAAATCGGCGACAGAGACTTGCGACATTCTTCAGCAAGCCTACGGCGGTGAAGCAATGAGCCGTACGTAATGTTTTGAATGGCACGGGCGCTTGAAAATTGGCAGAACATCTGTGGAAGACGACGAGCGATCAACGGAAGACCTTCTACAAGCATAATCCTCCAAAATGTGGAGGGAATTCGACAACTTGTGCATGAGAACCGTCGGCGAACGATCAACGACATTCCTTGCATTGTCAATGTTTCATATGGGTCAGTGTAGGCAACTCCAACCTCAGAATTGAATATGCGACGCGTCGCTGCCATGTTTGTTCCCCGCCTGTTGACTCCGGGGCAGAGGGGGCGTCGAGTCGAATTCTGCCAAGAGTTTCGTCAGCGGGCTTCGGATGAGCCGTCGTTTCTGCCCAGCATCATCAACGCTGATGAAACAAGCCAGATATCTCTCTTGTCGATATTTTCTTGTTCCTGAGGTTGAATAATCAGCACAAAGGTCACCTTTTCAATACAGTTGAAAAAATCCAGTAGGAATCGTAGAGAGTCCTCCACGTGCTTACCAACTACGCTAAGTGATTTCGAGGCTGCATTCTAGAAGTGGCAAGAGTGCCGGGTATTACTTCGCAAGGGGGCTATTTTGAAGAACATGGTGTTCACTCTTAGATAAAAAAGCTATTTTTTTTAAACCGAGCTAGTCCGGGAACTTTTTGATACTACCTCGTATGCACATAAAGTTGGTGAATTAGAACTGATTTTTTTTTCATTTAAAACAGAAACTCGGAGCTTCTTTAAATACACAATAAAAATTTATTTAACGTCGTCCAGTAATTTTATATAAGTACGGAATTTTGTTTCATCTTACGAGAATATTGCTATATAAATAGTTTTTGCACATAAATAAAGCATGCATAAATACTGAATACATCAGATCTGAGGATGGGTTTCTTCTTTTAATTTTTTGTCGTACGAAATTTTTTATTTAATAAAAAAAAGCATTTCAACCATTTAAAATAAAAACATAGTCCCTACAACTAACCCTCTGCAAAGTTTATAAATTAAATCTTTGCAAATAACAACTTTAAATTTAAAATAATTAGCATGCTTTTAACTGATAAAAAATTTATTTGTATATTCATATATATATATATATATATATATATATATATATATATATATATATATATAGTTATAGTGGACTCTCGTTAATTCGAACTCAAATGTTCTCAGAAATATGTTCGAATTATCCGATGTTAAGAGAAAATATATTACTTTCAAAGTGTATCACTGAAGAAGAAAAATCTCCTTGTATGTATAACTCCAGAAAATTTATTATGCTATGTTATCTTAAATTAAACATAATAAAAGCAATACAGGCTTACCTTAATCATAAAATGAAGCAGAAGATATGCAGTAGAAAGTAAACTTTAATTAAAAATATGAATTACACTTTTGGGAAAAACTGTAAAATGGATGTTTTGTTTTGTTTATGATGCCTACACTGTTCAGCCAGCTTCTCGATTTAAAGTAAACATTTCAATTGATTTTCAGAGGAAGGTTCCATCTGAATAAATGGTTTCAGAGTTTTAATGGAGTCCATTATGGCTTGATCATTAGGACGCTTAACAGCATTTACATTCTCTTATGATTTCGATAAGGTCTCTTCTATTTCATCTTCTCGGATAGTTTTTGTTATGTGATCGTCGCTCAGTTTTCCACAGACTTCCACGTCTTCATCTAACCTTACATAATCAGAAAAAGTAACGCTATCATAGATAAACTTTATGAATTCAGGAAAATCTGTATCAATAGCGTCATATTCTTCGATAGGATTGTTCTCTTCGGCGTGCATGAATTTAGCATGACGAAAACAATTACTAATTGTGCTTTCTTTAACATCATCTCATGCGGCATATAGATCATTTATAGCTGTCAGCGGAGTAATGAAATAATT
Organism: Dolomedes plantarius; assembly: GCA_907164885.2. NCBI lineage: Eukaryota > Metazoa > Arthropoda > Arachnida > Araneae > Dolomedidae > Dolomedes > Dolomedes plantarius. The sequence goes on from OU015501.1 coordinate 125,998,297, forward strand.
TTCCCCACAATCTAAAGAAAAAATTATTTGTTTTAAGAGTCTCTTACGATAATTTGGTTTAAGATTCTTGATGATTCCTTGATCCATTGCTTGTAGCTTCGCACTTGTGTTTGGCGGAAAATATTTAACCTGTATGGAACTCAGTTCTGGAAGTTTATTGTGGCATGTTGCGTTATCCACAAATAAGATAATTTTACGGTTTTGCCTCGAAAACTGCTTATCTATTCCTTTTAACCAGTTACTGAAGATGTCTTAAGCCATCCATGTTTTTGTATTGGATACATAATCAACTGGCAGTGTTTTAATTCCTTTAAGACTTCGTGGATTCTTGGACTTTCCTATCACTAATAATTTAATATTTTTGATCCCATCCATATTAGCACAAACTCAAGCTGTAATCCTCTCTTTACTGCTTTTACCTCCTACGCAAGCATCCCCTTTAGAATGTAATGTCTTGTTTGGCAGGAATTTATAAAAAATGCAGTTTCGTCCTCATTAAAAATATCTTTCGGCAGGTTAGTAGAGAAAAGCCCTTGCAGTTACCTACCGAAATTAGTGCATACGTCTCCGTTTACATCATAGCTTTGGCCGCATACAGTTTGATAAGAAGTATTGAGCCTTGACTTAAATCGAGAAAGCCATCCATCACTGCATTTAAAATCTTCAATACCCATTCGACTTGCCAATTCATCAGCCTTCGTCTGCACTAGGGGTCCATTTATTGGAAAATTTCAAGATCTTACATCCTGGAACCCTAACAGTAGAGCTTTTTCTAGATCTTCTTGGGACGCATTTCTCATTCGTTTCCTTCCTCTAGCAATTTATTTTCCCATGTATCTAAAATTGACTCCTTGTTTTTCAAATAAGATGACAAGGTATTTTTTTTATTTCATAGTCGGCTGCTAACTTTGTTTTACATCCGCCATTCTCTACTTTCTTTAAAATTTCTACCTTTGTCTCCAAAGTTAAGGTTTTGTACTTTCCACGTGTAGACATCCTGAATTTTTACACATTCACACCATACACTGAGGAAGAAAAACTAGATCACATTAACTTCTCTGCACTTCAGGCATAACTAACGCAGCTCCCTACAATCTGTAGTTAAAGACTAGTTTTTCTAAAATTCTAAGAAGATCGATACAAATAACGGAAAATCGCTTCGTCCGTTAAGCACTGATAAGAAGGACAATAGCCACTAACTTTTAGCAGAAATGCAATAGTCTAGGAATGCAGGCATGTACCTCTTTACACAGAAAAGAAATACAGATGATTTTGACTCACAAAATAATAAATACAGCGTGTATATTATCCGTTAAACGAGGAAAATGAAATTTTTTTGCCAAATTTCTAGTTCTAATTAACCGAAGGGATAAAAATTGAGTTCGAATTAATGAGATATTTTTAACATTAATTCCAGTACAAGATTATATGGGCCTTTGAATTAGTTCGAATTAACGAGCGTCCACTGTATATATATATATATATATATATATATATATATATATATATATATATATATATATATATATATATATATATATATATATATATATATATATATATATATATATATATATATATATATATATACACATATATATATATATATATATATATATATATATATATATATATATATATATATATATATATATTGATTGCATGCTCACAGAAGAGGAGGTAAATTATTTTTGCTCCTCATTGTGTTCACCTTTGAATTCATTGAATTACAATTCTGTTTCAAAAATTTTTATGAAATTCTTGCAGGAAAAAAGGACGTATACAACCAAAGTTTAGAAATAAATCATCTTAAGAAAATCCTGTGCAGAACGCAATCTTTTAGAAGCACCCAAATTTAGGTAGAACCTTTTTAAATGCTAAAAGCAGTGTTCGTGATTATTTCATTTCTTACTAGTAACTGCATTTAAGATGTTGAAACAGAAACAAGATATACTCAGAAGAAAGCTATAATTACCATAATTGAATTTGCTGTGGTTGGAAATTTGTTGAAAAGCGAAAAAAACATTCGTGATAGTTGAGTACTTTAGTTCTTATTTTTTTCTCGTAAACAAGGTTTTCATTTATTTTTCCACAAAGCATCACGCAACCACCTTAAACTAATAGAATGTTAAGATACTCCTGAAAACGTTTCGCATAAGAATTTTCGTTATTTGAGTAGTTGAAGCATTTTTTATGCCCAACTTTTCACAGAGTTAGTGTATATTATGAATTCTCATCTGAAGTTAATGTGTTCCGAGGCAAAATTTCTCATCAGATAATATTTTATGGTGCAGAGTAGTATTAATTTTTCCTTCTTTTTATGCAAGTACATCCCACTTAGAAAAAAAAATTAATTTTCTTTTTAATAACTCTGCGAGAGGTGACTTACCGCTTTTACCTAATTGCATATAAATGACAGAAAAGAAGTCCCGAGGCCAGGGGAGATTTAAATTAATAATAATTTTATCATTTATTTCATTTGTTGGAGTTCCTTGAATTGGAAAAAGCTTTATTTACTGGAATACTTAAATTAGGGAATATAAAAAAGCAAAAATTTAAATTAATATACAGGGTGTTTAAAAAGAATCATCCGATTTTAAAAAACCATAACTATTCATATTTTAAACCGTTTTGATAGAATAATGTATAGGCAGAAAGAGGGAAATATCGAGTTTCACGCAATTGCCGATAAGTAGCGCTAACACTCTTCCTTCGCCCACCTCTTCAGTGTTTCTAAAGATGGCGACTGCACAACAGAAATGATTTTGTGTTCTACGCTTTGCGAAGGTTGAGTCCGTAACAACTGTTCAGCTTGATTTTCGTCGACAAAACCCTGGTAGATTGAAGTTCCTACCTCTTAGAGCATTTGGCGATGGTATAAACAATTCCAAGACACAGGTTGTCTGTATGCATATTAGCTGTGGAAGCAGTGTATTCAGACATACTCGCAAAAGTTTGGGACGAATTTGCCTACTGTATAGACCTATGTCGTGCATCTAAAGGTGGACATATTGAGCACCTTTAATTGGGTTTGCAAAAAAACTTTATGATTAGCCAGCCATGTAATATAAAATTAATTTTAAGTTTCTAAGCTCAATATTTTTCATAATATATTCATTTCAAATCGGGTGATTCTTTTTGAAACACCCTGTATTTTTAATTTGAAAAAGGGATTAGTTTAATGCAATATTTCATATGAAAAATATTGTTTACTTACATGTAACACTAATCATTTATCAAAACTTCTCAACAGGACTCAAATATTATTTATAATCAAATTACCCGTTAAGTATTTATAATTATACAGTCTTTATTTGCAGTGCATTAGTTTATGATGTAATTAGTACCAGATATGTTCAGTTATTTGTCATGTTATGAATATCTAGTTACTTTTTCCACGACTGAATTGTACTTCCTCTTTACTAACAGCAAAGAGTTATGGACTTAATGATTTGTTAAACAGTAATTCAGACACAAAGCGAGCAACAATGTCTTAAAACTAAACATTTCTTGGGAAAAATGCATCGTATTTTCGCTAGAAGATTGAAAAATTATAAAACTTATTGGATATTTACCTTGAGATGGTAGAACTCTTCAAAACTCTTATGATGCCAAACTTTGTGAGTAATAATCAAAAGCGTTATACAGTAAAAATGTATAGTTACTTATTTTTACTACCATATGATCGTTGAACCTCAATTTAATTTAAACCTGAAAACAGTGAATAATCAAATCTAACAGTAAGTTGTCTTAAAATATCATTAATATACATTTTCAGTGAGTCTAAAAATATTAAGAATGGATGAAACTTAATTCTAAGGTAGAAATTTTTCCAAATTCCCTAGTTATCCACTTACATAGAGCTTTCATGATTACGAAAAATCAGTAAACGATGATCCCGTAAAAATGACCAGGTCAGGAGTTTCAAATCAATTACAAATAGTAATTTAAAAGGGTTTAACTAAAATAATAAATAAAGTATACATAAAGATTTATTTCTTCGTCAGAAACATTTGGTTATATTCCTTTCTATATGAGCTATGCTGAAATTTTTCTGAATGTTTGTGTACCCTTTCTAGTCTATTATTTTCCTTACATTTAAAATTATCCAAATTATCATGGATATTCCTGAGTGTAGCTTCTTTATGTTTTTAAAGATGCTCATACATATAAAAGGAAATTTAATTAACATTTAAATCTGGACTTATTTTGAATAATTCATTGATTTTTTTGCGATGTTTACAACGAGTTTTTCTCCCATCATTACCATGGTCGTCAGTAGCATAGAAGATGAAATCAACAGGTTTTAACAGTCTTCATTTAATTCCGTTTGCACAGAATTGTACAACTGACGCTTTCAGTTTAGCTTTGTGCTTTAAGATATTTCACAGTTCCTTGTGAGACAAAAGAAAATCAAAGCAAAAAAGCATAATCAGTATTTTGTATTTGACTTTAATTTAAATGACAGGTATACTAAAATGTCCCTAATTGATAAACACGAAGTACTTTGATAGAGTGTCTATATTTTAATGGCTGCTTTGAACAATTACTGCTGAAATTAATAATTGTAAAAGCACTTTTAAAGTCAGTTCAATGAAAGTAGTCAATAAAGGGAATACATTATCCAGAAAACTTAAGAATCTGCTAAGTACGTTAGTCTTTGAAAGGAAAATGATTTCCTGTCTATACCCTTCCCTAAAAGAGATAAATTTCTTAGAATATTCAATCAAACTGAATGAGTAAAGACTTTCTAGTTTGAATTTCAATGAAGTGTTCTGTATTATGAAATTGCGTTTCATAGAAAATATCACTAACTTGTTTCCCTGAAAGTTTTTAATAATTTTAGACTGTGCAGAAGATGCTTTAATTTGTTACCGAGTCATATTTCGAAATGTTGCAATCATTCAAATAAATCCAGCTTAATTAAAATACCTGCTATTTTTTCTGTTCATTGATAAGCATAACTTTATTTATTCTAAAATGCATCTCACTGACTTATTTTTTTTAATTTATATTTCTCATCATACATGCAAAAGAAAAATAAATGTTTGACGAACTATTTAGCAGCCTTTATTTCTGACATCCTAGTTGTTAGCTCTACATATTTATTTTTCTTTTATCATTTCTATTCACGGCTCAGCACTTTCAAAGGGTAGACGTAGTCATCACGCAAGATTATGCAGAGGGGGACAACGCACAGCAGACTGAACAAATAGAAGTTAAGAAAATGCTACAGGATATGGATCCAAGTAAAGCACCTCGGTACAATGGCATCACCCTTAGTATAGTACAAGAGATTCATAACATCGATGAGAGGTATCTTGGTGATTTATACAACAAATGCTGGAAGATAAGAGAATTCCTTAGTCACTGGAAGAGAACGATTGTGGTATTCTTCCAAAAGAAGGCGAGGACCTAACTTATACTACCTCATATCGCCCTACCTCATATCGCATTGTTTATTTAATTGTGTAACATGGAGAAATCTGCGATTGAGTTTACCGAGGGAAATAACTGAATAGTCACCACATAAATTTTATAATAACTACTATTGTAGAAAATTCCTTTTGGCTGTGATGTAAGACCTTATTGACTTTCAAGCTGCGAATGTATCTCAAAATCATCCGTATACCTTCGGGAAGGACGGATTATCTTTTGGACTATTCAACAACTTGTAATTGTTTACAAGATGACATTTTTCCACATTTTCCTCAAAAGGTCTGCGTTTGATCATTTCAATGTTCAGGGACTTATTACACGACGAATTGGTAGACTAGGAATTGTACCTGGCTTCATCACTGCATCTCTTCATAAGGTTTCCAGATTCTGGTTTCTAGACTGAATTGAGTTTACGTACATCTGAAAAAAAAATTTTGCTTATTTTTACATTAATTGTTTTATTTTTAGTATTAGGGAAGATTTAAATACGCTAAAAGTATATCTTACCGCAACATAGAAATTAACTGAGAGTATTTTATGTGGATTTTCAACATCACGCTACAATTTCAAACGTAGCTTAGCTTCGAATGTCCATAAACACACTATCTCCATTTATTTGAAATTGGAATGTTTCCTTGTATACAATCAATATTGTGTTTAACTTTATTCAATCAATCAAAATAGTATCAGTTAGTTAATTTCAGAATTTTTAAATCAACATAAATACTATCCATAAATATAAAATTATAATAATAACTAAAAAAAAATTATAATAATAGCTTTCTTAAAATTCTAATAATAATAACGTTCTTTAAAATTATAATAATAACTTATCCCCGTGCACAGTTAGAAAACCTGTGACAAGTATTAATTGTATAGCAAGCGTGATAAGGTGGAATGAAAGTACTTTTTAGATTTAGATATTCTGAAAATTCAATAAATATTGACCAAAAAAAAGTATACACATGTTTTGTTAACGGAATTCAATGAAAGTTGTTAATACATAAAAGCATAAAGCAATGAGGAATTTATATTTTCAACATATATATATATATATATATATATATATATATATATATATATATATATATATATATATATATATATATATATATATATATATATATATATATATATATATATATATATATATTATTCCAGTTAAGGTTAGTACGGAAAGTAGGATAAAACAGAAGCACAAGGTATACCAGTACTTACACATATTCTTGCAAGTGTAATAAATATCTTCGAACCAATTCCTTCAAAAATGTATGCTAGGTAAAACTAAAACGAAAACACATTTTTCAAAAGTACATTAGAAATAAAAGTTTGATAGAATTTTACTTTTTCTGGAGAGAAGTACAAAAATCAATCCAGTAATAAAATAAAATCTTGAAACAAATGAATTACTTTAATTGAATCAAAATATGCCTGCACAATATAAATATTAAAAGAAATTCCATTATAAATTTTTAAATAAATTTGAGAGCCTTTATCGTTTGCGCTAAAAAATTACCTTCGTTACAAGCAAATTTTCAAACATATTAATTTTACTTTTCGATTGCAAAAGGAGTCAAATCAGAAAAATAATTTTATCATCGAATATATTTTTTCAATCGTCTTACATTCAAATTGGATTCTACAATTTTTTTCCCTCATCGTTTTCGAAAGAGAATAAACTTATCACAATTGCTTTAAGGTTCAGGTCCTTTTGTGTGCTTCTATAAATATTCTTCTGCGAAAGTAATCTATGTTTTTATTATTATTATTCTGTAGGCTTTTAATTTGAAATCTGATATAGCAGAATAAATTTCTAGAAAAAACTTTTCATGTGCAGAATTTATATGTATTTCTAAAATATCGCATAAATATTAACCCAGAGCAAATGTTATTTATTTTGAAAAGATTAGAAAGCTTAACATTTAATGTCGATGGTAAATAATTTTATTATCCTTTATATTTTTTTAAACTCTGAAAATGAAACACGGTAAAATCAAAATAGGCATTACAAAATAAATATCTTATTCTAGCTATACCAAAATTTACTAAAATTTAAGATACTTTAAAAATCATTAGAAAAGTAATGAACCGTCTTGCATCTAAACAAGTTTCCATCACTTCACCTTTGTCCAGAAAACAGGGTTATTATCTTTGACAAATGTGTGAATTTCTATATTCGTCATTAAGGGTGAAGGAACCTTCAACCTAGAATTTTTTAATTTTCAATTTTTACTCTACTTGCAGAATAAGAATAACTAATATTCTTTTTTTACTACATTAAAGACTCTTAGAATTTAAAATAAGGATTTTTTGGCAGAATAATGCCTGTCTTTCAAAATAATAAAAAAAATTTAAAAAAATGCTAGCATTTTTCAAAATTTCCCATGAGCATTCCCTAGCATTTAAAAACCTTAATATTTAAATAAGTTTATCATATATATTTAAACATAATTGCCTATTGAATTTATTTTGCACGAATCTGAAGCCATAAGAATTATTTTTAAAATCTTCCTGTTATTTTTTTACGTCTTTGTATGTTTTTACAAAAATTTGAAAAATGTGTGTGGTTTCAACGATGTATACACAGTTATGTAACAAATATTTCAATTCACAATCCTGAGAAATTTGGAAGAAATTGGAAGAAAATTAATGCGAATGGATCATTTTATAAAAAAAATATCAATTTTAAGAAATTTGTTTTAAAAAACAGACCTTAATATTCCAAAAAATTCTTATTTGTGAATTCTAAGTGTCTTCAATGTAGAAAAAAAGAATATTAATTATTCTCATTTTGTATCTAGAGTAAAATATTGAAAATAAAAAAGTAAATAAAAAAAATCGAAGTTGAAGGTTCCTTGTCTCTTTAAAGAACTCAGAAAAGACATCAGAAAATAGGGTTATTCTTTTTGACAAATGTATTAATTTCGATACGTCATTAAAAGTCAATTTTTTCCTGAATTCTTTACGAATTCATTTATATGGCAACAACAGCCCACATAATACAACGTCTTGTGGCTAAACAAGTTTCCATCACTTCACCTTTTTACATAAAACAGGGTTATTCTTTTTGACACATGTGCGAATTTCCATATTCGTCATCAAAAGTCCTGAATTCTTATCCTGAATTCTTTACGAATTCCTTTATACCGCAACAACAATCGAAAGTCACGCAAATGAAGCAGTTTGATTTCTGTGGTTAAGAGAGTAGCATTAGTTCATCAAATAAAGCAAAGAAATATTTTAGCCGTTGAAAATCTTTTTATTTGCTATATTCGTGTGGTTATCAAGTCATAGAGATTTACTATTACTTCTGGTCTCTATATTTGTTTTTAAAATTTGTAAAATCGATATAAAGAAGTTCTTCTATGTAATATCTTTGGCTTTTTTAAGTTTGAGGGAGTTTTTTTTCAGTAAAATAGGTTCATTTTTTAAAATTTATGTATTTATAATTATTATTTTTATTTGAAAACATAAACTCCGTTGTTCGTGTTTTGCTGAAGTTTGAAGTTACAATTTTTTGGGAATCTCAGTAAATAGAATTTTCTTGAGTATACATTCATCATCCTAAGAGACAGAAAATAAAAGAAAGAGACTATAAAAAAGATATTTTTAATAACGCTAATGAAGGATTCAATTATTCAACAAATTATTCATAATTTGTAGTTATTTTCTACCTAACTAATAGATTTCCTTGACACTTTGTACACCAACATCAATATACAATGCTGGCCATTTAAAATTACAACACCATGAAGGAGGAATGATACAAACGTCAAATTCGCATGAAAGGAAGAAAATACTAGGATATGCAAATTGTTAGCATTTAAGGGGACAAGGACCTTCAACCTCGATTTTGTTAAATTTTCAAACTTTTACTCTTAAGTACAAAATGAGAATAATTAATATCATTTTCTACTACAATGAAGGTGCTTAGAATTTAGAAATAAGTATTTCGTTGAAGAATAAGACCTGTGTTTCAAAAAATTCTCCAAAAATGCTAGATTATTTCAAAATGCCCCATGATTATTCAATTTCATATGATTTCTTAGAAATTTCTCAGGATTGTCAAATGAAGTGTTTGCCACGAAACTGTGCGTCATTCTTTGAAACCACAAATATTTTAAAAATTCAAAAACCATGAAATAAAGCAAAAATATTTAAAAAACAACAAGCAGGATAAAATATAATTGTTTCTGGCTTTAGACTCATATATAAAAAAATCTATACACAGTTATATTGATATATATATATATATATATATATATATATATATACGATAAACTTAGAATAAAAAATTGAGGTTTGAAATGGATTTAGAATGCACATGGGGCATTTTGAAAAAATATAGAGGTTCTGATAAACATTTTGAAAAGTAAACATTATTCTGAAACAAAATACTTATTAATTCTAAGGTTCTTCAATGTAGTAAAATAGATTAAAAATTATTCTCATTTTATATATAGAGTTAAAAATTGAAAATTAAAAAATTCGATGTTGTGGGTTCATTTGTCCCCTTAATCGCAATCGAACGACGCAGGAGGGATAAACACCTCAAACTCTGTATAAAAGGAAATTTACACAGCATGTTTCTCATTCGTAAATCGCATTTGAATGTTTGCTGTTTGTGAGAAAATCGTGTTATCTCTCTTATAACAAGGATAAACGCCTACAAGTACGTGTCGGAATTCGATAGCTGCAGGATCTTGACCTATCGAGAGTGCGGTTTATCGTTTCGCGATATCGCTACTCGCATTGGTCAGAATCCAACGACGGTCATGTGAATATGGAATCGATGGGTTCAGAGTGACCATACTGAACGTCATACAAGATCTCAACGGCCTCCCGCCACTAACGCCCAAGAGGGCAGACATGTTGTCAATTGGCCTTGCAGTATCGTACAGACACATCACGGATCTTGAGTCAGGAAATGGGCTTGATTTCAGCACGACAAATATCCGCACGGACAGTGCGACGACGTCTGGAGCAGCACGGACTGTCTGCAAGGCGACCATTATTGCGGCTTCCCTTGAACCTGCAGCATAGACACGCGCGGTGACAGTGGTGCGCACAACGACAAAACTGCATACCGAAGTGGAACCAGGTCGTCTTTTCAAACGAGTCCTGGTTCTGCGTACAACATCATGATGGGCCTATCCGTGTCTGAAGGCACCGAGGAGAACGCACGTGGCTTGCTTGCATTCGATTTCGTCATACGGGTCCTGCACCTGTTGTGAGGGTATTGGCAGCCATTGGGTCGGTAATCTGTACAGCTAGCGTTGCATTTCTCAGATCTTAAGGGAACAATGGACCTTCAATCTCGATCTTCTTTAGTGTTCAATATTTTACTCTATATACCCCACGAACATAATTAATATTCTTTTCTATTGCATTGAAGATACTTAGAATTCACAAATTAGTATTTTGTGGAAGAATAGGACCTGCTTATCAAAAAGTTCTTCAAAAATAATAGAATTTTTCAAAAGCCTCCATGCGTATTCATTTTCCTCTGATATCTTTCAATTTTCTCAGAATTGTTATGTGGAGTTTTTGTCACAAAACTGTGCATAACTCTTTGAAATCTCAAATATTTTTCAAACTTATGGATAAAAAATAAAGTAAAAACATAAAAAAAATAACAGACAGAATAGAAAAAAAATTATTTAAGACGTTAGATTCATATAAAAAAATTAAATGCACATTTATATTTATATACATATGGTAAACTTATAATACAAAATTTAAGAATTTTAATTGATATATAATGCGCATAGAGCATTTTGAAAAAGTTAGAATTTTTGAATTTTTTTTTTTTTGAAAAACGGGCATGATTCTTCCAAAAATTCTTTATTTTGAATTCTAAGGGTTTTCAATGTAGTCAAATAGAAAATTAATTATTCTCATTTTGTATATGGAGTTAAAAATTGAAAATTTAAAAAATTCGAATTTGAAGGTCCCTTGTCCCCTTAAGGCCCGAGGCTGTGCCCTATCTTTGAGGCCTCGGAGACGTCATTTTTTATCAAGTTAACGCAAGACCGGATGTTGCTCGTCATGTCCGTACCTACCTCCGCACAGGGGGTGTTCGATCGTTGCCCTGGCCATCACGTTCTGCAGAACTCTCTCTCTCTCATTGAAAACATCTCGTCATGGGATGCTGAGAGGCTGGGTCACCACCGCTCACAAGCCATTATCGTTGATGAAGTGTGACATAGACTTGAAGCAGCGTGGAATGACGTGCCCGTATCTGTCATCCAAGCGCGGTTTGGCTCGATGACTAACCGGGTTAGAGCCGTTTCAGCTGCCAGAGGCGGCAGCTGTGTGTACTAATTTCAGACCCTGTATACCCCCAAATTGACTAAAAATTTAATAATGTTTTTTCCTACTATGCTGTATACGTAAAGTAAAGTTTTGTTATTTGCTGTCCTTCCTGTTATTGCAATTTTAATGCCCAGCAGTTTATTATAGGTGAAATATTACATGAAAAGCTAAATTAGCTACAACTGACTAGAATAAAAAATTATAAAAGTAAATGTTAGCAACTCTAATTTATTTCATAAAATGTAACAAAATATGTATCATATAAATTTATGTATGTTGTAGATTACATATCCATTAAACACAAAAAAACTATAAATTTCTGAAAATATTTATGAAAATAAAACAACTTTTGTCGTGGCGCATGAAATATCAATATAATGTGACAATTGAAATAAAAATTAAACACTAGGGATATATTGGCCTTATATAGAAGTTTCTTGCATCCCACGTCTTTTAAAAGTTTTCTCCTGCTATTTATAAATTATTCTCATATTGTTTTTCTTAAAGCATTATAATGTGTATATACATAATGCTTTATATTTCCCGTTTCTTCATATTTCCCGACTGATTCTCTGTAGCGTTTAAATCCAATGAGTTTATCGGCCCTAGATTGATTGATTGCCTTTAATTTGCCGCCATGGTTCCAGCCATATATTAGTGAAAATCAAGCCATTTAACACCAGAAACCTTAGTTTGCGCAGTCACGCTCTCATGGAATTTTATTAAGATGTCCCAAGTGCCTTCGTCTTAGTTACACGCAGTTTTAAGGGAACGGTAGACGTTAAAATTTATCTATTATACTTTTTATCATAGATATGTGAAATTTTGTACATATATACATTTTACCATAAGTATATAGAATACCTAAAAAGAAATTTTCAATCTTATTACAATTTTAAGATTTTTAAAAAAATATAATTCATAAACAAAATTTTAAAATGCACCTTGCTATTTAATTTTTGAGATACATTCTCGATTTTGCATTTTAATCAGTTAAAACTATATTACATACAAATCTGGGAATAAATTATTTAATCCCTTGAATAGTTAATTTTTGAGAGATTTTTTTTCTAAATTCCATCCCGATTTTCATTAAGATTTTACCTTTTAATAAGTTATAAATCATATTTAATTACCTTAATGATGTCGAATTGTAAAACGCATACCCAGCTTCTTTATAAATAGTATCAGGAGATTCTTCCTTATCAATTTCATGAATTTTGAGCAAAAATTAAGTCACATGGAGCATTTAAAAAATCTAAATACCTTGAAAAATCTGTTTTGAGAAAAACGGATTTAAAGCTTATTACTACATTTACCTTTATTATTTACTTTGTAGAAACCTCATGAGGTTTTACTTGTAAAAAACTATTTTGGTACTACAGTCAAACCCGCTTAATGGAATATCGGTTAAAAGAATATCCCGTTTAATGTAATAAATTTTCAATGTCCCAAACCGTAGTAATTTGTTTCTGTGTTAAATTTCCCGGTTAATGGAATATATTGTTTTGAAGTTATCCCGCTTAAAGGAATAATATTTAACCTTGACGATATCGATCTTTTTCTATTTCGCGCACTTCTTTTCAGAATTTTTTTTTTGTAAAGTGCAATAATGAATGTACAGTAACTGAATGTCTTTCAAAGCAATTTTGTCACTTCGTAGAAAGTGTCCAATCGCAGGAAATGGGGATTTCTTCGGTATTGAAGGGCAATTCATTGTTGCTGTTTTTGCTAGCCGCAACCCCCGCCCTCCCCTTATTGCTCAAACGCTGGCCTACGTTTCCCTATTCAGAGAATGAACAATAGGCTTCACCCCCAAATGAGAGCTAGAAAATGAGTGGGTGTGTGCGTGTGAAGGAAATGTGAAACTTCAACAAGTCCTTATCTTGAAGGGGACGTACCAACTGTAAAGGCGCAATTCCACTGAGGCAACTTTTAGGCAACAAGTAGCATGCGGCATTGACGCATGCTACACACAGTCTTTCCACTGAAGCAACACGAAGCAACAAAAAAAAAAGTCTCCATGCCGCATGCTACAAGTTGATTGTTGTTGCCCGCGCGCATGCGTCACCTTTCGCCATTTTCAACATGTTGAACAGTGTTGCCGTTATCCAACAGTCAGCGGATCAGTGCGGCTTGTAGCGTGCGACATGGAGTGAAATATTGAAAAAACCACGTCATTTATTGAAGATTATCATAATTCACCCGAATTATGGAACAACAAAAGTAGTGATTATAAAGATCTTAGACTAAAAAAATGATAAATTAAAGCAGTTAGCTAGTAAAAACAATTGTACGGTGGTTGAGGTTAAAAAGAAAATTAAGAATTTGCGTACAGCATTTCACCGTGAGGATCGCGAAGAGGAGGCATATTCTATTTTAAAAAGTGCGTGTCAAAGAGATGACTGCTCAACATATGGAGAGCATGTTGGTAATGAGCTGCGAAATTTAAGCTCTAGAGCACGAACAATGGTAAAACACATTATAAATACTACATTATTTGAAGCAGCTATGGGAAAATATGATGATAGTAGTCGGGCCAGTACACCTCTGTACAGCTGTGAAATTAATACTTGTGGCACTGTTCTATCTTCTGGAACAGAGAATATGCCGACTCATAATAGTACACCCTCGAGTACACCTCTTCACAGCAACTCTGGTTACACTATTATACCCTCTGAGGCATCCACATCGACGTTTGCTCAATCTGGAGAAGCATCCGAGCACTCAGATAATATTTTGGTCTTTCCAGTACTTTCAGAATACCTAATTGGTAATTCGGACAAAGTTACTTGAAATCTGGTAATAATATACATATTGTATAAGTATTTTTATGATAAAAATAAAAAATGGTTTAATATATTCATATTTTTCTGCTGTTTTGTTTTAACGTCTGCTTAAGAAATCTGTTAAGGTAAGTGAATTATTATTTTAAATAAAACAGAAAAGATAAATATCATATAATTTTGTAAAGATGGAATTAGTATATTATGGTTTGCCCAACTACTAAAGTATTTTTTAAATGACAGCCCTTCTATATGTGATTGATATTCCCATTCTTGTATGAATTATAATTTATTTATTTTATTTTTTTCATATTAAAAGAGTAAAACATGATTAAATTACAATTTGAGAGGTAAAACTTAATTTTTATTTAAAAATTAATCCAAACAGTCTTCATTCACACTACAGGTAAAACATATCTACTGTAGGATGCTGAGCTTTAAATTTTCAAGATTTAATTATTCAAAATTTAGCTCCTAGTAGCAAATACTTGAGTTTATGTTGGTGCTATTCACTTTCAGATAGCATTGCTGGTTCTCTGCTCATTAAAAATTTCCAACTTCAAGTTAATCTTTAAGTTTTTAACCTTTTGTATAATTTTTATTTTATATAATTTTTTTTATAACTATTAAAGTTTTTTTTTTAAATGACAGCCCTTCTATATGTGATTGATATTCCCATTCTTGTATTTCTTCAATTTCGAAATAAAGCTTCATCGTCAGCAACCAACTTTTTATATAAATTATACTGAGTTTCTTGACCATCAACATATAGTTCTCTTCTCCACCACAGTGGCTTTCATCTTTTTTTTTTTTACGATTCAAAGCTATTACCAAATAAGCAGCTGCCGCGACTGTTTGTAAAGACATGATGCACCAAACTGGAGTTACCTTTAAAGAGCTACTTGAAAAGATGCCTTGAAATAGTTGCCTAAATGGAATCGTTTTAAGTCGCATGCTACACGCATAGACGACAAAGCGCATGCGATAGGGGGAGACAAATTCCGCATGCGACATTATTGAATTTTGTGGCACGTAGTCGCACACCTATGATCAGGCAACAATAGGAAACAAGTAGCATGCCTCATGTCGTTCAGTGTTGCCTCAGTGGAATTGCGCCTTAACGAATCTCTTCGGAGAAGCGCAACATTTAACTTGGGGGATCTCTAGCCTTGAACATTTAACTGTACATTTTCTACGACGATTAGTTCGACAGTTCGTTTTCGTGAAATCAGTAATCTTTCTTGTGCTTTACAATGTCTTTGAGACGAAAAGATCTTACTTTAAAAGAAAAAGTAAAAGTCATAGAGTTTGCAAAAGTAAATAAGTGTACGCAATTAGAACTCTCAAAAAAGTTTGTGATATCCCAAGCTCAAGTTTCGAAATTGTTAAAAAATAAAGAAAAAGTCTTGAACGACAGGAAATGCAATAAAAATCTTAATCAAAAACGAAAACGTACAGGAAAAGAATCTGAAGTTGAAGATGCTCTTCTTCAGTGGTTTGCTGAAAAACAAGCTTGTAATGTTCCTTTTAGTGGATTATTATTGAATCCGAAAGCTGAAGATTTAGCACAACAGTTAAATATAACTGATTTTAAAGCTACAAATGGTTGGTTGTGCAGATGGAAAGCAAGAAACCAAATTTCTTTCAAAAAAATTCACGGTGAAGAAAGTGATGCTGATGAAGCCGCTGCCAGTTCTTGGAAAAATGTAGTATTACCTGCTTTATTACAAGACTACAGTTCTTCTTGTGTCTATAACTGTGACGAAACAGCACTTTATTACAGAACAATGCCTGATGGGACTTTGTGCTTAATAGGCGAAAAAGTTGTTGGAGGAAAAATCCCGAAAGACAGACTGACAGTTTTATGCTGTAGTAATGCTGACGGCAGTCATAAAATGCCTCTTTTTGTAATCGGGAAATCCAAAAGCCCATGATGTTTTAGAGGTGTAAAACCCCTTCCAGTTAAATACGAAGCGAATTCAAAAGCTTGGATGACTGCTAATTTTTTTCAAAACTGGTTAGTGTCATTTGACAATGAGATGAATAAGATGAAAAGAAAAGTTATCCTTTTTATCGATAATTGTCAAGCCCACAAAGTCGACGTACGACTAGAAAATGTAGCACTTCATTTTTTCCCTCCGAATACTACAGCTATTTTACCGCCAATGGACCAGGGAATTATATCACTTTTTAAGAGGAATTATAGAAAAAGAATCGTTAAAAAGATAATAGCTTGCATAGATGATACTAGTGGATTTTCTATCAATAGCTCAACTAGTAAAATTATTAGAAACATTTCAATTCTTACAGCTGTTCATATGATGAACAAATCATGGAATAATATTTCCTCTGACGCAATAAAAAGTTGTTTCTTAAAATGTAAATTTTCAACACATGTAACAAATGATGAATCAATTACAAATGCAAATGATTTACCACCAGAAGGAATGACAGAAGAAAATTTTTCCAATTTTGTAAAATTCGACAATGATTTGGTAGAATGTGGTGAAACTTCAGACCCTCAATTTGATCAAAGCGAAGTCGATGAAGATGAATTTGATGAAGAATGTACCATTAAAAAGGTTCCGTCACATGTTGAAGTTAATAAGGCTTGTGATATTATAAGACGTTTCTTGGAAACGAAGCCAAATGCCGACTTTCATTTATTTTATAAACTAGAAAATAAAATAACAGATTTGCTGCATTCACAGAACAGTAAACATTCTAAAATATCCAACTTCTTTAGCAACAAATAAGTAAGTAACATTGTAATTATTTCCAAAAAATTAAGGGAAATTTGTATATTCTACAATAAAATTAGCTCATTTTTCATCAATTTTCTAAATTTTAATGTGTTTAAATTATTTCTTACTTTTAATTAATAATTGTTTGTTAATTATAATAGTTTAAATATGCCTATGATTTAGGCAATTTTTAATGCTTTCTAGGTTTAACTGTAACTTTAAACATTGTGGGCGTGTCAATGTGATCCCGGATAATGGAATATCCCGCTTATTAGAATACTTTTTCGTGGCAAATTGGCTATTCCATTAAGCGGGCTCGTATGTATTATCCTACAGAAATATATAGATTTTTTACAATAACACAATCAGTATTACTATAAAAAATATTTGCTCAAATAATGGTCCACGGTCCCCTTAAAACCGAATATATAGTCATTTCAACAACGTCGGTCCATATACATATAACACCCAGTAGTCTAGTTCTGGAATATTAAACGAAATTCTAGTTCGGTTTTTTGTTATGGAAGTTTTATCCTTTAATACCAGTAAGGGAATGAATGTGCAGTGAGATTAGAATAGGTTTCTGCAACCATTACTTTTAAACTAAGTTCGTATTTGTTTTTTTTCTTTGCCGGACGATGGCCGAAAGGCTAGTACGCAGGCCTTCGGTACCAGAGTTTGTGGTTTCGAGTCCCACTCTTGACATGTACGTCTGTAGCCGTTCGGAATTTATAAGCTTTAGGTCTTTATACATAATTTCGTCTTTAAGCAGTAGGTCCCTGTCTAATTAGCCCTCGTGTAGTAAAACTTGACCGTAGCGCTCCAAACCAAACCAAACTTATATGTTTCTTCGTTAAGTTCAAAAACCTCATCGTGATGCCAAATTCTACCTCGTGATCTTTTACCATAAGTGTACATCATAAATCGGAAGTTGCGATTTTCTTCAACGTTCTCTGAAGATTTAATATTGTTATTAGCTTCCAATCCCAAATGAAGCGATTGTTTTGAAACCCCTGGTTATTTGAACTCATCACTCTTTTACTGTTGTTACTAAGGTCCCTGGGGATGACTACTAACTCAGACACCAGGCCGGTGTACATATGAAGAAAGTGAAGGAGATAAAAACATAAACACACAAACACAGAATTTTTTTATTTGCAAACAATGACACTGGCGATGGACAGTAGATTGCAGCTTCCCCTCTCGAAACCTCTTGCAGTAGGAAAACTGCCGAGTTCCCCAGATTACAGCCAAGCCTTATGAGAGAATGAAACCCAAGCCCGCGGCGTGACAGGCTGATGCCTTAATCCCTCGGTGGCTCAAGATTATATTCACGCTTGTTTTAGGAAATTTCAATCTTTCAGCTGTAAATTGCCATGG
Source organism: Dolomedes plantarius (assembly GCA_907164885.2). NCBI lineage: Eukaryota > Metazoa > Arthropoda > Arachnida > Araneae > Dolomedidae > Dolomedes > Dolomedes plantarius. The sequence goes on from OU015501.1 coordinate 126,016,961, forward strand.
TATTTTTTTATGAATTACCACTAAGAGAAACCTCTCTGGATCCAATCTACTTCTCATTCAAGTCGTGTTTAATCCTTTACTCATTCAGCTCGTGTTAAAAAATAGGAATTGGAATATTTTCATATTTTGAATCGCTTTTTTCAGTATTCAAATTTTGTTGATAGTTCAGTTTTTTAATTTTATCCATTGGTCTCGAAAATGTGTGTAATTAAACAATTAATTGCATTTTAAGTATGTCGAATATGCTCAGTTTTTATTTCATTCAAGTGGTGTTTAATCCTTTACTCATCCACCTCGTGTTAAAAAAAAGAAATTGGAATATTTTCATATTTTGAATCGCTTTTTTCAGTATTCAAATTATGTGGATAGTTCAGTTTTTTTATTTTAGCCATTGGTCTCGAAAATGTGTGTAATTAAACAATTAATTGCATTTTAAGTATCTCGAATATGCTCAGTTTTTATTTAGTTCAAACTTTTATTTCGAAATCGACTGAACCCTCTTAATTTATGTTTTATTATAGTTACTTTGAATGGAGTTTTATATTACTTAGTTTTAATAAATGATACTCAGGAGGAATATTCCTTAAAAAAAGATTTTGAAACAATGAATATATATATTTTTTTGAAATTGCAGAAATTTCCCTTCGATAGTATAAGGTATATATACATATCTATACCTGCTTTCTTCTTTACCTGAGACTCATTATCTAAATAGTAAGTATATAATACTGCTTAATGTATAAATAGATATGAAACATGGTAGTGTTTATATCCGGTAGGCTAGCCACACTTTTTTACAGATAGATAATGTGCCACAAAGATAGAAAATATTTCTTTTTAGTGGAAGAATTGTGTTTCAAAATTACTAGTCTATTACTATGAACTCGGTATAAACTAGACTTAATAATAATCATTCATAATTCTGGAAAGAGAGATCTCTTTGTAGCAACTTTCGTCATTAAATACAACTCAATGATTATTATCAACATGAGTTATAAACCCTTATAGATGAATTTCGCAATAAAACTCCCATTTGTTATCTTTTTAATAATTTCTGAACAATTCACAACTGTGATTCTACATATTTCTGAACAGTATTATCAACAACAGGATTTTAAATGTTGCATCGTATAAATTTATGTCATTATGGATTTAGATAAAGTACTCACAAAGAGAAATTTTTACAAGCAAACCTTATTTCGTTTACCTTTGGGGAATTTGTTCTAGCAATTTTTATAAACATTAATCATTTTTAGCAATGTTTTGGGGCACAATTTGAAATTTATATATATAGTTCGGGTTTCAAAATCCATATAATCAAGAGAAAGACTTAAGAATTCTCGTAAATATTTAATCTATTAGAAGCTATTTTTTATTTAAATAGTACTCTCGGAGGATATTAGTTTTGATATTCAGGCATTATCCACCGCTTTTAAATAAATATTTCTTCTTGTTATATACTTACATGTCTACCTGATTTATAGCTTAATTGGTGTTTTTTTTTATTCCCTTTCCATTAGATATTCTTGATATAAATTATTTTTGAGGTATATTTACCTTTCCTCTCTATAAATGCAATTTAATATGAAGAAAATAAGGTCTTGATAATATGAATTATTAAGCGTCAAGCTACTTTTAATGCTTTGCTCTAGAGGGTAAATAAATAATATTCTACGAAGTCAAAATCATAGTCTTCCCTTCTCTAATGAAAACTCCAAATTGAAATTTAAAATAAAAAAAATTTGACTCCCACTGGAAAGGCCTTTGAGGCATTTTTGAACATGTTCTTTCTCCAATGGTATCGTGGTAAAAGGGCTTCTAATATTCCTTTAATAAATTTAAATATTTTTCTCCTCTTAAAATCTCCGTTTTTGTGCATATGTAAATATTTTTTAGTATAAAACTAATGAATGTTAAAAATTATAACTGTAATAAATTCCTATTTGTTAAAAAATTATAAATATTTTTGATGATTTCTTTTTCTAATTTTTGCTCTGATATTATTCTAAAGCAGATATATGATACTATTTATATTTAATAACATTTTTTACCTGCTTTTAATATTTTGAAATTCCTATAAATTAACTCTGCTGTCATAAGAGATTTACAGAAATCTAGAATAGTTGCCTGTGTTGCTGGTATCGGAACTAAATTAAATTTATTATTAACTTTACTCGACGATGTTTTTTTTTTTTTCAAATTCTGTAAGATCCTTTGAAAGTTTAAATTTCTTCCATCAAACGCTTCTATCAGAAGTTAAAATGAGATGAAAATGCAAGAGATGCTTTGAATGGAAAGACAGAGCTAATAACTTCTTTGTCTCAGATAATAACATTGTCGCTCGCCTATTGCGAATTTCAGTATTGACTTTTCGGAGCTATTTGTTACGTTGGGCGAGAAACAGCTGAAGGAATCTTCAAATGTGTGTGTATACTCTTCCGCTTAAAAATTTAATAAAACGCCTGTTTCTTTAAACTTTCAAAGCGTGCATAGATGTAATTTAGTTTTTAATCTTGTAGCGATTTGAATACACGGAACCTTACGAATAAAAATCTAATTTTAAAAATACATGGAAGTTTCAGCACATCTTTAGTCAACGTTTTCATATTTTTTTTTTCATATTCATACGATCCTTTAACTGCCGAGTTTTCCCTAACAAGGATCGGTATACTGTTTTTGCAGCATACTTTAATATACATAGTTTTGGATGTTGACTGTATATTAGCTAAATATAAAAAATAAGGCAATTATCCTTTGGCTAGAGTCGTTAAAAATAATATGGCAGTAATAACACAAATGATGATGACATAGGTTTCAATCACCGAAATATGAGAAGAAAATTGACGTTTTACAAAAGTAAAAGGGAACAATGCATATTATATGTTTATAGACAATCCGTACTTTAGAATTAGCATAACTTGCTTTAAGAAATGTCGCTGGTCTCCACTCCTAATATTATTTTTCGTATGCTGTGAAAGCTCATTTTTTTTTTTTGGGGGGGGGGGGGGTATTGTACTATTGCCAAAAATTATTGGAGAGCAATATATTTTTATTATTTCTTTCTTTTGTATCCTTTACCAGTTGAGAGCTTTAGAATAAAAGTTTTTAATTCCAATTTTTAAACACCTGGTACTTTTTTCAATAATTCACTATTTTCATAATCAATTATTTATATTTAATCCATCAGCTGCCCATTGTACAATAGTGAGATCCAAAAAGTTTATTTGTAAAAATCTACCAACACACATAAAGAGCAGAGAGAAAAAGGGAAAAATTAATTTTTCTATGTTTAGTTTTTCGGTTCTTTCCTTGTCAACCTAGGACAAAGAGAGGAGCAATACAAAGTACTACGAAATCCTTTTGTGTGGTACACGATCAGATTAATTAATTTTCTGTCAGAAGCACGAGTATATTAAGTAGAAATGTGTTATGGAAATATTGTAGTAAAGAAAGTGCCTGAAATCTTATATTTCTCATCAATACCAGAATACACATATGCATACTTAACATTTTAATACATAAAAAAAATCCTGCGAACAAATTTTTATTATCCATTTAGAAAAAATTCTTTAAGAACAGTTTTTATCCCTTCTTTTAAAAGAATTATTCTATAAAAATGTTCTTGTTCCAAAATTTCTGTCATTATGAATCATACTTTAGTTATAACGATAATTTAAAGGCGTCTTTTCAAAAAATAATACCTGTAGTCATAACACATGCCGTAAAACGGGGTGAGAATGTGCCAACATGGAATTCAGCAAATCAGTGCTCTCTGGTGGCTTGTTATGAAAGATATTAGCTTTCCCGTTTACCACGGGGAAGGGTATGTTGGCACAAATCAACAAGTGTTATCACGCTCCTTTGATACAATCCTTGTGACTCTCGCAATTTTTTTTAACAATTCAATATTTTATCACTTCGTTGTAACCTGTGAAAAGTGTTGGTTCTCGTGGTATGAAGGATTACTTTTATGCACTGGTAAATAATATATTTTTATTCACCTACTACCTGATGTCTTATCTGTGAAGTTTCATTACTGTACCTTTTTTAGTTGTCATGTTATCACATTATGATCAAAATTAGTTCACTTGATGGGGGAGATTGTGCCATCCTTTTTTGGTTATTTTGTGTACTGTAACCACTTTTTTAACCTTTAGCCTACGGATCCCATTTTTCCGATTCCCTCTTTAGACCGGGAAATTACATACCCCCTTTGTAAGAACAGCCATTAAGGGCGTTATATATATATATATACATACACACATACACACACACACACACACACACATATATATATATATATATATATATATACTCATTCTTGGGCCCGTATTCTTGGGATACATGATATCCCACCCCGTAAGGAAAAGGTTAATTTTTGATGTTGTTGTTGTAAACTGAGAAATTATTGACACAACTCTAACTATTAGAATGGCTAGAATTATTGCAATAATTTTTCTATTTAAATTTTTTTAAGAAACTTTAAATATTTGTATCAAAAATGTTTTAACGAAGTAACATCTCTAAAATATTAAGTAGCATGGGCCAAGAGAATTGCGTAATTCTGACGACGAGGATTATGCCACCCACCTGGACACTCCACGAAGACGAAAAGATCACGATCATTCTCAAGAGGACGAAGAGGAAACACATACAGAGAATGAAGTTGCTGAAGGTGTCACTGCAACAGCAGCAGAGTTCAGAGTAAATGACGTCGTGGCCGTTTCATATGAAGAGAGGGTCTATCCGGGTCAAATGCGCAGCAACTTTGATGCAAGTGGGGAAGCTTATGTTTCCTGTAAGGGGGAAAATGGCAAAGGCTGTTGAAATTTGTTAATTTTTAAGAAAAATATTTTTTTATTTAAAAAAGTCAAAATTAACTGAGAGTGTTCTTGTTTAAATTAATAATCCAACAAAGATAGATGTTGTTTTATGGCTCTGTTCCGGCACTTATACAGAATCTTCCCGTTGGTGCGTGGATGCCCAGAGTGCTTGATTTCTGTTTGTTTTTTGTCTATCTATAGATTATTTATTTGTTTTTTTCATTATGGGGATATGAAGCTTCTGCGGTATCCTCTATTGAAAATGTTTTAAGTTTTCTTTGCAGGATATGTTTTATGTTAAAGTGATTTAGCAGTCTATGCTTGAATTTTAATTTTTGTTTATTTGTATTGTTTATATTTTACATTGTCCTTGTTTAAAGTAAGAGGTGTGTGAATGTGCCTCGACTGAATCCATGGCAACTATGAAAGAGAAAGATTGTACCACAAAAAAATCACCTCCAACCATCTCCAACCACTTACAAAAAATTTCTGTAACGAAATAGAAAGATGAAATGTGTATCCATCTTTCTGCACTAAATTAATCCGATTATGTTGGTCAATAAAGAAATGGCATAAAACACCCTCAAAACCTGGCACAATCTCACCCCATTTTAAGGTATATTCTGGTCTTAACAGATAAAGGCCACATAACTATTAACATACATTGCCTTTTATGAAATGATGTATTTACCGGTTTGAGATTCGATCTTGTATTGGGATTTCAGTTTTAAAAAAGCGCGAAGAAATGAATTGCTATACTAAAATTTAATTTACATCGAAAACTTCTTATTTCTAATTTAGCTATCTTTTCTTTGATCTCATGAAACTTTTTAAAAATTGATAACATTTGAATGGCAAAATGAAAATATTTTAGCTGATATTAATATGTGCTGCCTAGACCCGAATCCTCTTCTTCCTTTACCCAACTGCTACTATTTTCTTTGTAATGAACTAACATTTTCGCCCTTATTCCATTCATTGACCCAAAATGTCAAACTGTTGATTACAAAAGAAATTACATCATTAGAACTCTGGTAGTAAAGACTGATAATGTGAAAAGTTAGTTTCTAGCACAACACGGCGTTAGTATAGCTGACAGTTTTTTACAACTGGATGGAGTTTGTAATATAGTAGTTTACCACTAATTCCAATCTCTTTTACAAATGCATTTATCTTATTTTGAGCTTTTTAAACGTGAATTAAAAATGTCTGAAGTTTAAAACTATGCGGTAAGCAATTAATTAAAAAATATTTACCTGTTTTAAGAATAAAAATAATTACTTCAAAATTGAATGCTTTTTTTTTTAATTTATACATCAGACATCATAACTGTGTTTCTCATCTATGAACTTAAACATTAAATATACATATATATATATATATGAGATCCTTAATTTTTTTACAAGAATAAAGTTCTCGTCAAGAAGTCTAAAGGTGTCAGGGTATTTTGTGAAATTAAACTGAATATTTCCATATGTATTTTGCCTCGGATACTGTAACATATGTTAACACATTAACATGTATACCAAATATTCACTTAATGTTAAAAGACAAATATATTTTCCCCTAAGAATAGACTCTCAAAATGTATGATGCCTATAATTTTTTTTCTTTTAATTTACATTAAATTTTCTACAAAACTGAAGACTTATGACAATTGTAAATAATGCAGCAATCTCTTAAATTTAATATACTATAGTAAAATATTATGTTTTCTAAAATACTAGAAAAGATTATTTTATTACTGCTGTACTTTATGTATTGAATTTGAAATACTTTCTTACGTTAAATATGACTTTAACATACATATGTTAACAGGTTTAGACGTTATCAGTTCTTCAAATATTGTTTTTCCATTTCAACAGTAAAGAACTTTTAATACAGTCTTGAACTGGTATTTCGCTTTTGTTTTATGAGAATGGGGGCCTAATCGATAGTCCTCCTTTCCCCATGCTTGATATCAATATTTCTTGTTTCTTAATTTTTTTTCTGGGTTGCAAAACCCCCCTCATTTAGTATACCTAATATTCCAAATAATGATAAATATAATATCATTCACAGAAGGAATAACTTTGTAATTTATTTGCGCTAAAAGTTATTAGTTAAATAGTTAGTAAAATGTGTAGGCATTACACTGAATTTCATAATATCATTATTTTAGACGTTCCAGACTGAAAAACAGAATAATTTAGTTCAAGATGTTACCAAAATTTTTTCTTCTCTAATTTGCATCAGAGGTAGTAAACATTTTACGAAAATGATGAAGTACTTAAAACCATTAGAAGTTGTATATGTTCAATATGATGCTAATGACAAAAAAACCAAAATTATGAGTAAAATTGATTAAGAAATAACATTTTTCGCCCATTAAAGAATAAAATATTTGAAATTAGAAAAAATAATACCATGTTTGTTGCACTACTACATGTTACAAAGTCCTTTATAATCACCCTTTTCATGAGTTTTTTCTTGAGAATTTTGAAGAAAAACTTTTTAAGTAACTATGATAAAAAGCTTATTGTTAATAAATTACCCCACATTTTCATTAAGTCAGCGCGACAGCTTAAGCGACAAACCCATTAACGTATATCATCGGTTTAAACAGGATATTATAATCTTAACAAATTATGGAATTGTTAATGTTAGTAGTTGCAAGCTGACGCCTAAGAAAATTATGAAAGTACATGAAAAGTTAGTTTATATATCTATTACAATAATATTTATTTACAATTATCTTTTGTATTTAAAGGTATTTATTAGTATATATTCATATAATTGATTAATAGTTCAAGACGTTTTATTTTGTCGAAATATATCATTTTAAATTTCTGATGAATATGAAACATTTCTTTATTTTTGAAATACACAAATGTGTACTTGTTGGCAAGTATGTTAATGTTTAATCCAATATTTGCAATATTTTATATTCACTTTAGCAGGTTAATATATTTCAAATACATTTTTAACCTTTTGTCTAATCTATTTCTTTAAAAAATATCCATCTAATACAATGCCGCCTCTCTATAAAGATAATTACCTTTACTTTAATTTATTTCGAAGTACAGGGTAAATTAACCTTTGTTTTAAGCAAAAGAACATTAAATACGACTTTATTTAAAAAATTGTAAACACTATTTATTAATTATTTTTTGTAATAAAGGTTAATTTTTGAAAATATTCGTGCAAATAGCTTCAAATCAGAAAGCAGTTCTTAGGAAGAAGAAAATTAACTTTAAAATATTTAAATATGTTATAATTTTTAATATCACTCCCAATCACGATAAATCTCTTATAATAGTATCTCTTTTCTATTCCTGCAGTACTGTTGTAGAAAGTGCTATTGTTGAGTATTAAGTACTACCTTTATTCCTTTATATAACCTTTCCGATTCATTTCAAAGACAGATATACATTCTTGATATCTGTCAATTTTTAAGCAGGACACTCAATTTTAAAAATACCATAAGCTAAGTCTAGGGTCATCTTAGTCAAGAATATAATAACAAATCTTGTGCCCAAAAATATGTCCGAAATCCATAATAAAAGTTTCGAAAATAAAAATGGCTCGAACTAATCAATTAAATGTAGTTTTTGACACTATGCCATCCAAAAGTATCCGCACAGTAAGATATCTCGGTCTTTCGTTGAACTAAGAAGATATTATAGGTGCGTAGGTTCGCATTTACTACAAACCCTCTGTTTTATTGAAAATACTATCTATTAAATTATTGATAACTGTAGAGAAATTTCTTCTCTTTTTGATAAAAGAAAATTCGTTGGATCATTTCCTAATGTTCAGTACAACTTGAAGTCGCCATTTCAATCCTTAACAGATGCATTCGATAGGATTTTGATCAGGTGTCTGGGAATGTCAGTTTAGTTTCTAGACATTCATATCATAAAACAAAATCTGTATAAATCTCGATGTACATATTATTACATTATTATACTAGAAGATCAGTAAGGCAATACCAAAATATCTGCAGTATTAACATATGTCTCAGTGTTGAAATTTTTGTGATTGGATTTAAGGATCTCTCCGAGAAGTTTGAAGAACATATCATTATATTTTAACTCATCTATCAAATTTCATAGTTGTAACGGTATAATTAAGTAAGTGGAATTCACACCTGACATTCTTCACTCTAAACTTATTGCTCTAGCCATCGGACGGCCAGAGGATGTAGTAATATCTGTTACTTCTTAAAACAGTGTCATTGCTTAGGGGTCTTCTAACCTATTGCTTTAAGTGGTTTTAATCAATGCGCGACATTAAGGTTGATGTTATGTCTTGTGTTGCTGTGGAAATACATTGCTCTCAGCTCCTTATAAACATTCAGAGTGTTAACGTTATAGTCAAGGTTCTTTCATAAGTTTCGAATAGTTCAGCAGAGCTGTATGAGTTTATCCTGCCAATCTTTTGAATCTACGAACTGCTTTGTAGGTAATTATCAGGCTACCTGTTCGCAGTTGTGGGTTGAAGTTTGAGCATGTTTCTACTTAAGAGCTATAACCTTTACTGACAATCGATTCTGTTGATTACAACTGGATTATCATCTCATAAACACATTTGTTACAATGAATAGCACCTATTTACTTGCTGTATTTTAAAGTTACTGAACTTCCCTCACCATGCTTAACTGTAAAAACTGACACTTTAATATCTTTCTTCCGCATCATTCTAGTCAAATAAACTTCCTTCGAATACAACAAATATTTTTCGAATACTCTCTACCATTCAACGTATTTATTTAACAAAGGAATATTGACTGGTGAACCCATGTTTTGCGACCATAGTAATTTTTTCATGGGAAAAGCATTCTGAGACCAACTTCATTTTTGGTAGCTTTTTACATAATTAATATTTTACTGGCGTTATTTGATTTAGTATTACGCGCTTATGTTAGTTTTACTGGTGTTTTCATATTAAGATTGAGAAAATAAACTTTAATAATTCCAATTCTTTTAGAGAAATACGTTATTCAAAATTTAAGGATTTTTCGAGTATTTCGAAAGATGTTGCTTGCCAATGTCGAGCACTTGGCTATTATGCAATTCGCTTGCGAGCTCTTCAGTACCTTTGAATCTTTAGTACTTTTTTTAAGTACCATGTGCTTGGCTCAGCGTATCCTCTTTGGACCTTGCGCCATTAAACCTCAATATGTTTATTGCCAACATTAGGAAAAATTCTATATAAGATCCTTACTAACAGGATAATTGAATACACAGAATCTAAGGGAATTTTATCTGACTTGCAATATGGTTTAGGAGAAACCGTGGAGTAACGGAGGTCTTCTTGAATATTATTAAGATTATTAAAGAAAATAAGAAAAACAAGATACACACATGTTTAATCACACTGGATATAAGCAATGCTTTCAACACTATCAGATTAGAAAGTATAAAGGAAGCCATCGACAGTATTGGTTTAGATAACTATCTAAAAGCTATGATCCTGAGTTATTTGAAAAAAAGAACAGTTATTTTGAAGCATAGTAGAGATTGGGCCTATAATGTTGGAGTGCCACAAGGCTCTTCGATTGGCCCAATTCTTTGGCTGTTAATCATCAATAAACTTTTGAAAGAAAATTGCGAAACTGGTATTAAGATCCAAGCTTTCGCTGATGATATTATACTAATACTCAGTAGTAAGGTCGTATATAAATTTACCCATTTGGCAAAGAAAGCGCTGGACATATGTGAAAAGTGGACCCATGAAAATAAATTGAAGTATAGCATAGATAAATCATGTTATATTATTATACCAAGTAGAGGCAAAGTCTCGAGAAAACCTACAATAAAGCTTATGAACAATTATATAAAATATAATAAAGAGATGAAGTACTATTTAGACGAGAAACTTAACTTTGGCAAACACATTTCTAATATAAGAGAGAAAACCTTAAAAATCACCTATGGTATTAATAGAGTCTTTAAGAAGACCTGGGACCTTAAGGCTGTAAATGTAAAGGAAATTTATGACAAAGTAATAGAGATAATTTTGTTGCATGGGATCCAGTCATGGTACACGGACACTAACTATATGAGTAATAAACTTAAATAACTACAGATACCCTTTTTCATCATGATCAGTAAATGTTATCGGACAGTATCTACAGACGCATTAAGTGTCTTGGCTGGTTTTATCACACTGGATATAAAAGCTAAAATGGAGTCGCTGTTGTATACCATCTGTAATGAAGGCGAACAAATCCAGATTGAAGATTTTGTTTTTAATGGCATGAATAACGAGATTAAAAATAAAAATTTAAGGAAAATTAGAGAGTTAACTAAATATAGTTGGTCATTTAATTTAAAGTCTATAACAAGTACGAAATTTTATACGGATGGTTCGAAGATAAATCATAAAGTTGGGGCCGCTTGCATTAAATACATAAATAATGAAAAAATAGAAATAAATTATAAAAGATTGAATGTGTCACGCTTCCTCCTATGCGGCCGAAGTTATAGCTATAAAAATGGCTCTCACTAACGCAATTAATAATGGAATAAATGAATTAGATATTTTTAGTGACTCAAGGAGTGCGTTGCAATCCTTGAACACTTACTACTAGGATAGTCAAATTGAAGATATTAAGAGTTTAATAGTTAATAATAATCTAAGGGTCGATTTTCATTGGGTAAAGACCCATGTTGGCTATACCGAAAATGAGGAAGTAGACCTGGCAGCCAAACCTGCTACTACTAGAGACCAGATCGATGAAGAAATTAAATATACCAGGACCCAGATTAAAGCAAAAATCAGAGATTGGGGCTTGAGTGTATGGCAAGACAGGTGGAATAGAAGTGACCGTGGCAGACCTGTTTATAGTATTTTCCCTGAAGTATCAACACATAGGTTATCTTCAATTTTTTTATTAACCAGGCCATCACTCAGCACGGCTGTTTCGGCTCATATCAAGCAAGATTTTTTGGAAAATCTGACTCTTGCGAATGCGGTGCTGTACAGACTACGGAACACTGTCTGAAAGCATGTGACAAATGGAAAGATCCACGTTCCAAACTTCCTACACCAGTGTTGAATGGACCGGCTAACCAATTTTATTTGGACTATTATTGTCGTACATTCATAACGATTGTAATGAAAGACCTAATAGCTGAACATTACCCTTTTCAGGGTACCTCTCTATCCTAAATTTGCTGGGAATAACGAAACTTGGCCAATATTTATTATTTATAACTATAATGGTTATGCTTATATTGTTTGTAAAGGTGCTATTTTTAGACTTAAAGTTAAGTTTATAATTTTGGTTTGTTGTTTATATTTGAAAGTAAATTTTGTATTTTTGCATAGTGATTCTATAAATTGTAGCAATTGTATACATATGACTTTGCAGTTGGATGTATTTGAGCTTTGCTGATTTGAATTATGAAAGAAATGTAATTTAATTGTTGAAATTTGTAAGCCATCGCACCTCTAGTCGTCAGTCATTACTTACCGTATACCTTCGGGCATGGCCGGTATTGCTTTTGGATTAAACCTCAACCAACCAGTACCTTTGAACTAAATCACTAAAATACTGTATTACAGAGCACCTGTCCAAATACTCAGCGTTTAAAACTTGTCCAGAATTGCACAAAAAGCACAGAGGAGAATTCGTTAAATTAAAATGAAAAAGATGGGCAGACAAGCAGTCGTGCTCTGTCAAAAGTCCAGATGGGATGTAAAGTTGCAGGCCTCCTTGTGGTGTAACCTAGGTAACGCTTAATCTACTACAGCATTGTAGAGTTTTCCTAGGCCTCGGAAGTGTTTTGTAAGATTAAATAGCATCATTTAATTTTTTTTTCACTGAAGAGGGGTTATTTTATTTCAGATACTCAATGCTCACTATTTCTTACATTATTGCCAGTTCCTTATACACATATGTCACTTCTGAATAAGTATCATGCTTTCAATTTGTTTTCAATGTGTTTGAATATATATTTCTGAAATGTAGTCAGTCTCGAATTAAAATGGGATGTATTCTTGGTAAAAATATTTACGATTATTTAAAAAAATTCTCGTATCTGGCAATGTAATCAAACTTTGACTTTTACAAAATTAATCAAGGCAGTTAATATTATAAAAACAATTCCCGAATACAGAAATAATTGCGTTTAAATAATTGTACTTTAATTTAGGATCTATCACATTTTATGGCAATATTTTTTTTTCCTTTTGTAAGCATAAAACTCAGTTTATGTATTTGAAAACTATCATCTGTAATATTGTACAATATTAGTTTTATTTTCTCTATCCTTTGAATAATATTGACAACAGGATTGAATTAAAAAGATAACATTGATTTAAAGAACCTAAAGCAAGGTAATTTTCATTTCTTTATTACCCACAGCACTCTAGTTCAAACAAAGACTTACAATGCCTAGAGAATTCTAATCAATATCATTTGTTAGCTGACATAGACTACCAAACTCTTTGCAGCGAAATCTTTTTTCTGACTTCTCAGCAGGTAATTTCTTCACAAACATTTCTAGATCCATTAACTCCTATGGTTTTAGTGAGATAACTTATTCCCTTAGGAGGTAGCAGGAATTGACCAAAGTAACGGCCGCGTTTGTTATAAAGAGGCAGGAATACCTCGATTTCTTTCGAACTTTAACGCGGCATTTCTATAGTGTGTAGAATGTGTAAAAGCATATTGGAAGATATATTTTAAAAACATTGGGTCGAAGTTATTTGTAATGATCTATAAGTGGTAATAATTTATTTGAGGATATTTTCCATGTGTTAATTGTTTAACACTAAATTGTGGTTAGAATAAATCAGTACTTTATAAGAATTAAATTAATATAATGCAATAACTTAAAAGTTTTAAGAGCAAAATTTAGATTTAAATATGTTTTATAAACTTATACAAGGAACAAGCATGTAATTTTATCAAAAGAAAAAACTAGTTAAATTAAAATGTTTACTATCAGTGTTTAGCTACTTAAAGGCTAAGTAATTTGAAGAGTTTGTAGGCAAGTTCTGTAGAGTTTTCAAATTATGATAAATATTGTAAATATAGTGTAAACGACTCTAAGCTAACAATATAATGTATTTAATGTTGTATAACAAAGAATGTATCTATATTACCCTTAAAAAGCAGCAATAATATTTTTGTTGATACAGTTTAAAGGATATTCCGCTTAATGTAACTCATAAATGTCATAAATGACAAAACCTCTTGTTTTAAATCTCTCCAATTGATCATTAAAAGCTAATAATACTGTAGTGAAAAATACGTCCTTGGAAACGTCACACTGGTGTTATCTGGAAATTCTCTTGATATCAGTTATTAACTATTTAGTTATTATTACTACATTTTATTTAAAAATACGGATCAGGTTTAGTAGTGGGCAAAATGAAATTTTACGCATTCAAAAAATAATAATGCAGTTATAATTTGTAAGGTTAATAAGATTAGAACCTTTGTTATATTAGCATTAATAACATTTACAAAGCTGAATATCTTAACATCCAACGACCAGAAAATTTAAGACACTCCTAAAATCCAAAGTAAATTTTAAAGGTTATATATCCAAGATAATGATCTAGTAAATTTGGTGAGAATAGATATTTATAATGAGTTCCATATGGTATACCGAACATGGAAAATTGAATAAACGGTTTCACGATGTGTCAAAGAATGCATGGAAGATTCTTATAATGAATCACTTAATTCCTCAATGAAGCATCGGGCAATGAGCAAGGTTCTTAATATTTTTTTTTACCTATTTTTATAGTTAGGTGGCTATTAAAAAGGGAAATAGGTTTTTAAAATTTTCTTTATGCAAAGTACCATCAACGAATAATAACTCTGAATAACTTAAGATATAATCATGTGTGCGATTGTGCTGTGAAATTTAACATTTGTAAATTGAAAAAAAAATCATAAACTTATTATTTCGTTGAATAACAACCTAGTTTCGTTTTTATCTAAATTGTTTATTAGAGCGCAGATAAAAATTCGTAGTAGTTTTAGCGAAAAATATCAATTATGTAACTGCACTCATGGTAAAATATATATTTTAAATTTTGAGACTTCAGCGTCTTTGAAGATAAAAAAGCTTCGTTAGTAAATCTGAAACGCATTTACAAAACAAGATAGTATTTCTGATTGTTATTTCATATTTTCGCTAAATTAAGCTATTTCTTATAAATTACTGAAATATTTTTGTATACGTCAATAATTATGAAGATCTTAAGAAAAGTAAATAATAAGTAGCTTTTGATATTAGCAAATGGCGTTATTTATTATTTAGTTCTAATATATTTTCCACGTCGTAATTCTTCGATTACAGAGCAAAAGTGAAGCTAATTACAGGGTATAATTAATATGATCATTAAGAAGAAATCAACTCTCATTTTCGCAGAAAATGTATCTGTACTGTCTTTATTAGACAAAAAGATGGAACAGTAAAATACGGAATAATTTTCGTAATGATTTCTTAAAACAAATCCAGTCGTAATCTGAAAAGCAAGCATATAATCTTTAGAAAAATGTTTCTTTGAGGTCGTAGAACAATGAATTAATTTTGAAAAATTCTTTCTAGGATGAACTCTAAAACGAGAAAACGTTAAACGGTAAATAATACAAAAAATACAATTTTACTAATAAACAATCTAAGAGAATGATTATACTTTAATTAAAGTTATAACAGAAACGTAGCTATAAAAATTAACAATAAAGATACTCTTTATTTTTTTCTGATTTTAAATATTATATTTAAACCTTTTATTTTCATATGATAGATTTCTTATTTTTAATACCTTAATGGCCATTATAATGCCTTGTAGGGTCTTCAAATTTCTTTTTATAATTGTAGTAACCACATCAAGTACATGTCTGTTTTAAAATAATATTAACATAGGCCTTTATGAATAACCACTACATCAAACGACTTTATATATTTGTTAAATAGATATTAAAAAAAAAATATTTTTCTATAAGAGAGTACCATGAATAAATTTTTATAAAATATTAATTTTGTATGTCTTATTAAATAAATTATTATTTCATGAGAAAGAAACGGTTAATCTTAATTTTTAGGGTAAAATCGAGATCAAAATCAACATGTGAAATTCGGAACCTTTTTCCTGTAATACATGTGTGATGCTCAGATTCCAACCTCTCTGGTACCAAGAGCCATATTTTTTCTTATGAGTAAAAAACAAATTGCTACTTCAGAAAGGCTTGTGATCCCAGGTACCCTCCATATTGTCAGTGTACTAAAATAATTCACATAGGAGAATGAAACAAATTTGAACCCTAAGAATATAGGGTCGAATAATATTGTTATAAAGCCATTCACTTTCCTGTTTCAGGGATAATTCATGAGCTGTATAACTGTTGTTTAATCGTAAACCTTAATGGCATTAGAACATAATATTTTAATTAAAAAAGCACAGCTAGTTTTTAGTGGCCCGCGACTGTGCTTTTTAAATTAAAATATTATGTTCTAATGCCATTAAGGTTTACAATTGAGCAACAGTTATAAAGCTCATGAACTATCCCTGAAACAGGATACGTGAATAGCTTTATCACAAACGTGTCTTTAACAAAGTACATATTAGGACAACAGAGTACTTCATTAAAAAATATTCTGTCACCGTAAATCATATAAGCTAAATAATATCTTGAAATCTTAGGACAAAGCAGAAAAAAATTATTGTTGTAAAATCATAAATTGATAGCAGCTGTTAACAATATTCTGAAGGCATAAGAAGGTACCTCTGTAGTTCGTAATAATACTAATGTGTCCAAGCCAGTCGCATACAAGATGTTACAACAAAAAGCGAAGACCCAATACTGTTCTATTAACCAAAATTCGGCCACTCGCTGTATACATATTCTGTATACATATAACGCGAGTAATATTTTTAGTATAAAGCAAGGGATTTATATTTTACTACGCCTTATGTATTTAAACAATGAAAATTTCGTTGATAAAAATATTCATATTTGATTTCAATTTTCTAAGAAGGTTTTATTGTCTCTACATAAATATTATAGTCTTAATTGTTCCCGATAATCATGAACGATTGCAAATTTTTGCTAGAATATATGTACCAAACTGATGAGAAATAATCGCATTTTCCTTATTTATGTGAAGGACAAACAATAAATAAATGAAGAGATAAGAATCGTGTGGATGTGTATTGCTATACGGCCAAGCTGTGAATATCAATATTGCCCCAACTGACGTAAATGTTATATAAGAAACTGAACTTAACGGGGATTTATTCCATGAAACATTTATATAAACTACATTTAGGACAATGTACACAGTACTCTTACAAAGCTCCTAGAGCTAAAGCACAGATAAAGAAAGAATTGTTAACAGAGATTTGTTATTTTTTCCGCTTGGAAAGGGGGCTTTATTCACATATTTATAATGAATATCATTCATTAACACGTAAAGGTAGCTATTAAATTATGAAAAATACACCGACACAATAGTGAATAAAATATAATGCATATATTTGCATATAAGAAATGTGAAGGTAGAATTGTAAATCCATTATCAAAATACCAAACTGGTCATTATAAAAAGCCGTTAACCGCTACAATATACATATATTTATAGGAATAATTGTAGCAAAACAAAGGAGAAAACTGTAGTGCAGAACGCTAGAAAACGCTTAATATATAACGTCATTAATTGCTTCTTTCAAACTTATGAAACCACATTGATCGCTTAAGCATAATAATATAGCAAATTTATCTCCTTTAAGCAATTAACTTCATTACAACTTATGAGAAGTCACAAAGCTTTCCATGCGTGGTAACCTAGACAACATATTCTACTGAAAGGGACAGGGGATATTTCATGGGTGCTTGTAATTCAACTGTAAAATGCAAATTTAATATTTAATTTACAATGGAAACATATTTCTTCGATTATAAGATTCAGGGATACTTTACAGTGTTTTAAACTTACTTCTCTTGCATTTATCAAAGTATTCAAACTTAAACGGTTTTAAAAGCCTTTTTAAATAAGAAATGTAGATCTAGACGAGACATGTGTAAGATCATTTAAACGAGACAATGTGTAAATTTTATGTAGCATGTGATACACAATAGTCATACATAAAATGGTGTAAACCCTTCATATTGCGATTGAGTTATTTTATACTTTACTTTTATTTTTAAATTCCAGTAGAACGGTATTTATATGCTGTCACAGGAACTAGAGATAAAAAAATACACCTCAGTAAGCAAGGTTCAAATAAAAATTAAGCTAATTCAACAGCAATAAAATATAAAAAAGGATTTCTGTGTTGTATCAAACAGAAATAAACAAAGAATAAGGGTTTCCTTTTCTTACTGTATACGTTTTTGTTTGTCTTTAACTGATTAAGCACATTCTCTTTCATTTAATTTATTTTTCAATTATTATTTTTTATTTTTTGTTTAATTTTACTCGAATAAATTCCCCTTTAAAGTTATTTTTTTTTAGATTTCTTCTTATTTTTGGTGTGTCGAGTAATAATTTTATGTATCTTATTTCTCCTTTATTCCATTTGTTCAGCTCTTTTTTTTATTTAACATGATTTTACGCAAAGTAGAACAATTTTATGCTTTTAAGATCCACAAGTACACCTCTAAATCTAGGAGGATTTTCTAGAGCTAGAATGCTTTCTTCTTTCTTACAACTGTCTTTTTTTCTTTTAATCGATTACCATTTCATCAACAGTTATCAACGAGGACGTTGTTGAGTTGAGAATCGCGTTCAACCCACTCTTCTAAAGCATCACAATTTCCCGTTACTGTAAACATTACTTGTTAAATTTCCTTACGAATACATTCTGCTCTACCCAACCAAATATTCCACGGAAAATTCAATTTTTCCCTTTTCCGATTTAGGATAAGTACGAATAAATGAATTATGGGCCTTGCTCATTAACATGAAGTTGTTTATCATAATTTTCAACTGAAGCGTTCCGTGGATTTAGATATTAACACATATTTGAGAAAAATATCTAGCCGGGAAATGGAAAAAGAATGTTCCACTCCATTTTGATATCGCATCACTTAATAACAAATCATATTAGTGGTTGCCAAATGTTTTAATATTATTTAAGCGTTCGTCATATTTCGCTGATTATTTTGATGCCCCATCATTTCCATTTAGAGTAAGATGGTATTTTTTCGGTAAAGCACTGTAAATATTCTGAATAAGGATTACATATTCTAATTGCTTGTTTTCTTTCAACTGTGTATATAGAGGAATGATTACTAAAAGAAGATGTCTTTAATATATCTTTCATTAAAAATTACTTTTTACAATTGACATTTAAGTAGTATAAATCATCCCTTCTTAATTTTAATCGAGTGTTCGTTAATAGACGAATAATCCTCAAAACTCGAGTTTTTGGATCGAAACCCATAGCAGGCATGGGTGCGTCTAATCTACGGGATTAGGCTTTCATGCATTATTCTCCTTCATTTTGCCCCATTGTGTTGCAAACGATAACCTAATACACGAAACCGAACCAATTTATTTCTAAATAGTGAATAAAAAGAACTGATATGCCGTTTCGGAATGAATTTCTCTGAAAGATCTTGGCAGATATTTATATCGTATTCCTTTAACATATTTCAGAATAATAAATTTATAGTTATGAGAAATACCTTCGACAAATAGGCTACTTATGATAGAATTTGGTATAAATATTTTGATTTGACTTTCTAGTGATAGTAATTAACCACTGAATGTGGTATAATTAATTAAAAGCAATAAAAAAGGGTTACCTTTTTAACCGCACTTCGCTTTTCATCTATCATATTTTTTACTTTACTAGTTAAAAGTATAATTCAACAATTCGTGATTTTTCTCCTTTCTTGTAGCCTCCCTTTGTTAGGTTAAAAATAATGGTTTTAATACAGATAAAACTCTAGAAATATGTTGAAAAGGATTGCAATTCATTACAATCCTTTCTCAGAAGATTTACTGAAATACTTGACTCTGTTAGACGTCTGAACTCTATTACCATTTATAGAGCTCATCAAGAAATAACTACTCACGGGGACTAATTGGTTGAGTAAAATTTCATTCCAATACATGTCTCGACACAATAGCGTCAAATTCTGCGCGTCTCAATGTGAGAATTAAATTACGCGTAATGTGTCTGAAAGGGAAGTTTAGGATTCTTCCAAACAGGAATGTTGAAACTTGCAATTCATTTTTAGGTTAAAAATAATAAAGGAGGACACACAGTAGTAACGGAAGACATAGAAGATCTTAATTTGAAGCTAAACGTGAACATTCCAATCAATCCTGAACAAAAGCAAAAAATATATAGGATATCTGACAGGGTATTTCTCCTATCAGCTGCAATAGATTATTTATAGAAGTTTCAAGAATGAGAATCAATTGCCTAAACTTCCGTATTTTATCTTAAATTTAGAGGCTCAGAATGCTTTTGTTTCAGTGCCTACTGCAAAGATATTTGTTTTTGTTAGCAAAATTAATAATATTTATGCAACATATCAAAGCAATACTTTAAACCAGAGATACTCATTACTCAACCTTTTTTTTTCTCTCGGGCCACATGCATAATATTTATTACCATAAGCCGACCGCAACATAATACACTTTACCTCACAATATAATAATGCAAAAATAAAACTCAAAACTTAAATATGTGGCGTTATGGCGATGTTGATATGTCATTTTTTCACGTTTTCGGCAAATAAAAAAAGAAACTTTTGCTGTGAAACATAAAATCGCTCAATTGAGTTTTTCAATCCAAATATTCTTTAGTTAATACTCATATTCAACCTCAAGCATATGGCCGAATATGCTTCAATGAAAATAGTTTTTTGAATTAGGGACTAAAATTTTGGGGTGGGTTGAGTAAAAAAGAAAACATTAACTTTTGCCAAATTACGAATAACTTAGTATTTTTTCATAATTCCACTACCAGCTTTTGCCACATTAAAGAGCCAATTTTTAGTGTGCCATATAAACTTAAAACATAAAATTGAATTTTTCGGACATATCAACATCTGCCATAAATCCACAGAAATGTTTCCAAGCGTTCGTTTAAAAATGAGGGGCATTTCTGATGTTGGGACAAACTTTTGACTATTTTAGGCAAATCAGGTTTATACTTGCACATGCTACTCTATATACGTCAGCAGGGTAAGGATCGATAAGCCGATTTCTATGTCCGTGTTTCGCATATTTCATTTTGGAATAGGATGATTCACAAAGATACGTTGATGTAAACAACGTGAGCAGTAGTTGGCCCATTATGGTACAGCTCTGTATTTTTCAGGCATCAACGTCCAAAATTATGTTTACAAAAGCACCTACCTGATAATGAGTGTGAGTGTTTCGATCCGTACATAAAAGCTTGGTGGGTCGGTGTTTCAGTATTAGGGTTTCCGATTTTGAGCAACTTTTTTAAAACCCGGGTTTCGGGTTTAACGGGTTTTTTTAATTTAAAACCCGAGTTTTCCCAGGTTTACTTGGTAGGTTCTAGGGGATCAATAGCAAGAACTAAAATAATAAATAATTTATTAGAAGAGTTTAATTTATTTCAGAATTTCAAATATAAAAAATAACAGTAAATAAATTTAATGTTAATAAACATATACATATATGTATAACATACACAAAAGTGGTACAAATATCTCATTTTTTATAAAACTGCCTTACAACCATCATTGCACTCAACGTATCATCATGGAGTCGGCTTCTGAGTTTATTAGCAAAGAGACCCATAACAGAAAATTATCATTCTGCTTCCCCCAAAGTTGGTTGGATTGTTGTTAAAGACCTGAAGAGTTTATCTAGCATTTCTGGTCGGCTTTATCTTGCCCAAAATAACTCAATTTCTTTTCTTATGATATATGAATCAGATTTTGATTTTTTATGATTTTCCTTATTAGCATTCTCCTGCATAAACATACTAAGCTCATCAGATAGGGACATTTGTTTAGTACAAGCACCAATACTCGTAGCATCATCTTCAATTCCATCTTTAACTCCCACCTCAACTGCTACTTCTGGTTCAGACTCTGACCCATTATCATTTACGTTGAATAATCATTTTATTGAGGTTGTTGCCAGATCAAATATTTTGTTTTTAAATATTTTACTACCAAACTCATCATATGATTGCTCTTAGTTCCAAATTAAGGAATATAATTGGTATTCTACTGTATTAGATAAATAACTAATTCCCCGGGTTTACATTAAAAATTCCCCGGGTTTCGGGTTCGTGAAATCTTTGAAAAACCCAGGTTTTCGGGTTTGGGGAAACCCGGGTCAAAAACCCTATTCAGTATCCCTGCTTTAAACTAATGAACTATTTTTTTTTAAATATTAGAAAGGACATTCATACTGGGTTAAATTTAACAGTGGGAAATTTACATTTAAATGGATACTGCTTTATTATATGCTAACGCGCTGTATTTATTTTAGGTAAAAATGAAGGCACAGGATAAACCCTTCTTATGCTGTCACGTGATAATGTAAAGATATCATTTATATGTATTTAAAACAACTAATATTGAAATATTCTTTCTTTGTACATTTTTTACACTCGTATATATACGGTTTGTTACTTAATCGGCACATTATTAATATAAATACAGTATTAGTTAGTCCTTGTAAAGCAAAGAATGGTAATTAAATATTTTATGGAAGTTAAATAAAGATGGTTGATTCATTATTTGAAAACAAATATTCTTGAAAAAAGAATCAAAGTATTTAGATATTTGGTTTGAAAGTTTTAGACATAAACATATTTTTTTCTGAAGATTTTTTTTTTAATATTCAGATAAAATTACAAATTACAATCATGAAAAACCAAACTTGCAACAGTGATTACCAGAACATTAAACCTGTCCATCAAACAATCATTAAAACATCCTCAGTATCTTAAGTGTTCTTAAAGTATGAATTCCAAAAATATTATGTTCATGTCAATAGGGATAGTGCATGCTTTTAAAGTGCATTGATCATTATTCTTAAAAATGAAATTTCTGAAATATACACATCATTATTATTTGTAAGAATCATTTTCAATAAATGCCTTATTTATGTTATTCAAAGAAAAAAACAGTGTTACTGATTTTAGATACTAATGTCTGACTTGAATATTCTTTTAATGAGAGATATTTTGAAACTGAAATTTAAATGACTTTTACAGAGCGAATAAAATAATTTTTGGACTTCTGACAAGTAATGATATTTTTGATTCCTTGATTTTAGGTAGCATTTTATGATAATGCGGTAATAAAACTTAAAGACAGTTAAAACTAGAAATTAAGGAGTCACATTTTGGCATTGAATACTTCAGTTAAAGATTGTTTTAATGTATATTTAAAGAAGCCTATATTTATGAATTGAATAAAGTTTCTGTTTCAATTATTCGTTTAGACATGTCATGCATCTGATGTGATTAGAAACACGTGTTAAAATTAATGAACCAAACAAAACAAGCGAATGAGAAATTTCTGGTGTATCA
Source organism: Dolomedes plantarius (assembly GCA_907164885.2). NCBI lineage: Eukaryota > Metazoa > Arthropoda > Arachnida > Araneae > Dolomedidae > Dolomedes > Dolomedes plantarius. Next base: position 126,040,270 of record OU015501.1, read on the forward strand.
ACAGAGAAACAAAATAAAACTTCATGCACATACCAGTTGATATTTAAATTTCAGTAGCATTTATTGTCACATTAGATAATTAATAGTCCCATCTAATAGATTTTATTATTAAATACGAGTATATATAAGGATACAAAATAATCACACGAGTCGAAAGTTGATATTTTTCTGCTAGTATTTTTCTTTTACAGCAATCTCGGGGATTTCTTTGAGTAACTGATTTTGCAACAGTGAGTGTATGGTTAGTTTCCTATTTTTAAGGTTTATGATTTAGACCAGTGAATCCCATTTGGTATGTTTTAGCACATTAGGATACAGCGCGATCTACCTAGGGTGCCGAGAGATTTATTAATATATATTAATATATATTATTAATATATATTAATAATATATATAAATATATATTAATATATATTATTAATATATATTAATAATATATATTAATATATATTAATATATATTATTAATATATAAAGCGAAAATATATTAATATGGCCTACGTAAAATACAGATAAAGTTGGGTTAATTACTATCACGACCGATAGATTGTGACACTAATCGATGCACTCAGCTTGCGAACGAGATGAATTCCTTGATCTCTGCGCTGATTCCACAAGTTTTCCAAAGTTTACCAAAACTGAGGAAAATGGGATGTTTTTTAGCTTGGATTAGCACAGGAGTAACCTAACCTAGTAAAGGAAGTGACAGACTTACTTTTGCCTTTTACAGCTTAAAAATAGTGCAAGCGAGTCTTCTCTGTAATGGCGACCATAATATAAAGTAAGAAGTAAACTGAGGAGAAGGGTGATATGATTGTAGGAGGAAGATATACGTGTTTCGTCGGCAACTTCTAGGTCTGATATCAAACATTTGTGCTCTAAGCAGCTGTTGTTGTTGTTGTTGTTTCCAATCCCCTTGGTGTAGGAAAGCCTACATCAAGTCCAAAGGACCTAGGTCCACAAATCCTAGGTCCTTGGCGAAGAGTAGTAAGCAGCTTCACTTTAAGTAGAGGTACCACTAAGGCTGAAGTCTGACTTGACCTCGAAGAACATCGGTCCCGTAATTTTGAACCGAGTCAAGTGACGTGAACGGAACAACCCGCACCTTTAGAGGTAAATTTGTGAACTTGGAGGACATTGAAGCCACGACCTATTTTACGTGCCCCTGCAACCTTTATGGAACATGGCGGTGGATTTGCAGTGACGAGCATCGAAGCAGGGACGTTTATATCACTGGCCCGCTGCTCTTGCCAACTGGGCCACCGCGCCCAGCTTCAGTTGTAAATCTCACATTAATAAAAAAAGCTATTTTTATAGATTTTCATTGTAGTCCTTTAGAGTAATACTGTGCTGAATCCCATGGCTATTTTTGAAACTGCTTTTTATATATTCTATTGTGTTGTGTTGTTTGTTACCTATACCTTTTAATAAATTAATAAAGTCAGTAATGGAACGACTGTTTTTTTACATTAAATTTACCTTGTTCCATATATATATATTATTTAATATTGAATATACTGAAAAATAAAATTCTTACAAATGTACCGCAAATTTATAAGTTCATTCCCAAGGGTGCTGGAAACGAAAACAGGTTGAGTATCCCTGAATTACATAAAATGCTGATTATTTACAACTGTAAGAAAACAAAAATCCTCTCAGGTCGATATTGTACCATGTACGTTACGAAAAATAGCCCAATAGACATGGGATACTAAGTTGAAAAAATTAAGCGTCTTATCCTTCCCGGACCCTCCATTAAAAACTTGAAGTACTTGTTGTAAAACATAGTTATAAATGAAATAAGTAGTATCAATCAGCAACCTTATTAGTAAGAAATCGATTAAAACTTTCATTTTCTATTTGGAACTACAATTAAATAAAAATCAATGAATGATTTTATATAAAAATAGTAATGTGATAATTTAAGGAGAAATATGAAATATCGATTGCGCTAATAACATTTACACTTTTGTTAAAATTCTTTTTATTCATGGAACAATTACAATCTCATTAAATCCCCTTTTAACAAAGCCCTTTTTCTCTTGGTAAGACAAAGTTTACTTTCTTCAACCAACCTAACTATTATTAGAATATGCTCTATAGTTGAAAATGGATATTTTGTTTACTTTAAAACATTTTCCGTTTCCAAATGGGTCGTAGAAGAAACCAATGAATGACAGTAGGGAAAAAATGAGTAACAATCGAGAGGTTTATTATATAGAGATCCAAACAATAAAAGTAGTTCACTAACAATATTGCGAACACATATCTATAAGAGAGATCTTAAGAGAGATATATGGATCGAAAACTAACTATCCTAGATTTCTTATTTAACTCAGAGGGAATTTGTCCATAGTTCTATAGTTTATAACATTAGGCATTAGATATGTGAAGTTTTGTTAAAAAAGGCTTTAATGTTATTGCAATTGTTCCACGCATAAAAAGAATTTTTAACAGAAGTTTAATCGGGGATTAGGACATTCTATATTTTATATCCTTCTTGAATTATCGTATTACTATTTTTATAAGGTGCGGTCATTAATTTGCAGGACTCATCTAATAACTCCAGAAGAAATTACATGAAATACATACCCATTTAATATGTTTGAAGTAACTCCCACCTGCCGTAATGCACTTCTGTGCTCGGCTGTTTAAGTTTCGGAAACAACTTTTAATGTCCTCTTTCGGAATGCTCTTTAATGTGGACGTCACCGTTTTCTTGATGGCTTCGGGATCTTCAAATCTTGTTCCCTTCAGCAAATTGGCCCAGCATGAGGTCGTGGAGATGCAGCATCCTCCATACTCTCATAACTTAGCACCGGCAGACTTTTTTTTGTTTCCAAAACTGAAAGATTTACTGGCGGGAACAAGATTTGAGGATGTCGAAGCTATCAAGAAAACGGCGACGTCCACATTAAAGAGCATTCCGAAAGGGATATTTAAAAGTTGTTTCGGAAACGTATACAGCCGCGCACAGAAGTGTATTACTGCAGGTAAGAGTTACTTCGAAACATATTAAATGGGTATGTATTTCATGTAATATTTTCTGGAGTTATTAGATCAGTCCTGTAAATTAATGTGCGCACTTTGTATATAAAATCACTCCTTGCCTTTTTTAAAATTGTAGTTCCTAATATAAAGTAAAAGTTTTAATCGATTTCTTACTATTTAGGTTGCTGGTTGTTGCTACTTATTTCGTGCATAACTATGTTGTGTTACTCACAGCAAGTATCTCAAGCTTTTTATGCAGGATCAGGGAAGGATAACATGCTAAATATTTTTAACTTACTACCACATGTCTAGTGTGTTATTTTATACCAGTTGGGTTAAAATTACTGTTTTGTTTGAAAAGTAGGGAATCTATATTACTTAAATACAGAAGGTCGTTCGCTCTTTATGGAAACGACTTTGATAGTTAAGTTTTATGTATAAATGCCATAATTTTGCGACGATTTGCTTCTGTCTGGTAGCCATGGTTCTCGGCAATAGCTCTAGCTCGAATTTTCAATGAGAGTAAACTTTTTCTTAGTACTGTCGTGTCAATTTTATCCCGTTCTTCTTGGACCGTTTTCCAAAGTCCGTTCAGTGTTCTTGGATGCCGCTTTGCTAAGGCTCGTTTTAATGAACCGAAAGCGCAAAAGCTCATTGGAGAAGCGTCAGGTGGTTTTAAAGGTATTTCCGCAAATGGGATACACTTTATTCCTGTTTCTGATTCTTTCTTTGCTATATAAGTGGCAGCTGATTTAGACGTGTGACTAGAGGATTTATCCATATGAAGCTCAACTTTATCAATGTCCTTTCCATATAAGGCTGGGATTTCTTCTTCAAAAATTGGTTCTAAAATATTTTGCTTATTGTGGAATGAATTAAATTCGGTTCTATTTGAGACTTTTTTGATTTTTAATTTGCCTTTGTAACAAAATCTTGCAACTATTATGAATCCCTTTGAGAACTTTTCTGTACACTGACGAAGCCATTTCGTACGACAATTCCCGTCAGTTGAGCAATAGAAAATTGTTATTTTTTTATTACAGTCACTCATTAATACACTCTCTTTAATACACTCATGCCTCATCGAGTGTTACCAAAAATTTTTCATTTTTCAGCAGCTAGGTGTTTTTCATAAAATTTTCAACAATTTGTTTTTCTTTCAGCAATATGCTTTGGCAAAACCAGTTGAACTTTAAAACGTCTTTTGTAACTTCAAATCTTTACAAATGATTTTACATACAGTGCCAGAAGACATTCCTAGTTTCGATGCAATGGATATTTGAGTCTGCGGATTTTTTTTTAGGATCAGAGACTTCTCTTTCTTGATATTTACCTAAGTTCGAACAGTCTTAGGATGAGTTTTGCGGTCATGTTTTCATTTTTACTTTCAGTTAAACGTTTTTTTCCTTTCAAATTTAATATATAATAACTACCATTTTTTTTTAAATGCCATAACCGCGATTTTTACACCGCTATATAAATTGTTGAGACGGATATTTCTCCTCGAAAACCGCAGTTACGTAACCTTCTATCCATCTATCAATTTTAGTAGCCATTTTCAAAATAAATCTTTTATTTTGCATTCCAATCAAAACAAAACAGTAGCAGACGATCATTCTGAAGTTGCCAAATTTTTATCTCAAAATGCAAACGACAAAAAAATTGCAAAATTGTTTCCATAAAGTACGAACGACCTTCTGTATTCATTGAAGTACATGTAAATAGTGAGGAAATAATCGGGTTTTCAAGACTTTCACCAACTATCCCTCGGAAACAAATTTTTTATATAAATCCCACTCATGAATTTTGTTAGCTCAAGCCAAATTTACAACAAATAATCGTTGCCTAGGGAGGCAAAAAAAAAAATTATTCATGTGTTTTGGAAAACTGCACAAAAACTATCGTGAATACCTTAAAGGAATAAAAACTACGTCTAAGCTTCTTTTTTTACTTAATGGTCAAATTAGAGTGTATACACATATTAAGATTGCATTATTTAAGGAAAAACAGTAAATACTGTTAACTTAATTATTCTACAACACCAAATTTAATTTTACATGAACCTTAAAAAAATATCCTTTGGTATTATTTATCATATCATCTCCAACTAATATTTATTTTCTATAAATAAGAGTGTTTTCTAAAAATGTGAAGCATTTTCTGCTTGCTTTGCTATAGATTCTAAGATAATATATACAGAGCATGAAAAAATAGCAAATTTAATTATTTCACAGTTTTTTTCTGATATAAAGGAACTGACATTTTTAGAAATTTTCTAATTAAAAACTTGAACACATAGTGTTTTTATAATTGCTTTTACATTTTTTACTATAAAAAATATGGGATATGCTTGAAAATACTCCCTTTAATCATTTTCATTGATATTATTGTATTTCTTTGACATTTTAAGCTCTATATTTTGCCAAAAAACATTAAATTAACGTTCCCACAAAGCCCTAGACATCATAATTTGTTTTAAAGATAGGAATCATTGTTTATCTATTTTCAACTTAATTAGGGGCTAATTAAGCATTATTCTTTGTAATATGATTTGGTCAGTTTGAATTTATCGTAATATGCTATATCAAATATATTTCGTAATTAATATCGAAGTTTCAATGAGCTTTGTTTATGTTGTAGTTTGCCAATACGGGGCACTTGTTAATCAAGACATTCCCACATAATCTGTCAAAATCTTTGTTTCCTTTCAATGAGGGCACCGTATAGACCAGAGGGGGGAAACCCTTGGCACGCGTGCCAAACGTGGCACGCCGATGGCTTGTTTCTGGAACGCGAAACAAGTCCTTGCCAAATTTATTTTCAATTATCACCTGTCGTCTGAAACAACAGCCGACAGGTGCTAATTAAAGCGTGGTTGCCATTGTAACACTATCTGAGCGTTACAAGTACCGGAACATAAATATGTAAAGCAGTTGTGAACGAATTATCTACTCGAAAAATTGACGTTTCAAAAGTAGTATCCGCCACAACAGATGGTGCCCGCAGCATGACTGGTGTGAAGGCAGGATTCATAAATCTCTTTGCAAAAGATATTGGCCATCCACTGATGGGTTTCCATTGCATCATACATGATGAGCCTCTATGTGCAATAGCTGACTTTAAGGCACTTTTGGAAGTGATGAAAACAGTTATCATGGTTATTAATTACATTTCTGCTTCGGCTTCAAATAAAAGACAATTTCAAATTCTACTGAATGAGGTAGATTCCGTGTATAAAGGACTAAGAATGTACAATAATATTCGTTGGCTTAGTCGAGGTTTGGTTCTGAAACGAAATGTTGAATGCTTAGATGAGATTAAGCTCTTTTTGAATGACCAACAATTGTCTTACCAACAATTCTCTGACATCATGTGGATTTGTAAACTGATATTTTTGGCAGATTTTTGAGAACATTTAAGTGAATTTAATATTAAATTACAAGGATATGACAAGACCCTTGACGTTATATTTTTTTACATAAAAGCTTTTGAAATGAAAGTAGACGTTTTTAAAAGTGATTTAGATAATGAGATATTTAGATACTTCCGAAACGTAACAGGGTACATCAATGATCTTCGAAAAGATAGCACATTAAACCGCCAATGTCTTCAAAAGCTGTTTGTAAACATTAAAGAGTCAACTGTTGGGCAGTTCGTTACAAGCTTTGCTAAATTCAGATACCTGGATGAGACGGCAGATTTCATTTAGTATCAATCTGGAAGAACTAAACTTGCAAATATTTTCATGGATAGGCAGGGATGATTTTGAAATGCAGTTGATAAAATTTCAGAGTAGCTCAATTAGGAAGCAGAAATTTGATGACCTTAGAGTTGACATGGAAAATATTGAAAAGGAGCTATTAGAGACGGAAGAAACAGAAAATTTTGGAAAATGGAGTATTAAAGACTTGGAATACTATTCTAGAAATTCATGTCTGTTTAAAAAACCTAGCACCATTACTATCCATATTTTCGTCTACATATGTTTGTAAATCTTTGTTATCAGTGATTAACTTTGTTGAGTCTCGAAACAGGAGTAGCCTGACGGTTGAGTTTGATTTGGAGCACTAAGGTTGACTTTTACTACACGAGGGCTACTTAGACCGGGACCTACTGCTTAGAGTCGATTCCGAACGTCTACAAACATTCATGCCAAGAGTGGGACTCGAACTCACAAACTCTGTTACTGTTGCCAGCGCCCTAGCCATTCGGCCATCTTCCGGCAAGAGTATCCTGACGGATGAAACTAGCAGAACATGCATATCTCTCAAGGTTGCTAAATATATACCCGATATAAAATTTCTGAAATTAGTTATGCAGTCGCAGAAGTCCCACAGATAATACATAAAAAGAGTCAACAAGTTTTCTGTCTCTAGTTTTATCTGATGTTTTCTTTTGAAAGTTTCAATGGTTCAGGGTTGTTTAAATATAGTTTTGAAGGTAAATAAATATATTTTCTTTTTTATACATCATTTATAAGGGATTTTTAATCAGCAAAAGATTATCTGTAATAAACTTTCACTGTGTTTTAGTCATACAAATGTATAACAGGGAAAAATTTATGACTGCTTAATTGAAAAAAAAATCCTGTTAGTGCTAACTTTTTGTATTGATGCTAATAATGGTGTCTTTAAATTGTGAGAATATGTATAGCAGTTAAATTTATACTTACAGGCTGATAAAAACGCACACAATAACTTTTTCGTAAAATCCTTCATAATGATTTTTATTCAGTCATTTTTACATGATTTGCATAATCACTTTCAAATCAATTACCAAGATATCAAATAATATGTTCTCAAGAAATTTTGGTTGGCACATGGGAAAATTTTCATCATAAATTTGGCTGATTTTGGTACACACTCTCAAAAAGTTTGCCCACCACTGGTATAGGTGAACTAACACCACCCCCTATTACCACTTCAATTTCAAGCTCTGCAATCGATACAGAAAATTGTTTAAATTATGTGTAGTTAATATTACAAACAGTTGCATAAATTTTCGTGTATAACAAAAGCAGTTTAACCTCTTTATGAAGTGATTTATGATTCTTATGTTACCCTGGGGGTTATGTAATAGGCTAAAGACGCCTGTATATTATTGCAAGGTTTATATAGGGTTCAAATTTCTGTTTTCAATTAAAATTCTTAAAATTTCGTGGTACAAATCATTTGAACCGCAGAAATTTGAAAATAGAGAAGTATCATACTTTATCTATTTTTTTTTTAATTTTCCATGAAGAGAAACTTTTTTTTTCACTCATTTTGGATAAATCCAGCTATATAATTGCAGCTGTAAAATTGATCATACTTGTAATTCGAATATTTAGAACGAATTTAATTAAATTTTGCTTTATTTTAAGTAGATTTTCTTTTATTAACTCCTCAATGTGTTTATATAGAAATCGGGTGCACTCAAAATTGCAGATGGTTTACAAATGTTTAATGGAGTGGAAATTCAAACAACACACAATTTTCTCATTTTCCAAGTAATTTCAAAGGTGTGACCTAAAAGATTCATATTTGAATTCTAACCAGTAGCTCAGTGGTCAGATAATTGAAGGTTAAAACTAATTGCTTTAGATTAGCAAGTAACGCATTTGTGAGATTAAATTAAAGGTTTCAAGTATGCAGGTTTAGGAACGTTTAAATATAATACAAATTAGCTCCGTCCCCTCAAAGTTACGATTATTACGAAAACATTTAATCTATTATTATTTATAAATTTCTTAACAGATTCTGAAGTGATCTTTTAACTGAAAGTTACAAGTCATTATATTATTGTGCAATACAGGTATTCTTAGCCTTATTTTCTAAATATATTTGGCATCAATAACCATCAAATATTACATAAAACCTTATTTAATATAACTGTAACTGAAGTTTCATAAACTCTGATATTTTGACAAATATGAGTATCCAATAGCTGTTTAGAATTGTTATCATCATAAATTACTTATATTTTATTTATAAAAGTATTTTAATTTATTTTTTGGATTTAAAATTAGTATGAACAGTTGTCTTCAAACACATACTAATTCGAATAACAATTAAATGTAATCTTTTTAAAGAAAAAGAATTAAAGTCCATAAAAATTCCCGTTTCTATTTTTTACGCTATGCAAATTAATACCTTCAGATGTACAGTAATAAAATTTTACCTCAAAATTACTCAAATCTATTTCCATGAAAATCGTATTGTATACTTTTTGATAAATATACAGAACTGAGACTTTTTGTTAAAGATATTAAGTAAATTAATGTACTCATGTTTTTTGTTAACATCAAGCATACAAATGTTAATTTGAAACGAAAAATTACATACAGTAACCATAATTATTAATAATATTTTTTTTAAAAGTATTATATTTTAAAGTACAGGAAAATTTTTGCTTTGCATGAAGTATTAAGCAAGATATATCCTCTTCCTTTGAAACCTGGGCCGTAATACAGCTATTCAACTCATTTTTCGTTTGAACCCAGCCCAAAGACATTTTTATGATGATGAAATAAACAAAACATGTCAGAAATTGGCGGTGTTTTTACATCACCTAGTGTTAAAAAATAAGTCTTCTCTTAAATAACATTACACCACTTAATTTTTACAAGACATGAATACAAATCTGTTTTCAAAAAATAAATATGTTTGTTTTGCTTTTATGTCCAATTATTAAAATTAAGTTCATTAATATAAAAATTTTAAATCTATTTCCCCATTTATATAGAAATTTGTATTCGTATACTATATGACATCCACTTAAAAACATTATTAAGTATGTTATAGTACACATTTATATGAAACAGATAGAGTATTCTTTTTAGAAAGTCTACAGTAAAATAGTACGATATCTTTCTTTTTGTAATGTATTAGACATTCTTTCCGATGGAAAAGAATTACATAAATATCTACACTCGTTGTCTACAGTCACATTAAACCTATGATAAAAATATAAGCTTTAGTTTTTATTTTCCTCTCCCATTTATCTAAATTTCAATATTCTCAATATACATAGCAAATGTTTCTCTTAAATATAGCTTTTGCATTTCCTTTAGAAATGAAAAACAGCATGCATAGGAAATCCCATTACCATCTCTCAGTACTAACCAATTAATGTCCTCAGGAGTTCAACCGTGAAAAAATTGCATTTCCAGAAAAAAAAGTGATTTCTGTTTTTCTTTCGTTTTTATTAGTAATGGTTTTCTTGGAATTTCCAAACAGAGTTTCGGTGAAAATTCACGATGCGTATTTTACAAGGAAATGGGAAAGACTGCATTTTATTAGTCCTTGACTGTTAGTAAATCTACCTCAATCTCTTTCCTAATTATGTTCGCTCGTTTTTCATTCAGTCGTTTGAATTTTGCAAAACGGGTGTTTCTTTGAATATCTAAGCATAGTAATTTTTAATGGGATAAAATTTTCGTATTTTACAGAATCCTGAAGTTCTTATTTTAACTTATTTTCAATTCACTGATAATTAAGAAAAAAGTCTGTCAATAAATTTGTAAATAAAGATGTGAATTTAAATAAAATATGTTTAAAACATTTTAAATGCTTATTGTATCCGAAAATAAATCGAAATAAAATACTCTGTCATATTCCTTCGATATATCTCAGGACACACATCACATAACTATCAAAAACACTGCAAATTTAAGATTCAAAGGTAGCCCATTACGTTTAGTGCCCAGTTATGAAGTGCATCATAATTACAACTCCATTTAGAAGCGTACTGTTCTAAACGATAATTATTTATAATCTGTAGATTAAAGATTTTGTTTGGAAGTAAGAAGTTATCCATCCGTTGTGAAAAGTTTGTGATTTAGAGCTAGATCAAAGATAAAACATCTCCTTTCTAAAAAAAGAAAATCTGCAAATGGTATCATCAATTTGTAATACCTACCTTGCTAGTAGCAGGGTAAGTACTCAAACTGTTTCTCTTTTACTGCTACACATGTTTCCATCTGGGATGCGGAATAATCAATCTATACGTAGTCCGTAGAGCAGGTGTTTTATTACGCCCAATGACTCTTTTCACGCTATCAATACGATAGTATTTTATTCTGAAAAGAGCCCTTTTATTTTCGGTGTAATAGAAAAATAGGACGCCTTGCTCTTCGAGGATATAGTATCCCGTACTGACGGATAACTAGTCATATCAATACACTTATCAATGAACTAGCATGTAAAGTAACAAAGAAAAATTAATGAAAACTTCTGTTTGCTAAACTTTTCTGTAAAGAACACTGTTAATCATTCGGAAAAGAACCTCAAAAAATTAAGCGTTGTCCGTTTACACATGTAAAAGAGGGCACAGGATCTTGAAGCTCGAGGAAGTGACTATAAATAATGTCTAATTCTAACCACAAAAACTCAAATAATATTAGAAAAAGAAATTTTCTTTCTTTATACATATAAATTACATATCTTAAAATATATCATATATAAAAATGGAAAGTATAAATCTATAAATAATTTTCAAATTAACAGTTTAGAATTTAATATGATTACCTGGTGATTAAAAATCATGAAATGATGTGCGCATCATAAAATTGAGATATATGCTTACGGAAAATAATTAATGGTCAGAATACACTTGTAATATATTTATCTGTAATGTAACACCAAAAAATTGTAATAAATATTATATAAAATAAAAATGGAGCATAAAATTCGAAAACTTCAAATATTATCACTTTTATTTGCATGATTTTCCCACATAAAAAAAAAGTTTTCCCGAAGTGTACATTTTTCTGGTTTTTAATTGTAGTGTACCATGAAATATACATATGAGCGTAGTTTTATCAGTTTCCTATTGATAGTATAAAAGGAATTATGCACGCAAACTCAAATTAGCAGTTAATCATATAAAATTCTAAACTGCTAATTTGAAAATTATTTATAGATTTATAATTTCCATTTTTATATATGACATATTAAAAGTTATGTAATTTATATGTATAAAGAAAGAAAATTTCTGTTTCCAATATTATTTGAGTTTTTGTGGTTAGAATTAGACCATATTTAAAGTCATTTCGTCCAGCTTCAAGGTCCTATGCCCTAAAGATGAAATGCTTGCAGATTTTTATATTGGGAAGAACTTCTAAGTGTTTCACATTATGTAACAGCCTGTTCTTGTTTCAATGATTTAAAGTAGAGATTTTTTAATTTTACATAAGAAAGTATGGAGATTTCATAAGGAAATTTCTCCTCTGGATATTTTTAAATTTATAAGATCAATTGGTTTGCAGCTTAAAATATGGTATCTTACCATGCTTATTTAAATCTCTTGCACTGCTCGTCTTTATAGTTGCTATATTATTTGTATACGTAACAAATTTAAGTATGTATGCCTTCCATTTTACATTATCCAGTTTATAATCTTTATGAAAATAGAATTTATCAACATATTTCCTAAAGTTTAGTTGTTTGGTTAGTGCAGTTTGTCTGAAGTAGATTTTGCATCAAGGAAAAGCTAAATCAACCAAACAAAATTTCCTGACTACTGAGAGCTGACTTAAGAGATGTATGAAATCTGCCAAAAAGGGATCAACATTATTTGAAGATCGAAACCCGTTATATTGGGAAACTGTTGTAATAAAATATATTCCACCCGCTTAGAAAGAAGTATGTAAGAAAAATTAATTTAAAACCCTATCCTTAAACACATTAAAGTAATAAGTTGTAATGTCTAGTTGTAAATGTCTAGTATTTACAATAACAATCTTCATAGTTATTGTAAATACTAGACATGAATTAGGGTAAAAATTGCATTGCAATGTCAATATTGTTTCATATTCATACATTAAAGCCCTGCAAGAAGCGCAGTAGCACTAATGTTAGGCAGGTGATATTGCATAATTTTAAAATGGATGGCGGTGTTGACAAAAATTTCTTTTTAGTTTAAGAATATAATGAATTTTACGGTATGATAAAATCGCATGTGAGGTTTTCAACACTTTAAGCAAGACAATTCTCTTTTGAACTACGCAACCTGTACTTTATGTATGTTTATAGTTATTACTAACCAATAAAATATAATTTTAAAAAAAATATACAATACTTTCGTGTAAAAATTATATATAAACAGACAAAATCTAATTATTTCTAATCATCTATTACTGGTCATTAATAAGCATATTTTACTAAAAATTATTCAAGGAGATTGCAAGAATTACTTATTTATTAACATAAATTTCCCCCTGTAAAATCATTATACACATATTAGTGATTTAACAGAAGTCCGAGTAAATGTAAAAATATTTTTTTTATTGATACAATATTTTTTTCTCCATTTATATATTTAACTGTAGCTAAATTCTAAAAATTCTTTTAATAGCTATATCCAAATATTCTTGATATTTCACTGATAGTTATTACTAATCAATAAAATATAATTTTAAAAAAAAAACATACAATACTTTCGTGTAAAAATTATATATATATTCAGACAAAATCTAATTATTTCTAATCATCTATTACTGGTTATTAATAAGCATATTTTACTAAAAATTAGTCAAGGAGATTGCAAGAATTACTTATTTATTAACATAAATTTCCCCCTGTAAAATCATTATACACATATTAGTGATTTAACAGAAGTCCGAGTAAATGTTAAAATATTTTTTTTATTGATACAATATTTTTTTCTCCTTTTATATACTCCAATTTTTCTCCTTTTATATACTCCTTTTATATACTCCATTGATACAATATTTTTTTCTCCTTTTATATTTAACTACAGTTAAATTCTAAAAATTCTTTTAATAGCTATATCCAAATATTCTTGATATTTCACTGTCATGTAGTTTATTCTAATGGATCTAAAAATTTCCATCATTTGAATTTCACTCATACATATTTCAGAATTCTTTTAACTGACTTTACTTATACTTTGGAATTTAAAAAAGTACTTTTGTCCTTTATTTTTTACTATACAAATGCTCGTTTGTGAATGCAATCAAGTGAAATTGGTTCTTATAAGCTTTGGTTAAGAAATGCATAAAGAATCTATTTTAGAAAACACAAAAGATTGACTTGATTTTTTTAGAAAATCGAGAAGTAAAGGTAAGTGTAATAACATCATATTATTATAAATATCTATCACGTTTGTTTAGTGCAATTTTATTTTGCACATGCACAGTTTTCTCGCCGTTATTCAAAAAATAGTTGGTCCTATGATAGTAAAAAAACTTGACCTGATTAATTAAATCCTAAAGACGAATGTTTACTTTCTAAGATTATTTATCTAGGTTTATTTAGATCTCACATACTTTACTCTCGTTTTTAATAAACCAATTGTTGTAAATTACTTTGCTTGCAATTATTTAGTTTCTGCCTTTCACAATAAATTAGCTCCTAAAACCACTTTCACTACGTTAAGGAATTCCGCGATTAACTTCCTCTTCTGTTCTTCCAAACAAATCACATCCTTACGAGATTACTTTTAACCTTATTTCGCATACCCATTAAGTGTATCGCTTAGAACTGTCTAATATAAGATTTGAGACAAAACTTATGTTGCATCACTTACCCGTAAATAGTTACATTGCCGTTTTACATGCCCTTAACTCAGAATAAATTGGCTTCAACGATTGCTCTTATTTTATTTGTCATTCTATGCACTGTTTCATCCAAAGAGTTGCATAGAAAGAGCCACATATTTTTTACCAGAAAGGATGCATTTTAAGTTGTTAATTCTTTTAAGTTATATTTCAATACTTAATTTCCGAGCTATGAGAGCAAAGAAAAATAATTTAGAAAAGCTTTGATTGTTCAAAACTTTTGATTTCGCAACAATAATTTATTTCATATCTCTTACTAATAACAGTTTACAAACAATAATTAAGTGTATAAAAGTAATGTTCAAAAATTCCTATTCCCCATTTATATCAAGTCACAATAAATGCTTCTTTATATTTTTTTCAAAACTTCGGAATCTTTACTAAGGAACATAAGATCACTGAATCCGTATTCTTCTATTTTTCTCAGAAGTTATAATTACCTTGGAATAAGTAGAGTACTGAATTCTGCCTTTGTTTTATCAGTGTATCTTCAAACTCGATACATTTTTCCGTAAGATTTTCATTGTTAATTATCTTTGCTAGACTTTGCTTTATTTTTACTGTCTTAAAGTTTCAGTTTAGATACCTTTTTTAAATTATAGAACAACCGTATTACTGAAATTTATACTAATGTTAAAAATAGAGTTTCAGACACATACTTTCGCTACATAATAAGTCGTTTCAGGAAAAGTTAACGTTTTATTTAATTAAAGCGAGAGGATTATTCAGCATGTAACTTAAATTCGCCTTTTTAAAATGTATAAAACATATATGAAATGGAGCACTTCAAAGTTGACCTAAGAGCATATATTCCTCTAATTTACGCAACATCTTCCAAAGCTTATGCAGTGTCGATGGAATTCAGTTCTCAATATAATGGGGTATTTCAAAGTCCAATCATTGCATATCACCTGTTTCTAACTCTTTAACATCCTAAAAATCTTGATACACAACGATAAGTTTGATAGACAGAAGATATGTTATTTACTGACAAGTTCATGATCCTGTTGAGGTAATCGATATATCAAAAGGTAATCACGTTAGTCTCAGCAGAAACTCCGCTACTTCATTACCTTGAGCTTTTACACCTTAAAAAAATCTTTAATTTTTTGTCTTACATTTGTTTTACCTGGAAATTTTCAATAGGGTCTGTATACATAGGAATAAAAACGAATTATTTTGAAATCATCGTCAAATACGGAGTGGAATAAAAGTTAATATAACACAGTTATAAACCTATTTAGTAATTACATAAGAAAGCTAACATAATTTTAGCTGTTGGTTTGAAACTCACGAAAAATTTTGGCGGGGGTGAATAAAACTTCTTGTACCTGAGTGAGGGTAAAGGGTAGAGAAGAAATGCCTATTGTCGTGTTTAGATAAAGCTTGAAGGAGTGTAGCCTTGCTTGTAATATTTTGACTGTCCAAAAAATCTTGAACACTTGGATTCAAACGTTGGATAACCATTTTTAAGATTACCGCTTCCGTCACCCCTTCTAAATATTCCTCACACTTGGAAATCTTTTCCATAGCAAAATCTAACGCAGACTGACCTTCACGTTGCCTTAGTGAATAAATTTCTTCTTCAATTTGACTTTGATTAAAGGTCTTGGGAAAAACGCTAAGAAACTGTTGCTTGAATGACGAATAGTCAAAAATCAGATTGCTGCTTTGCATGCACGTGTACCACTGAAATGCACTACCTCTTAAAGCAGCTAGAGCAATTTTAAGTTTCTCCCCCTCTGGGGTGCATTGTTGCTGAAAGTAATACTCAATTTTCTTTAGAAATTGGCTTGAGGGGCCGCCACTGAAGGTGGCTTCGAATGGCGCAAAATGCTGAACCATAATTACCCCAGATAAATTTTCAGCAGGGTTTTGTCTTAAATAAATTTTCAGCAGTAGATAAGTATAATAACAAGATACTTTCACAATTTAATTTTATCAATATTAGAGTATAACACAGTATAAAGTTCAAACTTCAAATATGTTGTTCGTTATAAATGTAACGAGAACAACCAGGGTATATATATAAACTTTAGGGAGCCAGTATAGAGATTTTCTAAGGGGCACTCTATATGAATTGGATACAAACACAGTTTATACATGAAACAATGTTTATTTTATATGTTTGCACATATAGATTTTGCTTTTCAACAATGAGCATACGTACTACTTGTACGGATATATAAATACAGCTTTCAAGAACAATATATTTTTCAATACTCACGAACAGTAAGTCAACCAGCAGTTCTGCCACCTAAACTGTGGACCCCCTAAGCACAAGCGCCGGTTAACACCTGGAGCTGCTTACCTCGTACCTCCCTTAACTCACTTATCTATCAACCTTCTTTTTAAATCAAGCTGCATGGTATTTATACCAAGCGCGTATGCCGAAATTAGCTTATCTATCTATCTCTCTCTCTCTCTATATATATATATATATATGTGTGTGTGTGTGTGTGTGTGTGTGTATGTATACATATATATATGTCATGTACAGAGGTGTAAACCATACGAGTGTCTTATGATAAGACAATGCAAAATCCGTCAGTTAGCATCACAGAACTGAAATTGTCATTATCATTAATATAGCATGCTTCAAGGATACGCTTGTCAAATTTTAAAGAGATTCGCAACTTAGTCTGCGATTGACTGCCATTTCAAATGTCCAAGTCACGTTGCTGCTCACACAATAAAGAAAAAGGATTTCGAAAGCAATGTTGATAAAACATTACTTTTTAATGGTCAAAACTGACATAAACTAAATCCAAGATTGATAAATATTAAGACGATTCTTCACCTTTGATTAAAAAGCTTAGAAAGTGGTTTGAGAATTTCTTTTGCGGTTGAATGAGCACAAGTGATGTTGAACGTTTCTGGTGGCCCAACTAGGTTATTGCGCCAGAACTTATTGAAAAAGAATCATGATTTAGTGATGAAGGATAAATGATTAAAAGTTCGTTAGATTTTCTATGGCTTTGACGTCTCATAAGACCACGTATATAAGATTTTGCATGAATGTTTAGGTATGAAAAAGTTGTCGCAAGGTCAATGCCGACACAACGGAACATTGCTAACTGGACAAAATGTAAACGAGTGAACACTTCAGGAGCACAATTTGGAGCTTCTTTAAAGAAATCCATTTGAATTTTTGAATCGTTTAATAGCGGTTGATAAGACATGTATACATCCTTACCAGCCAGAAATAATAAAAGTAGGTGAAAACAGCTGATGAAGCTAGTGAATCTGTACAAAAGAAACCAAAACACGGTTACATCAGAGGAAAGGTTATGATTACAATTTGAATCGAAAGTCCATGGTATGATCTTTATTGACTTCTTGAAAATAGGGAAGTCAATCCTTGGAGTATTTTATACATCTTTATTAGATTATTTAAATAACTTAACAAAGACAAAAACGCCTCTATTGTATTTATGATTACGTCTAAAAAATAATTACTTAATACAATATTTCAAGCAAATATACCTAAGATTTAACGAATACTAACATATTTCATAGTGTTTTTTTTAATATAGAAGGAAAAGATCTGTCTGTCTCTTAGCAAAACAATGTAAGCACTATCTTCGCAACAATTTCAGTATCAGTAACTTAGATTATTAAACTTTAGAATTGGCTAACTAAATAATTAAAAAAACGAAATATATTGTATCCAAATGCAAATTATATTATCGTTATAGAAAAATCAGAAGGATACGGTTATGATATTCTTCCATAGTAATTTGAAATTGTTGCTTTTTTGTTAGAAAACTCAAATTGATAGCAACATGCAGAACAAATAAAAGTGCAAAATTGGTACTACTTAATGAATTTTATATATGGGATATATTTCAAATAATAAAGATTACTTCCAAGCAATCTTGATTCAAAATTCTGCATAAAAGTTTTCAGCAAATTAGTAAAAATACCTTTATTAGAAGGAGCGATCACTTAGGTTGCTAAGCTTTTTGTTTCATAAGTTAACTTTGAAACCGTCAAAGGTTATCTCACTAAATTATAAGAATCACAGAAAAACGTAGTTAAATTTTTAATTTGAAATAATGACAAATTTAAATATAATGGTAAATATAAGCTAAAGATCCCACTTAAAAAATAATGATAAATAGGGGAGATTTTCTGCAAATAAAGTACAATATATATTCTCCATTTATACACTGCTGGCCTCTAAAATTGCAACACCACAAAGGAGGTATGATACAAACGTCAAATTCCCATAAAAGGAAGAAGATGCTGGGATATGCAAATGATTGGCATTTAAGTGCAATCGAAGGATGCATGAGGGAGAAACAACATCTCAAACTCATTGAAAAAGGAAATTTACGCAGTGGGTTTCTCATTCAAAAATCGTATTTGAATGTTGGTTGTTTGTCAGAAGATCGTCTAATGCCTCGAATAAAAAGTAAAACCGTCTACCAGCACGTATCGGAATTCGATAGCGGCAGGATCGTGGCCTATCGAGAGTACGGTTTATCATTCCACAATACTGCTCCTCGCGATGGTCGGATTCCAACGACTCTCCTGCGAATATGGAATCGATGGGTTCAAGGGGGTGAAACTGAACGCCATGCAGGATCTCAACAGTCTCCCGCCACTAACACCTGAGAGGACAGACATCTTGTTAGGTCGGCTTTGCAGGATCGTACAGTCACATCACGGACTTTGATTCAGAAAATAGGCTTGTTTGCAGTACGACAAGTATTCGCACGGACAATGCGATGACGTCTGGAGCAACATCGACTGTCTGCACGGCGACCATTATTGCGTATTCCTTAGACACTGCAGCATAGAGACGCGCGGTGAAACGCGGTGCGCCCAACGACAAAACTGGATACTGGAGTGGCACCACATCAATTTCTCAGACGAGTCCCGGTTCTACGTGCATCATCACGATGCAAGTATCCGTGTCTGGAGGCACCAAGGAGAACGCACGTGGCCCGTTTGCATTCTATATCGTCTTGCGGGCTCTGCTCCTGGTGTGATGGTATGGACAGTAGGGTG
Source organism: Dolomedes plantarius (assembly GCA_907164885.2). Taxonomy (NCBI): domain Eukaryota; kingdom Metazoa; phylum Arthropoda; class Arachnida; order Araneae; family Dolomedidae; genus Dolomedes; species Dolomedes plantarius. Next base: position 126,059,836 of record OU015501.1, read on the forward strand.
GTTCGAAAAAATAGATTTTTTTATTTCAGAATCGCGTATATCTCAAAAGTTGTAGTTTGGAATCCTCAATTGAGGAAAAATAAAAAAAAATTCTAAGTTGACATCTTCAGTTCGCGCATGAGGCTGAAAGTTTGAAAAAATACACTGCTGGCCACTGTAAATGCAACACCCTGAAGGAAACATGCAAATAACATGAAATTTACAACATGCATTAGCGGAGGTGAGATATGCAAATGATTTGAATTTCAGTGCAGACGCACATCACGCGCGCCTGTGGCGCCACTTCAAAGCGCTATTTAAGGCTTGGAGATTTTGACGATTTCAAGTTCGGCAATTGTGTTTTTCTTGTGGTTTTTTAAAACAAACGATCAATTATGACTCGTCGAAAACAGCGATCATCTTTTGATCAAGTATCCGAGTTCGACAGAGGAATGATGGTGGCCTACCGAGATTGTGGATTATCTTTCAGGTAAATCGGTAGTCGTGTTGGACGAAACGAAACAACTGTAATGCGGATATGTGATCGTTGGATGCAGGAGGGTACGACGGACCGGTGTGTTCGATCGCATCCACCTCAGCGCACCACTTCACGTGATGACAGGCAAATTGTGCGCATGGCAGTGACGGATCGCTCAGTCACATCACGAACCATAGCACAGCACATGCAGTCTGTAACGCATCATCCAGTGTCTGCGCTTACCTTTCGACGCCGTTTACAGCAGAGTGGTCTGTCGCAAGACGTCCATTGCTTTGTCTACCCTTGACGCAGAACCACAGACGTCTCCGCCGCCAATGGTGCGATGACAGAAGGATGTGGACGGCAGAATGGAATGAAATTGTCTGTACTGACGAGTCACGCTTCTGTCTGCAACACCACGATGGTCGCATTCGAGTCTGGAGACACCGTGAAGAGAGGATGCTGAACAGCTGCGTTATGCACCGCCACACTGGTCCTGCACCGGGTATTATGGTATGGGGCGGTATTGGATATCACTCTCGCACACCTCCAGTACGCATTGACGGTACTTTAAACAGCCAGCGCTACATCTCCGACGTGTTGGAGCCAGTTGTCCTTCCTTACCTTCAGGGCTTGCCCACAGCCATATTTCAACAGGATAATGCGCGACCACACGTGGCACGCATTGTCCAACGGTTCTTCATCAATCGCCAGATTGAATTGCCTCCCTGGCCGCCTCGCTCTCCGGATCTTTCGCCGATAGAAAACATGTGGTCCATGGTTGCTCTACGATTGACCCAGATTCCATCCCCAGCTGCCACAGAAGATCAACTTTGGCAACGTGTGGAAGCTGCTTGGTCTGCAGTACCCCAAGAACTCATCCAAAGTCTCTTTGAATCAATGCCGAGGCGTGTGGCAGCGGTGATCTCCAACAATGGCGGCTACTCTGGCTACTGATTTTGGCAGGAACCACACTTCACAGAAGTCTATAAGTTTAATCATTTGATACTTGGTCAACATGTTATCTGCAAAATAAATTTTGTTGTGATATCTCTTGTCTTTCTTGGTGTTGCAATTTCTGTGGCCAGCAGTGTATGTTAAAAATTGAAATTTTCAAATAATAACAAAATTAGTTTTTTTGTAATTTTGTATAATGCAACAGCCATAAATTGTCAGTATATAGCGTAGTTTGAACTTAAAAAAATATTTTATAGCTTTTACATAATATCTTTAGTTCGCGCATACGCCTTAAATTGGGCTAAAATCGCCTAAAATTTGAAATTTACGTGTTTAATATACAATAATACAAACATGACATATTTACGTTTCAAAAGTATTTCAAAAATTCTAAATTTGTTGAATATAATCTTTTATTACAGTATTATACGTACAAGTATAGTTACACACACATTTATATGTATATAATAACATTGCGTGTCATAGCTAATTACAGAATGATTTATAGATTTTACCTATTTTTTGTGTCTTTCAGATTCCTCAGATGTGCTGGGCATTGTTTTAAATTGAGATTTATAGTCAAATGATGGCATAGTTGAACTTGAGAGCAAATTTGTCCTTATGAAACCATCCCTGTTCTCCTCTCCACATACTTTAGTACAAGATTCTGTTACGAGCTTTACAATTCTTTCGACACTTTGCGTGTGGCAAGGAAACTAAATTAGCTCGAACTCTGGGAGAACATTAGTATTAATAAGTTCTTCTAGGCTTTGCGTTGACACATTGCTCATTATTGGAGGAGGTATAAGTTTGCACTTGCACCAATCAATAAGTTCAGTGTAATTTGAAGTTGCAAAATTGATGGTCGGTGGTTGAAAAGTTCGCACCGATTTTCCTTTTGGTTCTTGTTTTCTTGCTTTTAGCAATCTTCGAAAAGCTAACTGTCTTACGTGCACTCTCTCATCTAGTACCATTGAAATTAAAAGATTTTCGGGATGACAAAAATACGCATTCCTCTGAATGACAGGATCAATTATTTTACGTACCCTGTCGGGAAGCTGTCTTGTCTTCTGTACTAATTTAAACACGTGAACTGCTCCAAACTTTACAGAGGGATGCATTTTAATTCCAAACCATACTGGAGCGTATATCTTCATAATATAGCTGACCAGCAGTTTAATTTCGTCAGAAGGTTTTACTTTAGAAATATATAGTCTTAAGATCCTATTTGCACAAGTTAACCAGCTAGAGTTACTAAGAAGACCAGGATCTTTCACAGCGAGATCTGGCGCACTTTCTCCTGTCTTGACTGTTCGATAAATATTAAGTAAATACTGTTGTTCCTTGACTAAGTCCGTTTTGGTCACATTTATCCCCTCACTATTAATCGTTTCAAAATTAGCAACAGGGAGTTTTTCACAGTCAGTCAACTTCTTGCCAATTTGTCCTGAGAAACTTGTGGGTCCTGTAGTATCACCATCTACACTTTCAAACAAATGTCTGAACGGAAGTTCGTTGAAATGAAATAAACATATAAACCATTGTAAAGGACGACCAAGTTTAAGCTCAAGGTTACGAATAACACCGTTTTTCCATCCTGTGTTAGTCGCTGTTCCGTCACATCCAATTGCAACAAGCTTAACATAATCAAAGTTATTGTTTTCTAAATAGCAAAAGATGCTATTAGCTGTTTCACTTCCAGTGGCCCTTGGAGGTGTCAAATGTCCCAGATACTTTCCACCAGGCTCTTGAACCAAGCTGATGTGCTCCTCTTTCTTTAGTCTGCAATACATTTTGTTACCATTCTTTTCCTGATAATAAGTGTTATCTTTTCTCCCGTCAAAATACAGTCCATGTAACTCTACATTTGGAGAGTCTGATTGTAAAGAGTATCGAATTTTATGTTTTTCTCATCTGATCTTACTCTTATCTATTACTAGAGACATATCTCCTTCATTTATCATGCCTACATCTTTCAAAACACAGGAAGCAATAGCAGCAGTGGATCTCTCGGATATCCCATATCTATCGCTTATTAATGCTGTTGCAGGAAGCTTAATTCGCGTTTGCGATGTTGATGGCAAACTGTCACATTTTGCTTCGTGACTCTCAAACTGGCTATTTTGAACAGAATTTATAAGAGTATCTCTTTTGCTAGCTTTAATATCAGGTTCAGCAATCTCGTTTTTATTTTCACTTTGCATTCTTTTATTTCTTTTTGCGATATTATTAGTCTCTACTCTATTCAAAGTGCCAATAAATTTTAAACGGCCATTTCGCTGGTCATGCAAAAACTCTCTCTCAATAATAGGGACCTTATTTCCTTTGTCATATTTACAATCCATAATTGCTTTACAGCTACAAGAGATAGGCTTCTTACCACACGAACACGCAAAATTCATTACACACTTGCAGGAAGCAACATCAAAAAGTTTGGACTTCGCTTCATTAACAAAGTGATTGAGTTTAGTCTTGAAGATAAATTTATCTTTATCACGACTAAATGACTTTCTTAAAGTGTAGTACTTATTATGGTAATCCTTTATCAATTTAACAAAACGTTCATGACTGACCGTTCGTATAGAAGCTTTACAGTAAAGTTCTTCTATTTGAGCAACAATGCAACCTGAAATCTTTGAAAAAGATTCGTTTTTTACAGATTTTGATGTTTCTTCAAAACAAGCTAACTAAACATCTGCACATGTGGGTAAAACACTTTGACTTAACGCTTTTGGTGCACCGAAAAACGGACAAACACTTAAGTGTTTAGAAGTTTTCGGGGGTCCCATTATTTATTATTTGGAGAACGGAGAACAATATAACAAAACTTGAGCATAAAAATCTCCAATAACTTTACAAAATAATCCTCTCAAAGGAAAACACGCTGCACTTTTTGATTCACTTACAGTTACAAATTAAAGATGCTGCTTGCTTAGCGAAAACTTAAGTGACTGACAAAGTGAGAGCAGAGCCTTTGAACTGTCTACTAGAATGTGTCTACTGTCTAGACAAGTCGGAGGTGGAATAAGAACTTAGGTTGGAACTTAGCGCTTGCCGATCAGTTACTGTTATTCAGTTTTTGACATTTTTTTCAAATTTTAAGCCTTATGCGCGAACAGAATATATCATCTAAAAGTTATAATTTTTTAGGTTGAAACTACGCTATATAATAACAATTTATGGCTGTTGTATTATAAAAAATTACAAAAAAACTAATTTTATTATTTTTTGAAAATTTCAATTTTTAACAAATTTTTTCAAACTTTCAGCCTCATGCGCGAACTGAAGATGTCAACTTAGAATTTGTTTTTTATTTTTCCCCAATTGAGGATTCTAAACTACAACTTTTGAGAGGTAACGCGATTCCGAAATAAAAAAATCGATTTTTTTTCGAACCACCCTAATGGACAGCCAATAGGTACATGACAAGAACACCTCTTGTTCGGGTCATCGGTAATCTAAACAGCCAGCGTTACATTTCTCAGACCTTAAGGCCTGTGGCTGTGCCTTATCTTCGAGGCCTCGGAGACGTCATCTTTCAACAAGATAGCGCAAGACCGCAGATTGCCCATCGTGTCCTGACCTACACCGACACAGAGGGTGTTCTACTGTTGCCCTAGCCAGCACTTTCACCAGATCTTTTACCCATTTAAAACATCTAGCCATGAGTTGCTGAGAGACTGGGCCGCCTCTGCTCTCCAGCCACTACTATTGATGAAGTGTGGAATAGACTTGAAGCATCATGGAATGACTTGCCCGTATCTGTCATCCAAGCCCAGTTCGACTCTATGCCTTACTGGGTTAGAGCTGTTTTATTTGCCAGAAGCGGCAGCTATGTATAATAATTTCGGACCCTGTATACCCCCAAATTTCCTACAAACTTACTCATGTTTTCTTCCTACTGTGCTGTGTACGAACAAAAAGTAAAGGTTTGTTATTTGCTTTCGTTCCTGGTATTGCAATTTTAATGGCCAGCAGTGTATTAAACTTATAAGGTAAAAAAAAGACAATTTTTTCCCGCATGTGCAATAAAATTTTTAATAGAATAAACGTATCTAATGAATACATACTTTTGATCTGCAACTTAAATATATGATTTTCTTTAAGTTCTAGATTTTCTGTGGTTCATTAAGTTATTCCAAGAAATCATCATATTGTAATATATTAGAATTTAATGCACTTTCACTCGTAAATCATGTATTTATATGTAGGTTTAAAGAAACAGTTCAATCTTACATTATATCACAACATATATAGTTTATTCACTAACATCTGTATTATAGGTAAGTAGTAAAGGACAGGTATAAAAAATTATCATAAAAATTACTATGCATTTATTTATAACATGCTACCAGATTTCGATGAAATGACGCTACGCAAGTGATCGTTCGAGCTTACCTTAATATAGAGTTGGATTTGTTAAGGAATGAGAATGCAAGTAAGGAAGCACATACCTCATTTAGTAGTTGAAGACTCATTATATGTAGTTCAAGCTCCTATGTGTTGAAGAGAAGATAAATAAATAAAGTGTGTAGTTCATCACCATCTCCTCATTCATGCCTTTGTCAGTCCCCTGTATTCTGAGAATTTGCAGGAGAGGGTAAGTCAGTTTTGGTCCAAGTAGTGAGGTGAAACGGTACCGTCAACAGATCACAATCCAAAATATTAATCTAAAATCACTTACTCAGGCAAACTAACTCCCAAACATATATATAAGAACAAATAGAATATATATTAAGAATTCCAGTTACAGTTAAGTTACTGTATGACTCTAATTGTCGCCTTACTCGCATCAAAATATTTCTAAATACACGTGATGAGTGAGAAGTTCTACAGAGTAAAGCTTGTTGTGAACGAAAATGCAAAAATCATCTCCCCCAATGTACTGTACTAAGAAGGCATATCTAGATACTAATCACGCTTAGTGGCTCAAGCCATTGCAATGAAAGAACTGTGTTCCCATTCACTAAAACATCCTTTTTTTGTCAGTTATTTTAATCAATTACAACGTGTATTTAAATATTGCCAGGAACAGGATTCCAAAGAAACTGTCACGCTTTCAAATTATCTCATTATTTTTGTAAAGTTTGGAATGTAGTCAAATATTTCATTTGGGGTTTAAGTAATTTCGAGGGAAGATCTCTTATTTAAGAATCCAAAAGCCAATTCGACATACCTATGTTGTAAACTGTCAAATATGTTTTAAGGCGCCTACAATTACATTTTTATTTGGTTTTCGTTGAATTTCAGTATTAGGACCATTTTCAACAAATATTAATAAACTCTGCATGTTACAACACAATATCTGAAATTGTTTAATTATGCTACATCAATACAATATCCACGTTTAGATGTGTAATCAAGAAGATGTGTATTTCGCTTAATCAAGAACAGAACTTCGGCAATAGATATGTTAAGTTCATAACAGATGTATTAGTAAAAATGGCTTTTCTATAAGAGAGAATATTAGAATTTTAGCTACAATATTAATTTCAGAAAGTACTTTCTATGGCAACATGATTCTAGTCTATAGGGAAAATTTTATACGTTAAAGAAGTACGGAAATCTCTTAATAGTAACCATACACATAAAATTCTAATTATGAGCTTAAGTTATAAAATAATTGAGGAGAAATATTTTGGGACATTTAAAAAGAATTAGAAAGAAAAACATTACTTGTAAAACTTAATTTTAACTAAGACCCCAGTAAAAGAAATCAAAATATTCTACAGAAATTTTTGAGGTTCAAAAATGGGCTCTAAAATATTTATTAATAAAGATATTATGATGTCTTGAAATAATCATATATTTTATATAGTGTGTTTGTTTGTGGTCTTGCCTATGGACTGTTTCAGAAGCGCTCTCGGCAGGGAGAGAATAAAGACCAGCAGTCCAATCTTAGCTAATTGGATCCCTGTTGAACGGGTTGCGTTGTCGCTATAGAAAGCAAATGGAGACCATGGAAAGATGATGGTGATTTACACATAACAATGAAGACATAATTCAGTTCTTGCTGAAAAAGAAAGCAAAAAGATGTGACAATAAAAAAGGGTTGAAGACTAGGTTGATGATCATCTTATAGTTTTATTTAATTATGACAAATGAAATGCAGGTGGCTTAAGGCCATGACAAAAACACGCTGTCCTTTACGGATCCGACGGGCGTCGAAGCTGCCAGAAGCTAAAAATGGCAGCTGCTGGAACTGCTAGGCCGCGGAACCGTTGTCTTCTGCTCCTCATCGCTGCGTCCATCTCGAGTGGTGGAAAAAGGCGCTCTGTTTTAGTCGTTAAAATTTCCCGCTGGAGTCCCCGACATCACGTGGTCTTGATGAGCTGACCAGATGTGGAATTTGGCGCCGCCAAGCAGTGGAGCTGCGCCCGCAAAGCATTGGAGCGGAACCTAGGGAACAAAGACCAGTGGTTTTTGTGTGTCTAAGGAGGGAAGGCGAGGAATGCGCCAATGTTGACTGGACATTGAGACTAACCCTTTTTTTGCACGTGCATCCTGGAATGTGCAGACATGAACACAGCTCCTATAATCGCGCAAAAAAGAGGATTTTCGTTGAATCGAAAAGTTTGCAGAAGGGGCTGTATCCATATCTACAAGATGCGAGGCGCTCTTGGGGGAACAATCCTCAGATGGTGAATATGATAAAAAGGGTAGAATATATCTAGTCTAAAACAGTTTATAAACGTTACGACAATCCCCATGGCCGGGGAAGACGTGTGACAATTGGAGCCGAGGCTGACCAGGTGGGGCTGTAGGCCTTAATTACGAACTTCCTCGCCGATGAAAGCACCGATCGTGGGAACGGCGGATCCGGAAATTGGGGATATTAAAATAATCGAGAATTTTCCAGAGATTTCTAGAAAAGAAGAAAAGGTAATAAAAAGGCGGTTTCTTGGAGGAGACGGAGAGACCTAAGCCGACTGTTTAACGAGCTGCTGCTCTTTGAAGCAGAGACCTGTGGCGTAACTATGGCTTTTTGCTAGCCACTGCATAACGATGTAACTCACTTTTAAGCATTGTACATATTTGTAATATAGGAGGTCTTAATAAAGACTTGTATATATTTTAAATTAAGTCTCTGTCTTCGTGCTTACGAAATGAATACTTCATCGAGTATTTTGGTATCTGGGGGCCACGTCACCACAATATAATAAATGGAAAATTAAAGAACTACAAATAAATATATCAACCAGTAAATATGTAAAACTAAAACAGTTCCCTTTCTTGTTTAAATTTATTACTTTATGTGTTTCCTTTTAAACTTTAAACTTGAAAGTAGTTCAAAGCAAATAAATTTCGTTATTTATTAAAATGACATCAATGCTTCTTAATTTATTGATCGTCTTCCTTTTTACAACCTCCTGTAATTATCTATTCCTTTTCAGTTCTTTATCCATAAATGTATGTAAACAAAAAAAGGTTACTTTATTTTTATTAATAAACCAAAATTAGTTTTATTTTATTCTATAATTGACATTGTCTGTTATTATTATTTTTGAAGAAATGTTTTTATTCTGACGACGACATGAATGATGAATTTCAAATTACATCTACTATTTTAAATGTTATTCACTTTTCATACTCCTAATTTCCGTTCCTAAATAAATATTTCAAAAATTTAGTGAATGTCGAATGTTATGAAACCTACTTTGCATTCGTTGACTCTGCGACTACTTAATTAAACAGTAGCATTAATTCTTATAAGGTTAATTTTTGATTTGTGTTTTTGAAAAGACCACAAATTAATTCCTTACAGAATGAAATTTTCTCAACGTGAATATCACTGGTGATTTTAATTATTTCCTTAAATTATCACACTATTTTGCAAAGAAAAATGTTCTGCAATCCTGCAGGGTTTATGAAAATGACAATACTCAAGATTGAAATAAATTAATATTAACATCGTAAAATAGAGAATAGATCTATGGTTCGTAGTGCACTTTTCTTCGTTGGGGGTGCGATGTATTCAGATCCAACCAATCGTTAATAGTGTAACGACTATTCGAATCGAGATTCTAATTCAGGACACTCTACCTCAAGAACGGTATTTTAAGAAGTGAACTATCTCAGCTAGGTGAGAGACTCCTATTGCTCAAATTTCATTCCTCCTAATTTGCTGCTTCTTTTTAAGGCATACAGTATCGTTTAAACGTTTTTCATTATTTTTTTCCAATGATGCTGTTTTATCCAGCCAAGATTAGTTTTATGTCCTTCCTAAATTTTACTAATAGTTCTTTATCGGGATCCATTTCTGCTACCGTTCGCTGAAACCTGAATTCAAACCTTATTCTCCAAACATCGAGCTCGGTGTTCTCCTAAATGAAATATTCCGGTGATGTTAGGTACTGTGTATTATGTTTACCTTTAGTCACAAGTGTAAACAATTTCTTCTCTCGCATTCAACAGCTTTCACCAACTGGTTCTATGCACAAATGGATACCTTTATTTGATATATTGTTGTACATCTCTGTCACAGCATGAACTCCAATTAAAGTGGACTCACGTATGATTTAACTAGTTTTCATTTTTATATGAATCTCCCAATACTACTTTGAGTTTATCTGACTAACCACCACTCAAAATGGTACTTATTTCTGTAAAATGATACTATTGGAATAACTCGTTTTCATTCGTACGTCTAAAAAATTCACCTTCATTAAATTATTTGTGTAACCTTTCACTCGGCTAAAAATACACTATATGAACAAGGATACACCAGCAAAGTGATCTGTACAATTCAAATTGTCTATATGTCTGGAAAACTGCATGAAAACGATCCATAGGTTGCATTTGAACCGTTGTTCTAGGAAAACTTAAACGTTTCTACCAGTTTATAGATTTTTTTGTAAAAATACCTTGAAAAATAAAATGTCCATATGGAAAATGTGCCTGCTGCGATGGGCACAAAAGTGCTTGGACTTCATTTCAAGACGACTTGGATGGTCTGTAACGCTAAGGTCCACATTTGCAACATGAGGGTTAAATTGCCTGGTTCTTATTGTTCAAAGCTGATTTCGAACTTCGAAAAACGCCCGTGTCTACCACAGAGATCGAACCTGTTGATTCATGGTAAATGTTAAAGTTTTGAATCGGATATTTACAGAAAAGTTCAAATTTTAAAACTCATCAATTATAATTAAGTTAATTTTTAAGTGCTTTGAACTTGAAATACAATCAAAAAGGTTTGAAGTTTTCCCAAAATATTTATTAGAAACATATACTTTTAATTAAAAGTGCGTTCTTAGTAAGCTTATCATGGACATTGGAATCTTGAGAAGAGTAACAAATGTATTCGATTATTACATAGATGGAAATTACATAGATTGAATATTTAGTTTCCTATAATTAAGCCTTTAAATCGACATACTATGATTATATTTGTTAATGATACTGTATTTGGCATTCTACTCAGTCTCGTAACGGATTAGTCTTTGTCAAAGGGTTAGGTTATTTTATTATTTAGTGACAAACTATTTTGTGTGTGACTGATTAAATGAATATGCGCTGAAATTCCGATGACTGCTTTTATTTACGAATGCAATATAGAGTATGATAAATGATTGAAGAAATATAGAATATGTGTACTTTTTAAAAATACTTTTCGTAATTAGAAAAGTAGGAAAAACAAGTGCTTCTGTAGCCAAACTCTTACTCTAACCAATTAAGATAATAACATTGGAATGTAGCTTCTACATCCTTGCAACGGTACAGTTATTTTTCTTGGGCATTAGCAGAACGGTTAAGGATATTTTACTAAACAAGCACTGAAGTAATAAACCATTTGGTATTTGAAACACTGAGCTGGCGTTGGAGAGAAAACGCAAATGCTAAATTGAACGTAAATGAAAAATCCAGATAAAAAATCCACACATGTAATGTAAATACGATGCACTATTTAAAGGACTATCTTTGCATTACACTACCAATTTCCTATAAAATTACATCCATTTTTCTTGTAATTTTCGGTTGTCGTTTAGGATATTTAAATCCTTAGACATCTGATAGCTCTTTTAAAACCAAAAAAGCATGGCGCAAGCGTGTCATAAAATCTATATTTAGCATGAATAGTCATTATTCTAAAATTTTTCAGATCAGTGAAATACCAAAATTATACACAGTATTATTCAGCGCTTTGATATTAAGAATGTCACCAACGAATTTCTCTTTTCCCCACCCCTGTATATAATATTATTTTGTGCAACAGTAATTAATTATTCTCTATATATGTATCCAACTCCTTTACAATATGCATTTTGTCTAGTAAATTGAAAATGTTCAACTATTTTTTCACTAAACATCGTAATTAAAATTTCGAAACTAAAAAGAACGTACACGTTTGATCACGTGGTTATTGTCCAATATACACAGACGTGGCTATAGTTGTTACTATATGGCTACGTTATAGAGTTACCATAAAGTTCACAGTATTTATTTATTTATTACAAATGCGCAGAAGATTTACTCAGATTATCCCAGATAAAGAGCGAGATTGGTGGCCATTCATTTAAGGGGGTACCGTATAGGTGGCCAGTATTACCCCCTACAAGCCAGTCCCGTAACTTTAGAACAGAGTCAAGTGACGAGACCGGAACACCTGACCCCGCACCTCCAGAGGTAAATTTGAGAACTTGGAAGACATTGCAGCCACGAAAAATTTTACGTGTACCATCCACCATTAGTGAACACGACGGCGGATTTGTCAGCGACGGGCACCGAACCAGTGAATTTCAGATCACTAGTGCGCTGCCTTTGCCATATGGGCCACCGTTGTCCCTGTTCAGAGTATAATAACGCCAAAAGGAGCATATCACATTGCAAATACAATTTTCATCTATTGCTAACAGAAAATATTTCTTCTGTTCAAATGTTATTAAACATTATTTGAGCCCATTTTAATGACATTCTGCATCATATGCATCTTAGCCTTATGCGAAATGAGATAAAAGTAATTATTCTTTAATCTAAAGCATTTGTATTGAAAAATATATTCAAATACACTTCGTAGTACCAATGCATTTTCTACATATTCATTTTAGCTATTCGCCGATTTGACATGAATTATGTAATTCTTACAAACCGTACGATTCTTAGAAGTGCAATATGCAAACCAATTCTGAAATCTGAAAAAGCGTATTTGTTGAACATAACTTAAATTTTTTTATGGGAATAAGAAATTCTATGGAACTGTGCAAAAATCTTCCTTTTTTGTGACAAGATAAATGCTGGTCTCAGGAAATCGGTTCAAATAATGGGAATTAGTTTTAAAATAAGTTTGAAAGTTTAAAATATTTTGCTCGCTCAGATACCATCGAAGTAATTTGGTATATCTCTCACTGCATCCACGCCATAAAAACTCGTTATATTTTATATGCATTCATTTTTATGTCATCTTTTATGTGAGGTTTATCTTCCCTGTCTTCGGAATATAAAACGAAACTGAAGCAGTAAAAGATTTCTTTAAAATCGCTTTTAATAAGATATTAATATCACATTTTGAAAGGTGCACATAAGAACTTATGTATTTATGTTCAGATTTACATTATTAGTTATAAATAAGCATTAAAATTTTTTTGTGAATTATAATATTAATAACAATGAAAAATGATGTCCATGTCTTTTGTTATTCCGGCCTAAATATTATAAATTTAAATTCATTAACTCCTTGCAATATAAATTAAAAGCTATGTTGTTTAAATTAATATTCTACGAATTCATATAAGAAATTACGTTGTATGAAAGGACATTTAATCCCGGTCCCGAAATAGCTTAGTGGTACCACGTTGACTTCGGACTGGGTATATTCAGTTCGAATCCCGACAAACCTACTAAATACCTTTGTGTGTAGGCTGGATATGGACACGTTAAATCTGTAGATCGTTAAGTCCTTCTATGTCGTCAGTATTTGGGAGAAGGTACGAGCCCCCAGATATCGTCCCGTTCGCCTGAATCGTACTCCGACCCTTGTGGTGCCATTTAAAACCGAAGCCGCACCTTTTAGCCCGGAAGTCTATATGGGAGTGGTCTGGAATGCTCCGGCCAGGGGGCATAAGTCACAACATAATTCCCCTCTATCAATCACTCTCTCTCTGTATAAAATGATATATATGATATAATCAATTATAAATATTTACAATAGAACTTGGTGCATGGAAAAGATTTAAAATTTTAATTGCTTAATAGATAAAAAGTTTCTATTTAAAATATTCTAATAAAGTATGAATATCTCAATCCCAAATTTTTTTTCGAAATCAATTTTAGTATTGAATACCTCCCATATTATTTAAGGTAATAAACTTCTCCCTTCATTCTATTTGACAAGAGAGCAATGGGGATTTTTACGCATGTGATGGATTTCCTTACTATAGATTATGATTTCTTAAACTTTAGGTCCATGGACCTCCGGGGGGGGGGGGGGGCGTTAATCAATTTCAGGGGGTCTGTCGACTCAGGGGAGAGTTCTAATCCACAAACGTGCTCATGAGGCAAAACATAAATTTCAAGACTTTATATTTGAAAATAAAATTATGCATACATTGAATTTGAAAATTAAAAATGCAACCTTTTAGTAGCCTCTGAATTTGAGTTCAATTAGATGTACAAATGTTCAGTAGGCATTCAGTAAATAATACGTCGTTAAAATATAAATACTTTATTAAATCCCAAATTTCTTTTTTGAAATATATCGACATCTTTTGTAATATTTTGTATTATTTTTGCATATTCTGCTTAATATAATGTCATTATTTTTTTAACTTTATATTGCTTTATTACATTGCCAAATTTTTCATATGAAATGATTCGTTATTATCAGAAGGAAGAGTTCCATAGCTTTAACTAAATTATCAAACGTGTCCACGACACTAAAAAGGTTAAGAATCAGTGTTCTAGATTTATATAAAAATAGCTATTAAAAAGTTCTCTTAAACTTCTTTCATATTAATCTCCCATTTTTTTATTTACTGCTTTGACTTTCGAGCAATTTTAATGAAGGGAAAATAATTTACTTTTGATAATAATTTCACTATTCATTTTTATAGTAAAATGTCATTGTTTGAAACATTTTTTTAACGATTTTTTAATGGTGTCTTTATTTTTAAAAAAACTGATTTTGTTTCTTCAGCGTGGTATGACGCAAAAATTGAGCTGAGTGTTCTACATTAATATTAATTTATTACTCTTATATTTGTCAGTACTTTTTCCACCGATTGGCATTATCCATATACCGAACGAATGCAGAAACGATACAAGGTAAATATTTTTCTAATATTATCTACCATTATGTTGAAAAATTATGATCAATTAGCTTCATAAGGCTGTGTAAAAAGAACTTATATGAATGACTAGCATTGGTATCTGGCGAAGAATCAGAATACGCCAAATTTATGAGCTCTGTACAAAATTCTGAGAAAGAACACTGTCCAAATAAAGTCAACTTGCAGCTTATTTTAAAATATGGTCAATTTCTGAGCTATATAACAGCCAAAGCTAAAATGTCCAACTGTGCCTGCGAAGGTAGGAGAGATCAAACGCGCTGCATACTGCAGAATCTCTTGACGACTATGTATACTGCAAGCCATTAAAACTGCAACACAAGGAAGGAAAGCAAATAACAAAACTTTATTTCTTGTACGTATACAGCATAGTTGTAAGAAAACATGATTAACCCTTCAGTACTCGCGTCACTAGCTGTAACACAAACAGTCAAAGGGTGGGTGACAAGTTCCACCGTTCGAGTTGTCTATATACTACAAATAAAACCCAATTAAATTTTAGAAAAAGAAACATTATACATTACAAATCAACCATACATTCAAAATACAAAAAAAATTAAAACATCCTGCACATACATTTTTCAAATGGTCATTACATATCCACTTTCCACGTTTCTCGCACCACTTTAACGTTGTTCTGTCTCTCTGTCGTTCACAAGCATAACAGCGTCAGTGGTACACCCAGGGGGTGGGTGAAGGGGCGCTGCTCCACCCCCAAAGAAATAGAAATGTCTTTATGAATAAGGAATTTGCATTATAAATATTTTCATCCGTTCAACTCTCCCCCCCCCAAGATTAAATCTTGGGTGTGCCACTAAACAGCGTCCTCTGTCACCTTCTTTTCCTCTTGAGGTGCACTATTTCAAATACATTCCTTATGGGAGCAAATTTATCAAATTCTCGTCGAGATGCCCTATGCCGAATGTCATCAAAATGAACGCACCTCAGAGGAAACGCAAACCTGTTTCTGCTCATTGTTAGGTAGCATGATTCTTACCCATTACCGTTCGAGTTATCCCATACCTTATCGATATTTGTCCTGGAACTTTTACAAATGCCTATCAAAAGAAGAAGACCAAATAAGGTCCTGACTTCTATCTCGTTGGTGTTTTTTGGCATCGCGATCCCTTTCAAATTTACATTTGATAGAATCAATGTAAATATTTGAGCAGTCTGCTATTAATTTATAGACGTGTTCGTCAATAAACAAATATCACATTTTTTCTGGAGAAAAAAAATCGCTGCTATGCCTTTTTCCCTGGAAGATGTGGTATAATGTTTTCCTGCCTTGTTCTGACATTTCTAACAAACTTTTTTTTTTATCATATTCAAAAATATCAATAAAAAATTGGATGTAAAAAACCTATTAGAGATTGATTCTCTCTTATTAGAATTTTAATCCTAAATAAAGAAAAGGATCTAAAATCTAAATTTTACGGAGACAAAAATAAATTAACTTTCCTTGAAAAGTTACGTAGATGGTCGCGTGGGGAACAGCTGTCAACCAGTGAACTTTGGCGCGGTGTAATTGAAGAACAGTTAGAGACTAACTAAAGTGAAAAGAGAGGGGGAAAGTGGGAAGGCTCATTTGAAGGTAGAAGGAAAAAAGGAGACTTCCAACCTTCCGATGGCCGCCATTAGGGAAGATGAAAGCAGGTGAGTGATATATGTCAACCGCGCGAGTATTGAAGGGTTAAATTTGTAGACAATTTCGGGGTATACAGGGTTCGAAATTAGTACAAACAGCTGCCACCTGTGGCAGCTAAAAGTTCTCTAACCCGGTTAGGCATCGAGTTGAACTGGGTATAGATGACAGACACGGGCAAATCATTCCACGTTGCTTCAAGTCTGTGCCAAACTTCATCAATAGTAGAGGCTGGAGAGTGGTGATGGTCCAGGCTCACAGCAATCCATGACCAGGTTTTTTCAATGGTTGAGAAATCCGGTGAACGTCCTGGCCAGGGCATCAATCGAACACGCTGTGTGGCGAGGTAGGTCAGGACACGAAGGGCAACCTGCGGTCTTGCGCTATCTTGTTGAAAGATGACGTCTCCCGGGCTTAGAAGAAAAGGCACAGCGTCCAACCTTAAGATCAGAGAAATGCAACGCTGGCTGTTCAGATTACCGATGACGAGAAGAGATATTCGTGTCGTGTACCCAATGGCTCTTCACATCATCACACCATGTGCAGGGCGCGTATAACGATATCGAATGCAATCAGGCCACGTGCGTTCTCCTCGGTGCCTCCAGACACGGATATGCCCATTATGATGGTGCACGCAGACCCGGAACTCGCCTGAAAAGACGACGTAGTGCCACTCCTGTATCCAGTTTTGTCGTTGAGCGCACCACTGTCATCGCGTGTCTCTAAGTTGCAGTGGTAAGGGAAGCCGCAATAATGGTCGCCGTGCAGACAGTCCGTGCTGATCCAGGCGTCGTCGCAATGTCCGTGCGGATACTTGTCTTGCTGCAAACAAGCCCATTTCCTGACTCAAGGTTTTTGATGTGGCTGTACGATTCAGCAAGGTCCACTTGACAACATGTCTGTCCTCCCGGGCGTTAGTGGCTGGAGGCCATTGATATTCTGCATGGTGTTGTGTAGGACCCTCCTGAACCCATCGATTCCATATTCGCATGACAGTTGTTGGATTCCGACCAATGCGAGCAGCAATATCTTGGAACGATAAACCGCATGATAGGCCACGATCCTGCCTCTATTGAATACCGACACGTTCTGGTAGCCTTTTGTCCCTCTTATACGAGGTATAATACGATCTTCTCTCAAACAACCAACATTGAAACGTGATTTCCGAATGAGAAACCCGTTTCGTAACTTTCCTTTTATACAGAGATTGATATGCCGTTTCTACCTTCTGCGTCGTTCGATTGCGCTTAAATGTTAATCATTTGCATATTCCAGCATTTTCGTCTTTTGTTGCGAATTTGACGTTTGTATCATCCCTCCTTCGAGGTGTTGCAATTTTAATGGCCAGAAGTGTAACACTGAGGAACACGTGCTTAACATCTTTAGGAAGCACAGACAACTTCATGATGTCTACCAGTTCAAAGAAATATTTTTGGTTTTAGGAAATACTATAAAATTTCTATCAGGTTATGTCAGTATCGTATTCATTTTTATTAAGTATGTATCTGTGGGATGTATACTATTGTGAAATAACGTGTACTACTTTAATATATAAAGAGCGCACCAATGCAAACTAAACCCAGGTTGAATCTCTTCCTGTCCTAATCTCAGAGTATTAAAATACGAGTATTCCATGAATCAACCTGAAACCATGTCATATGATTCCCTTGTGTGGTCACCATGATATGACACCCAGTGAGTTTAAATAACTTGCGAAGGAACGACGGGTACAACTTTTATCCCTTTCCAGACTTCAAAAGTAATCGAATGCAACTAACATTTAAGTCTCGCTGACTCTTATAGCAAAAATTATCGATAGAACTACATAAAAGTTACTCGAATTTTAATATGTTATACACCCAAAATGTAACAACTCTCCTAGACTTCATCGCTGCTCTATCCAGTTATCTAGAACTTGTGATTTAATAGCTTTGTAATATATTTTTATTATTTGCATACATCATTGTACCAACATTCGATTTGCTGTTTCACTATGAGCATTTGCTGTATAGAGCAATATATTCTTCATAGCTGCTTAGTGTCCTGTATTTTTTTAACATACAGGCATGCCTGTTTTTTAATAGAAACGGAAATAAACCATGCGGGATATTTCGAGTTACTATGTTTTCTTTCATTAAATTCAAACAATACCTACGACAATATGTCCCTAAAGAAGACTTCTGTATTATTTCTTATTCAACAAGAATATTAGATTTAAAGACCAAATATTGTTAGCTTTATGCAGACTAGTTTTCTGTTTGTATTGTATGTTGTATGGGCTCAGATTAGGAGCTTTGTTTTTCAATTAATATATGGTCTCCTTTTTAAAATCTATGTATATGTATCTCTCTCTCTCTCTCTCTCTCTATATATATATATATATATATATATATATGTATATATATGTGTATAAATATATATATATATATATATATATATATATATGTATATATATATATATATATATATATATATATATATATATATATATATATATATATATATATATATATATATATATATATATATATATATATATATATATGCAGGGCTAGATTTGAGGAGGAACGCCCCGGAACGGCGTTCCGGTACCTCTCTTAACAATAATTTTGAATACCCCCCACACACCCCGGAAGGTTACCGTTCCGGCACCTCTATTTCTAGAAATCTAGCACTGTATATATGTATATGTATATATATATATATATATATATATATATATATATATATTGTCGTGGGGTACGACATATAAAAAAAGAAAATAGAAAAGGTGCAGAAAAACCAATTAACAAACGGGACGGAAAATTTAATAGTAGAATGACGCCAGACGATACGAGAAGAATGTCGTAAGGATACGATATGTTAGGAGTTCAAAAAGGGCAGACAACCCAATTAAAGCGGAGAGTCGGCGGTACTATGAGAAAATTGAAATGGCACTTGATCAGACAAAGGACCGGATGAAGAAGAAGAAATTGAAAAGCAACAATTAAGAGTCGAAAGAGCGAGGGGTCTAGATAGAGGGGACATCGAGATGAAAAGGGAATTGTTGGCAAAGAGAAGAGGACCCCACACATAGGAGATGTTCTGGGAAAACACGATTCCTAGAAAAACAGGGATGAGTCGAAGATGGGATTGTTCGAATATAAAACTCCTCTCACTCTGAATGGTTAAAGAAATGATTAGGGGATGAAAAAGTTAGCGAATCGAAGTGGAAGTTAAAAAAAAGGTTGAACTTGAGAGACGAATGAAAATGTAAAAGGCGGGGAGTTGAGAAGATAAAAATAGAGAGAGTGAGAATATAAAATAATGATATAATTGATTTTGACTCTCAGCACCAAAATAGAGAGTTGTAGCCTCGTAAGCTAAAGAGAATATATGGGAGATTGCGCCCCGACTTAGCGCATCGCTGTAAGCCTGCATCCCAACGATGAGAGGAGATTAGACGAATAGTGGAGCCGAGAAAGATTGCCTGATCCCTGCAAGCTACCGATGAGATGATAGTAGTTGAGATACGGAACCAAGACAGATTGCCTGACCCCCACAAGCAAAAGATGGAGGACCGATCCGGCCATTAAAGTCCGCCTATTCCCACGACAGAGAGCGATTCCGATAACCGTGTTCACCAGCGAAAGTGAATCCTGAAGAAAGATATCCCAATAGATGCACATGAATATGCCAGCCAATGTTCCCCTTCTGCAGTCTGCAAAAATGGAGGTAACCTTTCATTACCTATTGCCAAAACGTCGACACGTCTTATAATATAGGCGGAAGTTAAGGAATAATATATATATTGCGTACTGAAATGAAATTAATTTAAATAAATGAAATAGTGCAGTCAAATAATACCTTGATATAATGAGTATTTCCTTAGGTTCATAATTAACAATAATATAATTGAATGTGTACTAATATTTGTATTGTGTTTATAACTTAATGTATTGTTTAGAATTCAGAGTAATGGTATCATTGCCTACCACTATACCCAATCACGACCCACGAAAAGTAACTCTACCACATATATATATATACAGAGAGAGAGAGAGAGCTATTTAACCGAACATTCACTCCTGTATCAGATAATCAGCTTAATAACTTACACATAATCCCTTTATATTTGATATGCATTCATACACGACACTACTGCATATGTTATATAGAGATTTAAGGAACAAAGCATGGTCCAAAGACTAATGCACCGTACACTGATGTATGTAATTAATTTCCATGACTCAAAATGTGTAAATCACAAGATCTCTTATGGTTGAAATGCTTTCAATAACTTAGGAGAATGAGATCAGCTGAGAATAATCTGTGACTCAATGATAATGCTTTCTAATTAGCTACATCCGGAATAGAAACATAATGAAATATTTCAAGAAAAATTAATGATAACATACTGTGGAAAATTTGATTCTAAAGATAGTAATAATCAACGATTAGAGATAAGCTTTTGATTAGGTTCTCGCTGTTTTGTTAAAAAAAATGTTCATTTTATGGTAAAAAATATAGCATTACCAAAGCATTCATGATTTATTCTAATATTAATTTAAATTCTTATATAATAAGTTTTGAGAATAATATATAATAAATAACTTATAAATAATAAATTTTTAGTAATAAATTCTGAGAATATTTTGTTCACCAATAACGATTACGAATATAATAATAATTTTCAATCAGTAATAATTTTTACTTTTAACTTGACACAAAATATCGTTTAATAAATGCACGTAAATTTTTAATTAAATACATAAACTTTGTATTGAGAGTAGAAATAAAAACATATGTATCTACCGGTTATTTATTAATTTGTTTTGTACTCTGGAGTTTTATATTACTAATGAAATGTAAAATTGGTAAGTTTCAAATGTGGTACCAAATTGTTTTAAGAATTATTTCAGATTAAAATATTAAATTCACGAGGGGTAAAATCTTTTAAAAGTATGTTGGAAAATTCAGGAATGTCAAAGAGGTAATATAGACTTAATAGCATTCGTAATGGGACTTTCTTTCGGGATAGAATGCAATCAGAATAAGTTGTTCTCTTGTATTGATTTAGGTTATTCTTTATACAGAATGATTCACTCGATAAGAGGCCTCGAATATTCTATAACAACTCTTGTTAGGATGAAGCAATTTGAACCAAAAATATATGTTACATACCTTGACGTATGTGTAATGGATTGCATTGCATGCGATGCTTGAAGTAATTTCTGTTTTCTACAGGACACTTTTCGACACGGCCCTCCATGTTCCTGAAAGTATTGTAAGGAATATCGGGGAGGTGGGAAGCAGCAAATTCCCGTTGGATGTTTTTCTTCAAATCTTCCACAATATGAAACTTGTTCCGAAATTGAGTCCTTATCCTCAAAAGGGTAATTTCAAAGGGGCTTTGGCCACCACGGTGGCCGAATCTGACACAACCAGGCTTCTTCCTTTGGGGAATATGAAAAGGAAAATTCTATCGGAACAAGCCTCGCACTGTGGAAGATTTGAAGGATAACATCCAACATGAAATTGCTGCTGTTGGAGCACCACGTCAAACTACCTCTAGGTATGTAGCATATTATTTTGGTACAGACTGCTTCATTCGAGCTAGATCATTGCAGAATATTCGGGACCTCTTTCGAGTAAATTACCTTGTATAATCTTTAATTTAGTTAAAAACTATTATAAGATACTTTTGTGTGCATTTTTTATTTAAAAAATTTTAAACAATTGTATTTTAAGTATATAATTTACCAGCGTATATGTTAATAGTCTTTTTATACTGATGTAAGTAAAAAAAAATTTCGTAATTGAGACCATACATTTAGGAACTCTAAAAATCTCAATCACTTCATTATACCTTATTATGCAATTACTTTTTTTAAATTTATGAATACTTATAATAGCTTGGAACTACTCATGAAATATGATACACACTTTCAAAACTGTTAATTCAAAAAATCATTATCACATTCTAGCCACACACATAAAATTATGTGTGCATCTGTGTGCGAGTAATATTGTATTTGACAATGTTTATTTATCGTTTATGACGTAAATTATTTAGTGAGCTAAGTTTTCTTTTTATTTTTACATACGAGTATAAGAAAAAATATTCAATGCATCTTGTAAGATCTATGCATGGAATAAATCCCTTTAGGAAAGTTTATTTCAGTTATTTCAAACAGCTTACTATCACGAAATGAAATGATATAAAATGTGATGCTGATGGTTATAACCATATAACGTACATTTAAAAGCACACAGGAATCATATCTGGCATTTATATTTTAGATCTTATATAATTTTCTTTTCTACAATATAAAGAAATCTTCAGGATAGCATATAACAGTTTATGTTGGTACATTTATAAGGTATCTCTGACATCTTGTTTACTCACATCCTTTTTGTACCGAAATTTTTTCTTCAGTTCTCCCGAAAGTACGCTATACATTTTTCAACAAAAGAAGTAACAAGCGAGAGAGTAGATTTTCGTGATTTATAAACCCTCCTCGTTTTCTAAAGTACTTACACTTTTCTTCTGTAATATGCCTTCTAACAAAATGCTCATGTGTTAAATAATTACACAGGTAAAGGGTAATAGTTATAATAATTTATAATATATATATATAATTTATTTTTTTATTTATTTATTATTTTTTTTATATTTAGCTGTCAAACTGTAAGCTCAACTCCCTTTCACAGTTTGTAAAGTAAACCAAAATAATATTTCTGATAGAAAATATCTTTTCAATCAGAAAAGTTTCTTTTTTCTCCCACAATGGAGAGCCTTAGCAATCTCTATACGTGCTATTACAGCTTCTAAATTCCAACTATTTACTTTTTTTAACAGAAATATAATTCATTTTTTATTGATTTACATTAGACTGTGTATCAAAATATTTTAAAATAGCTATGCATTATTACATTGAAACTAACTTTTTAATCTATTGTATAGTAATGAATTTAAAAACTATATATGACAATCCTATTGCCATATATATATATATATATATATATATATATATATATATATACCGGGTGGTTATAATTAAACTTCCCCTATAAACAGCATCCTACAGCGGAAACGGGTAAGCGGAATGCAACGAAATTTTGTATGGGCCATACACGAGATGCGCTCACGGAATTTCGAAAAAAAAATTCTAGTTCCCAAATGTCCACTAGATGGCGCTTTTATAGAAAAAAAATTAAATTTAACAAAATGAACGACCGAAATGGAATACAGAAACAATTTGAATAATTATTGACTGGTTTTTGATCACGTTGTCATCTAACCACATTTAATAAAGTTAAGGAAATAAATAACAGTACGCCTTTAATGTTTGAGAAAAAAAAGCAAAAAACAGTTGAGTTTGCAGAAACAGTGTAAAGTTTCAAGGCGATGGACAGTGTATTCAACAACATATCGTAACTGATACGATCAGCTGTACAGTTACGATCTGCTGTTGAACACACTGCCCATCCCTTAGAAACTTTGCAGGTGACTGACGATGGTCACATTGAGCATCTTTCCTTACATCGTCCTGGACACGATTAACAACTGCTCCTCTTGTGACATTTCGTCATAATCTGTACCTGTTTCTGCAAACTCTTTTTTTTTTCTTTCTTTGCTTTTTTTCAAACAGCAAAGGCGTACTGTTATTTATTTCCTTATTTTTACTTAATGTGGTTCGATGACAAGGTGATCAGAAACTTGTCAATAAATGTTAATATTGTTTCTGTATTCCGTTTTGGTCGTTTTTTGTGTTAAATTTCATGTTTTTACCGAAAAGGCACCCTCTGGTGGACATTTTAGAACAAAAAATTTTTTTTCGAAATTACGTGAGCGCATCTCGTGTATAGCCCAAATACAAAATTTCGTTGCATTCCGTTCACCCGTTTGCGCTGTAGGATGCCGTTTATAGGGGGAATATAATTATAACCACCCGGTATATATATATATGTAATATATATATATATATATATATCTATGTAATGTACTGAACAACCCAAGGAGAAGACTGGTGTCCAGCACATCACAAGGGATGATGATGTAGTCATGGCTCGTATCAAAGACGACGCGGCAAGTTACGGCATTACATTTATTTCGTCTGAGAATACGTCTTCCCAAGACAGTTACAAAATCCGAAAAGCGTACAGGTTTGTTGATCAGACGGCTTATATAAACTTTGTCATGTGATCATGATAGTGATTAGAGATTTTCTGTTGTCGACAAGTCACATGTGGTTTTATGTAATCTGCGCAGAGCCTATATGAAATCTGGGATGACGCCACGCAGGTTTGAAAAAGGAAGCCATTTAATATTTTCCACCGGAGGCCTTTTAGGACTTAGAATTGAAAACGAAAATTAGCTCGTACGCCCAAGGGAATTCAGAATAATTTTAGAATTTATAATGGTATGGGGTTTTTAATGTTATAGAATATCCCCCGTCCGAGAAGAGGCTGACCAACAATGCCTGCATTGGAGGATAGACTCACCCAGCCATGTGAGGAAAATGGGCGTCGACCACAAATTTGGAAAAAGTTTGAAAAGGAGCATATGTGTTAAGTTAATTTTAGTATGATGATCACATGACAAGACATTGCACATTTCAATATTGAATACACAAAAATACACTAAAGATTTAATAATTTATGAACACAATAAAAGAAAAAAAATTATAGTAATTAATGATCAATTATAGAAAATTGTAAATTATGTAAACTTCTTCTTATATTGTTGCTTTTGAAAAAAAATTAAATTTAAAAATGTATTTATCATCAACTGAAAACAATGTTGAACAGGGCGGCGCCTCCCCACACAACAAAATCTCAGAAGATAACAAATGAAACCTTTCTTAAAATTTATAAAATTACCAAAAATTCACTTCAAATATGCACTGAAATTTCAATTTAATCTCGCGTCGACTCATACAGATAATAAAATTGAGTAGTAAGAATAGTAAACAAAACAAAAAAATCAAACAAAATGAAAAAATTAAGTATTTGAAGTTGAACTTGACACAGTTCAAAATGTAACCTGTTTAACATTCCTCTGTAAAATTCACTACCATGGAGTGAGTCCCCCCCCAAAAAATGACAGGAATTTCTGTCCATACATTGTTCGTCTGTCCATTTTTATCCAATAAAAGTTTCGTCATTTGGACAGTAGGTTACAGAGAAGAAATATTGTTCAGGTTTTTCAAACTCCTGAAGGAGTATTTTATCACAGTCTCTTATAATTGCTGTATCTTTGGTTACAAATTTGGCTACACAAAATTTTCAATTTTAACGAAACAATATCTTGTATGACACTGAATAATAAAAATCACAAGTTTTAATAAAATCAGATTTCTAATATATAAATTGTATATAAAAATTATAGAACATTTATTATACGATAAGAAAAAAACTCAATCATTTCCATTTTCAATATCAAATCCTTATTCATTATGTCTAGTTTGATATCTTTATATTTCTTATTATTCTCATTTCACTTTTCCCTACACTCATTTTTATTCCAACAATAGTTATTTATTCAAAAATGCTGTTCAATATTTTTTGTATTCAATTTTCTTCTAATCTATTTTACTGGTTTTCAAAATTTATTCACTTAATATTCAATGTATTCATTCTAGTCATTTGTATATACTTATAGATGAATGGAACTCTCTTTTATTTGTTTTAGGTACCTGTTTGTATGTGTGTCACCCAAACTCTTAGTTTCAAATTCTTTAATTCTACCTCTAAGCAGTGAGGGGTTGTGTTTATGTTTGTGTAAAAGTGGGTTTTCTTTCTCCATATTGTACGAAGACTAATAAGGAGGAAAGAATGGCCGTACAACCAACCGTTATTTCCCCGACAGGATATGACCGCCTAGAAAAACAGCATCTTGCATAGTACAAAGATGGAGAAAAGGAAAAATGTGCATATGTCATACCTGTGGGAGTGTAATATAGAAATGGGAGGACAAAGGAGTGGCCATCCCAGCCCTGTCTTCATTATCGGGTAGTATATGTTTTCAGCAATTGAAGTGACTGAACTGGTGAAATTAAAAACAAATAACAAAAAATTAAAAAAGATCTTAAACAGTTGGGATGACATCCAACACGCTTGTAGAGGGGTGATAGGAAAGGTTATTCAAGGAAGAGAAAATTTACTGAAAGGTAAAGGAAGTAGAAATATCATAGTCGGTGTTTAATTTCAGATCCAAAAAAAATTCACATATAATAGTATTCTTAAGAAGAAAGTTTAAGTAAGACAGTTTTTTTAACAGTTTTATCTTTAGTAGGACAACACATAATTAATTATATCAATTAAAAAAGTATAATGATGTTAAGCATCACATAGAAAAGAAAAAATGGATCTACTGTTTGTCATTATTCGTGGTGTAGTTTTAAGTTCTCTGGTGCATTATAGTATCTTAATTTGAAAGCATGGACAATTTCAGAATTTTGTTTGGTGTAAAAGTTTGGTTTATCAATTTCATAATTCACTTTTGACATTTGTTTTAGAATAGTGTAAGGTCCAGAATAGGGGGAGTTTAACTTTCTCGTGTTAGGGTATTGGAATTCTTCTAATAATACTAAATCTCCAACATTAAATTTAGATTCTACGAAGCGTGCATCATATTTAACATTATTCCTATTATGGTAATTAAATGTCCTTTCTTTAGCTAATTTTCTCGCCTCGTCTACCTGAGGATAAAAGTCTTGCTTTTTAACATAAGGTTCGTAAGGTAATATTCCAAAAAGTAGGTAAGCTGGGGTCATTTGGGTAACTGAGTGAGGCGTATGATTGTAATCATTAATTACTTCGTTTAATAGGGTGGTCCAAGGAGTTTTACTTGTTGAGTTATGTACTTTGCCCCTTAATCTAGTAATTATTGTTTGATTTACTCTCTCTACCTTGCGTTGGTTTGTGGATGGTGACCGTTGTCAATAATTGTTTCACATTGTTATGCTCTAAAAACCTTCTAAATTTTGAACATGTAATAGTTGCGTTTCTGTCAGTTAGTAATTTTTTTGGTGTTTGAATTTGCAATATTTATTTTAAGCAATTTGTATAAGTTTCAGTAGTTACGCTTTTTGATGGAAAAGCCCAAATATAACGCGTTGCATGGTCATTTATCAAATGTAAGTATTTCTTTGTGGAATTATAGTAATTAAATCCACCTACTGTGTCCAAACTTAAGGACTCGAAGGGTTGGTCTGTCGGAGGTACTTCTTGCAGCAGTCCAAAACTGTTCTGTCTTTTCTTTTTGTTTAATTGACAAGCATGGCAATGTTTAACATAATTACTAATGTCCTCAGTGATTTTGGGCCAATAATATTGGGGTGTGATCAATTGCATTGTTTTATTGATTCCAGGGTGTCCAAAGTCCTCATGGGCCTTTTTTAAAATTTCTAATCTCATTGAAAATGGACTACAATTTTTAAAAACCCTTTCTTTCTCACGTAAATTACATCATTTAGTTTTTATATTTAAGTCCCTCCACATTGTCTTTATTTTGAAAATCCACAATCTTTTGTAACTCGATTAAATGATTTATTTGTTGATTAGGTTCTGAAATAGGATTTCTGAATAAAATGTCGGCCTCAATGTTCGCAGTTCCTCTTTGGTATTTTATTTAATAGTCAAACATACTTAATTTTAATGACCAACGGAAAAGTCTTCCTCTAAGATTTTTAATGTTTCTCAACCAGACCAAGGCTGCATGGTCAGTGTGAATCATAAATTTCCTACCATGGAGGTAATGGTAAAACCGATCAAGACTGTCAACTATGGCGAGGCACTCAAGTTCTGTGATTGAGTAATTTACTCCATAAGGTTTCAAAACATATGAATGATATGCTATGGAATGTAACACCCCATCTTCACCTGGCTGCTTTAGAACAGCTCCAATTTGGTGTTTACTCGCGTCCACAAATAAGTGGCAATCTTTTGTTACATCATATAAATGCAATATTGGTTTACAAATCAATAAATTCTTAAGATCCTCAAAAGCTTCTTGACACTTATCTGACCATCCCCATTTTACTCCCTTTTTCAATAATGTATTTAATGGATGTCTTACTTTTGCATATTTTGGAATAAACTTATTATACACATTTATTGTGCCCAAGAATCTTTGGAGTTCTTTTACATTAGTTGGTGGTTTCAAACACTTTATCTTTTCAATGTTAATGTTGTCTGGGGCAATTTTCCAATTGTTACATTATATCCAAGAAAATTAATTTGTTGCTGCAGAAAAGTACATTTAGCTAATTTTAACTTGATATTCTCTTCTTTGAAAATGTTAAACAATTGATCTAAATGTTCAAATTGTTGTTCTTTAGAGTCTGAAAAAATTATAATATCATCGAAATAGTGGCATGCAAAGTTAAATTTATATTTATCTAAAATTCTCCTGATAGTCCTATTGAATATTGCAGGGGCATTCTTTAAGCCAAATGGAAGTCTTAGCCACTCGTATAAGCCAAAAGTAGTGGTAAATGCCAATTTCTCAGTATCTTTTGGGTGGACGGGTCAGTATCCTTTGGCCATTACCCCGAGGTAATGTCCAAAGTTGAAAAGTACTTAGCTTTGCTTAATTTACCTAGAATGTCATCAATTCTGGGTAAGGGTTTTGCATCTGTCTTAGTAATTAAATTTAGTTTTATGAAATCAACACAAAGTCTAGTTTTTCCTTCATCTCGCTTTTTTGCCAAAGTCACAGGACTTGAGTATGAACTGTGTGATTCTTTTATGATTCCTGCTTCTAACAAATTTTTAATTTGGGTCCTGATCTCTTTTTTCTCAATTGGCGAAGTCCTGTATGCTCTTAAACTCACTGGTAAATCATAATTTAGGATTATTCTTTGGGGTTCCATTCTTATTTTGCCTATGTCATATTTGTTAGCTGAAAACAGTTTATTATTTTTGTGCAATAAATTTTGTAATTCCCTATCAACATTTAAATTTTTGATTTGACCATTAATGTCAACATTTTCATAATTTGGGGTATTTTCTGCTTTTATTTCACCAGAATGTTCATTAAAATTTTCACTTACATCATAATCAATACAGAAAATATCATTTTCTTTCTGTGAGTTCTCTTCATAAGGGTTAAATATATCAGAAACTTCAATTTCATGACCATTACTATTATTATACACATGCTTATAATCACATTTATTTTGTAGATGTAATGAAATTTTACTTCTATCACAAATATTAACCAACTTCAAAGAAATTCTATTTTGATACACACAAAATTGGTTACAGTCGATTACTACTTTAAACTTTTTACACTCAGGAAGTCCCAGAATAAGATAAGGCAAGTCATTGTCCAAAACATATGCAGAAATATTTGTAGTTATTTTTCCTATTTTCAAAGTTAATACACATTTAGTTGTAATTAAGATTTCCCCCTCAGCTTGCCTGACCTTAATTGGAGAGCTTGAATAACATTTCAGTTTACACTGCTTGACCAGTTTTTGTGACATCAGACTAATGGTCGAAGCAGTGTCAATCACACAATTTAAAAAATTCTATTTCTCATTTCTATATAGTTTTTTTGTTTTATCAACCCCATGATTTCTGATAATTTCCCCTCTCAATGACAGTAATTGTCATTCTGGAGCCTGATCTCTTTCAAATTCAGGTTCCTCATAATGATGTTTGTTGTCTGACACCGACATCTTATCAAATCTCTCATTAATAGATCAAGTTTGTTCCCAATGGTAAGCATTACTTATGCCAAAATTAGAACATTTTCGACAGGGTCTAGGTGGTAAATTTGAATATTGTTGGTGGTGATTAATTTGGTTATTGGATCTGGGTGCAAAATTCCTTTTCAAGTTGTGATCTACTCTGAGCTGCCATTGTCTAATTTGTTGTTGAACATAATTAGGTCTAAACTGAGTTTGTTGATTATTATTAGGTCTCAATTGAGGCTGGGAAGAGTAATTTTGTCTAAATTAATGAGGTGGACTATAATTCATCCTAACTTGAGGTTGGTTGTAGTAATTCTGTCTAAATTGGGGCCTATTTTCAAATCTAGTGTTAAAAATGTTATCCCGATTCCCTTGATTAGCTTTGTTTCCTTC
Organism: Dolomedes plantarius; assembly: GCA_907164885.2. NCBI lineage: Eukaryota > Metazoa > Arthropoda > Arachnida > Araneae > Dolomedidae > Dolomedes > Dolomedes plantarius. The sequence continues at coordinate 126,090,253 of OU015501.1, forward strand.
ATTATTTATTTTGATTAGCTTAGTAGCCAACACTAACCATTCTGTCGTTGTTTGAGGAGGATTTGCAGCTATGGTCATTCTCATTTGAGCATTTAGGCCTTGTGTTAGGCCCTCTAGTATTAACTTCTGTGATAACCCCAATCTTTTTCCTACATCAATTTTTTTATGAAAATATTTGGTTAAGTCATCATCATATTCAAATTTCAAATTGGAAAATTCAGAGAATTCCACGCTATCTGTCTCAAAGTATTCCTGCAAAGTATTTTTTAATTCTGTCCATTCTTGAATATGTAAGTAAGAATTTACAAAGGCAGTAAGAGCTTCCTCTTTTAAGAATTTTGAAATACATCTTATTTTATGTTCATCTGAAACATTTGGTTGGGAAAATTTCTGTTCAATATATGCAAGCCATTTTTCTAGTTTCATACCCCCCTCTGGGTCAAAAGGAATAAAATCCCTGAATTCTTTCTCTAAATTATCAAGTTGAAATTTTTCATTGCATTCTGTCCCTTCATTTTTATTTTCTGTTTGTTCCCCTTGATTTTCTGTTTTTATATCTTTTCCCTCCATTTTACTAGTATAGCAAAATATCAATTTCAGAAATACACAGATAAACACTCTAAAATTTCTAGGAAATGCAATCAAAATACAGATCAGACTAACAATATTAACCTTTGTTCATTCTAATTTCCAAACAAAATCTCTTACCTTCCTCTTTTTCTTTACATCTTTATTTTTTTTCTTCTTTTAATCAATCGATTTTCCCCCCATACAATTCTTAAATTTTTTCTCCCTCTTCTTCTGTTCTTTCAAGTTATCGGTGACATCAGTTCACTTATTCACAATAGGTGCACACCCATTACGACGAAATGAAAACAAATCTTTGGTCACAATCTTCGTCTAATGCAAGGCACACAATTATAAAAAAATAACCTTCACTCGTATTCACTCTAATAAATTCACAAGGTTGACATCACACGGAGCAATGGGGACACAATCACTAAGAAGATTCACAGTAGTTAGCATCTTTCGAGGGTACACGGAATGAAGCCAGCGATCTTTTAATTATCAGGATCCGCAAAACCATATTCTGCTTTCTAGGAGGTCTGTGCTGCCGTTGTTTGCGCGGCACGCACGTACTACGACGGAATGACGGAGAAAGAGGAGACATCGGCCTTGACACATAAAGCCCACAGCGTGAGTTGACTTATCTCCGTTGACCGCAAAAAGCAACGGCAAAAACTATGGACTGGAAAATTCACTGTGGGATCACCCGTGCAGCAAAACTTGCATCTCTGTCACAAGTCTGTACATCTGTGACGACTCTTTGTAATGTACTCAACAACCCAAGGAGAAGACTGGTGTCCAGCACATCACAAGGGATGATGATGTAGTCGTGGCTCGTATCAAAGACGACGCGGCAAGTTACGGCATTACATTTATTTTGTCGGAGAATACGTCTTCCCAAGACAGTTACAAAATCCGAAAAGCGTACAGGTTTGTTGATCAGACGGCTTATATAAACTTTGTCATGTGATTATGATAGTGATTAGGGATTTGCTGTTGTCGACAAGTCACATGTGGTTTTATGTAATCTGCGCAGAGACTATATGAAATCTTAGATGACGCCAAAAAGGAGTTTGAAAAAGTAAGCCATTTAATATTTTCCACCGGAGGCCTTTTAGGACTTAGAATTGAAAACGAAAATTAGGTGTTACGCCCAAGGGAATTTAGAATAATTTTAGAATTTAAAATGGTATGGGGCTTTTAATGTTATATAAATATATATATATGTGTGTGTGTGTGTGTGTGTGTGTGTGTGTGTGCATGTATGTATGTATATATATGTATGTGTGTGCGCGTGCGTGCGGCTTCAATACTAAATTTGAAACCGCCTGTTAGTTATTTGCACCATTTATCACATAAAGTTTCATTCCCACTTAAAACAGCTAGGTATGACATATTGAAGTATTTTTCATTACAGAAAAAAGCATACTTTATTTTTCTGTTGATATGCATACTGAAATATATTTACGAAATACATGTTATTTCAAAAGAAATAATAAGGATATTGAAACTACATTTTCTCAAAAAACTGAATAATGAATCCTGAGAATTCGATCATCTTAGATCTATACTTCATTCTCTTTTCTTCTGTAGGGAAATCTTAGATTGCATATGAAACGTATCATACCCAAAACTTTCTGTTATATTTGCTACAAATAAGATTTATTATATGCTTATGATAGAATAAATTACTACCTTTCATTCCGCATTTCGACCTTTATAGCATTATCATGGAACTATTTTTTTCTTATAGATGTTGGTTATCAAATACATGCCACTGCGGAGCCCCACTGTTATTTAATAAGCAAATTTGACATAATGTATTATTTGCTATCGATTTGCGGAAATAAATTCGAGCAAACGTGCTCGAACGAGTTTTTATAAGAGAAATTTGATTTTAAAAGCATGCAAAGTTTGGTGAAAATCTAAATAGTTCTTATCCTCCAAAAACATTATTTAAATTTTAAAAGCAAATAAGAAATTTTTTTCTAAAACAAGATTTTTTCAAGTTACGAAGTTTTTTTCAAAAACAATTGAGCTTAGAAATCACATAATTTATGTGCCAATATTTATTTCAAAGTGTTTGGTTTTTTACGCACATAAGGCATGCAACTATAATATTTATATGAACTGTCTCTGATATTTATATGAACACTATATGACTTATATACCTCACTATGTTTTATTTTCTAAATTCTAATTAATATTACGTTCCTTAATAGTTTCACCTTAAATTTGCCTTAGTAGTAATTAACTGTGCAGTTTTGTTGAATAATATTACTCGAGCTATGGTAAAATCCTTGCTTTCCTCTAAATGTTTACCCTAGAACCAAATCCAATCTCAATATAAAAGATAGCCTTAGAGTTAATTTTCTTCCTCAAAATGTTCAACTAGTTTAAGAATACTTGCATAAAATGAGTCTGGGATAAACAGATTGAGATTCCCTGAAACATATTTGCGCAGCTGTGTTTTGAATTTAATAACCGTTTGTTGATTACATAGGAATATCTAGTAAGTAGGGTACTAATTCATTATCTGAACTGAACAGAATAACTGAATTCATAGTCTTAACTGGCTTGTAGGTAAAGAGCTTGAAGCTTATGAGTTATGAAGCACAATTAGGCTGTGTTCTCTTAAATGAAATTGTTGTGAAGAATTTCAGAACAAGACGAAAACTGCAGAAAATGTGTTGAAAAATACTTTCATTTAGTGTCCTATCTTTCTGGCTAATTATTATATATTTCATATTTATATCAAAATGTACATTGTTATATAATGTTATAATGAACATAAAGAAGTGATTAAAAGTAATGCCAGATATTAAAATATTTGGTACACATAAAAGGGAATTCAGCATCATTTTGTTTTATTAAACTCGGCGGATTTGTGCATATTTAATTTCTGTTGAATGAGTTTAGTGAGTTTATAAAATTTTTAATTTAAAAGTTGATTCGTGAATCAACAGTCATATAAATTATCAATGTTAGTTCACTTTCAAAAATTAGAAGCTAATTAGAAGTTCGTTCATAGTTAACTCTACACGAGGAGTGATACTTTGTGTATCTTTATTAATTTGTAAAAGTCCTATTCAAAATAATTATTTTTAATATATAATGATCTTTATTTAATAAATATTGATAAGTTGTATACTCACTGACATCAGAGTGCACACTTAAGAATATATATATATATATATATATATATATATATATATATATACATAACTTAATACACCTATTTTTTCCAATTTTTCTGTATTAAACCAACTGTTATTTCTTCCTATCTTTATATTTTTGCATGAATGCTATTAAAAAATTATCTCAGAAGTAGTAAATTTAAGTTAGATGCTCTACAGTGAAACATACAAAGCCTCAAGCCCTGAGACAATTTTAAACCTATAGGATAATAGTTCTTATTTTTAATTTGATTAAAATCAAACATGTGACTTAATTACATACCATATGACAGAAACTTTCATATTATAAATCAAATTTGTTTAATTTCTATATAAGAATTTCCTACAAAGTAACAGAACTAATTCCACACAAAAAGTTAGCAAACTAAATATATTAATACAAATAATACAAGAATCAAATACCTATGAATGTAATACAGGCTGCAATTTTATATTATAAAAGCAATATCCTAGAATTTTCCTATATAAACACAATCATGTAGTTGTATAAAGTGATTTATTCATCATTTCAGCGAATAATGCAGGATTTCAATAAGCGTAGTATTAAATCATGATATATGTGCCAACTTAGAACATACTGACGGTAACAAATGATAAAGTTCTATAGAAAAGATCCATACTTCAAAATCTCACTGAAGAGATATAAAGAAATGGAGGATTTTCTCGTATAACATCGTCATTTTTATTCCTGTACAATATGGTTTCCGAATTCCTTTACTGACAAAAGTTACAAAATTATGTAACTTACTTTATGTAACACTATTTTTAGTATATAAATAATTGTCTGAAAAGGTTATAATTGTATTCTAAATGAAAGGTTCTTTTCTAATTTATTTTGGCGAATCCCAACACTTTCGCAACCTTAATGAAATTTTTTACCCGTATAATGTTGTAATAACTTCAAAACATTGTGCTTTAATAATCTATGATTTAGCGAGATTCAGAAACAAGTCATATCTAATTTAATTACAGATTCACGAATGAAGCAACACTGAATTCGCAAATTAAATTTAATTAATTACAAACGTTTGTACAGATTTCCGTGAAATTACTTTAAAGACTGAAAAGAAAATTATGTTGAAAAGTTTAGACAGATAAACGATCCTTTAATATTTTATGCTTTTAGAGTGAAAATTTAGAGCTATTTGAAATCCAGCTTTCTCAAATTAAGTACTAAACTGCTTCTTTACAAAAGTCTTATAAGATCTGCCCTAACAGAAGCATCAGAGGCCTGGGCACTGACTTTACGTGATGAGGAAGCTTTGGGGATTTTTGAGAGAAAGATTTTGCGTTGCATACTCGGTGGGGTCCAAGTTAATGGATCATGGAGAAGAAGATTTAACCAAGAACTCTGTAAGATTTATAAACAATCTGATGCAGTAAAATGCAATAAATTGCAGATATTTAATTGGGTTGGTCATCTGGCTAGAATGCATGTAGATCGCTGCTGTAAGAAAATCTTTCTGACAAAAAATAGACCTCGAGGAACACCCCCGCTGTCTGTTCCGATGGTTTGATTGATTGGAGATTCCGCCAAGATGGATTGATTGTGTTAAAAAATGCCCAAATATTCTAAAGGTCAAAAACTGGAAAAGCAGAGGTGTCTAGATAAAACTTCTGGCGAAGACAAGGGCCCATCCAGGGATGTCGATCTATTGAAGAAGAAGAGGAAGAGTGAAGATTTAAAGTATAGGTCATGTATATCAAATGATTGAAAACTTATATTGATGCTTTTTTCCTTTGCTAAAAAATCTGGATTAAATCTACAAAAATCTGGTGTAGATATTTTACATCGACATGGAAAAGGTAATAACTTAACTACGATTTAAACGATAATAACTTTATTTATGTAATCTAAAGTGTAATAGGAAGCTTCACTGAAAAGCATTATATTGCATTATAATTTTAATGAACGATTTTAATTTTTCCTATAACTTAATATAAATGTGCTTATCATTTTTCTTACATTTAGAAATGAGATCAAAGGTATAAAAAAAAATGCATATTTATTCACTTTAAATAATATACAAAAATATTATTTGTTGTTCGTCAATTTGTGTCATAATCACTGAAGTAGAAATACTTTTCCGTAATGAAGTGGAGTACATGACTGAAATATATGTCTGTGTGATAAAACGTTTGAAGTATGATTCACAAGAGCACAATTACCTCGTGCTCTGTTATCTGATACGCTCGTTGGCTGTACTATATTGAAAAAGTCATAGAAGTGTGTAAGCAATCCACCATAGCACTGGACACATTAGTGTTTTTCGTAAATGGAACAAATAGTTTTGCACTTGATGAATTCCGTTTTAGGGTTAAAAAATGTATACTTGTGAAAAATAGACCGTAAAGGAAAGCGATGGGTTAATGGTAACATGGAATTTAGTTTCGAAGAAAAGAAGTAATTAATGAAAAGTCTTAATTTTTCTTGTGAAAGAAAATTGTCTAAAAAAATCCAATATAACCCACTTTTTTTACTATTTTGGATGTTGTTTTGTCAGCTTGCAGATTTTTAAATGTTTATTTTTTATTCAAAATCAAAACATATTTTCCTTAATATTTCTTTAAATAAAATGAGAATATCAAATCTATATAATGATTTTTAAAAAACGATTTAAAACTGTTACTTAGGAGATTAGATTAAATTTATGAGGCTATTTCTCCATAATTCTATGCATAAAGTATTAATTAAAGCTTAAATACATCTACCCTTTTTTTTAGAAAAAAAAAACATAAAATATTGCTCTTGAAAGCTCGGAGGTTTGTAATAAAATACTAGTTATTGGCAGATAACTTCGTAAAGAAAAGTTACACAGAGAATATCGACTTAAAAAATTGTCAGATGTATGTACCAATATTGAAAATATTGGAATAACATTATTTTGTCAACATTATTCCTCCGTTTGCTGCTTCTCATTATAGAAAATCTTTTTGATTCTTGCAAAAAAAGAGAAACTTTCCCCTTAGCATAAAACGTAGCATACCTTAGCATAAAACGTAGCAGAAAAACAAATTCCAAAATCTTAGCATGCTCTCTAAAATTTGTTTTCCTGGCTCACGTGAAAACACAAAAGGTTAAAATCATAAATTGAATTTCAGACATGTGTAGAATTTAGCAAAAATCTTTGAATAATTTATGAATAATGTTTCTTTCTGTTAAAACTTTCAAAAGGAATCAAGTCTCAGATTTGCGTAAAAGCTAAATATAGGAAGTCTGAGGAAAATAATAAAAATATTTTCAGTTATAAAATGTTAGAGCTTTATAATATTTCAAATATCTTAAATATTTTACTTTACAGTAAACCTTTCACGGTAAAATATATCGTATATTAAAATACACATTTTAAAAACCGACTAGTCCTACGAGTGAGATAAATTGAGTTCTAAAATTTCAAAGCATTTCCATCCTTCGAAACATGATTTCACTGGTATGAACTAAGTTTGAAATGGAATGCTTTCTTTAATCTTGCACTCGTAAAAGAAATTTTTACATATGACTAGGCACATTCATTTTGAAAGTCTGATTTTTTAAATTCCGATGTATTTTTTCGCTCTGTATTAGGAGTTTTGAGTAGAATGTTATGTTAAAATTGTAAAAGTGATTTGTTTTAAAGTATTGATAAACTATAAACGAACTCTGCCGGTTTCGTTATATATAACGAACGACCATAATTCAGAGGTACTTTAACTTTAGAATAATATCCTTTAGCAGTTTTTCAAAGACATTATTTAAAGAATAAAGCATACTAAACATGAAAAACAATTTAAGCAAGCTAAGTTTATTCATTTTTGAACTGTACAGTTACAAAACAGATGCATGTGTGTAAAATTAATACCGACAAGTAACTTTCTTCAAGAATTCTGTGACTATATAATTTAATTAAGACAAATAGGCCAAAACTGTAAAAAAAAAATTTAATTCAAGTTTTTACAGTATAACAATACCCTATTCTCAAAATTCAATGCATCAATTTTTCATAAGTGCATATAAAAACGTGGAATTAGCATATTTTTAAAATAACAGTTAGAAATCAGTTTCGTTAAATGTTTCCAAAAATGAAATTAATTGGTAAATTAGCAATTATACTGCATCGGATCTCTTAGGTGAGATATTAGACATTTCGCGCCTGGGTATTTTCTTAATTAATAAATATATTGATCTTTGATGAATTTTTATTTCATTATATTTTTTACACAGTTTCTTTTGAATACTCATCGTTTTATTTAAGATATTTAAAGGAACTACGATGACAGCATATCTAACGGATAGTAACATTTTACGTATAGTAAATGCTTACTTGAGGTATTTTAGTATGTGACACTATAATATCTATATAAATAAGTTCCGTAACTGACTGACTGATTGACTGGCAGATAAAGCACAGACCAAACCGCTGGACCTTAAGGTCTGAAATTTTGCATGGCGATTCTTCTTAGTGTAGGGGAGCACCATACACTAAGCACTATATATATATATATATATATATATATATATATATATATATATATATATATATATATATATATATATATATATATATATATATATATATATATATATATATATATATATATATATATATATATATACAGTGGAACCCCCGATTTTACGTTTTTCATGGGACCAGCGGTAAAAAACGTACGAAACGGGAAAACGTAAAATCGGGGTTAAAAAAAATCTACGCATATTGTTTAAAAGTGGACACTTACCGGATGATCTATCGGAAAAAATGTGTAATCGTTACTTGTATTTTGCTTTTAGATATAATTTTAACTACAGCACGTTCAATACTAACATTTTTTCACAAATTTGCTTCTTGGTTTACATTTGAAACTAAAAATTGTTTCAGAATTTTTATGCTTTGAATTGCTTGATGAGCTGTGGGTACTACAACCTCCGTTGTTTCTTCTTCATCTTCATCACCACTATCATCGGAATCTTGCATTAAATCAGATATCGAAGGATTTTGTGAAGTGATGAGATGTGCGTCGCAGTCCATATACGCGTCATCGACTTCCGGAAGATTTTCACCTTCAGCCAAGAAATCTTCTTCTTCCGTTTCATTGTAATCTGAAGGTGAAGGGCTAATTTCATCGTTGGATTCCGAGAAGCCTGCTTTATTAAACACATTGGTAACGCATTTTTTATCGACACTGTCCTACGCTGCAGAAATCAAATTCAGAGCTTCTAGAACATTTATCTTTGCTGTAGAAGCATCATGCAGGTCACCGGAACCAATAAAAAGAAGTGATTTTCTAACCAGTTGTTTCCTGTAACGTGATTTAAATGATCGGATAATTCCTAGATCCAAAGGTTGAAGTTGGCTGGTGCAGTTTGCTGGAAAAAAATTCTACTCGCACATTTTTCAATTTAAGATCCAAATGAGAGGTGCACTTATCAATAAAAATAATTATTTTTCGCTTCTGTAGTCGCATTTTTTTATACATTTTTCGAAGAAAATCTTCAAACAACGATTGAGTGATCCACGCATTTTTATTCAAAGCGTAATCCGTGGGTAAACTTTTCACATTTTTGAAACACCGTGGTTTCTTTGCTCTACCAATCACAAGAGGCGTTAATTTCTCACTTCCGTCGGCATTCGTACATAGTAAAACAGTTACGCGCATTTTGGAGAGCTTTCCCCCGTGGCAATTTTCGACTTTGACCGTCAATGTTTTGTCGGGTAACAAGTTGAAAAATAGTACCATCTCGTCGGCGTTGAATACGTCTCTTGGATTGTACTCCTTTAATAAATTTAGCAAAGTGTTCTCTTTCCACTGCTGCACAATTGCAATATCCACACGATCGGATTCTCCACAAATAGACTTAAAACATAAATTGTCCCTTTTTTTTAAAATCTGTCAATCCAGCCATTCGATGCAGAGAAGCCCTGGAGTTTAAGCCTTTCAGCAATTTCAAGTGCGTTTTCTTTAACGATGGATCCGTTTATTGGAATTTTTGATGCCCAGGCTTCCTTGAACCATTCCATTAAAATTTTTTCCACATCATCATACGGAGATGTCTTAAGCGTTTTCCGTTTCTTTGCAGATTTTCCGAGTTGTTCAGCACTTAACTCTACTGAAGCTTCTTGCTTTAAAATCGTTTGCAAAGTTGAATATGCAATACCCAACGATTATATATATATATATGTATGTATGTATGTATGTATGTATGTATGTATGTATGTATGTATGTATGTATATGTAATGCTATAAAATATGGGGGGGGCGATCGCTTAAACTTAAAACAGGGTTTTTGTTTAGGAAGAAATAAGAATTATCAATTTAACACTGGGAAATCACAATAATGGGAGTAAATGCATCGCGGTGAAAATATATTTAAGGTTTGGACTTGATTCGATTTTCGAAGATACACTAGGGGAATATTAAAATAGAGTTATAGCCTTGACAGCTTCACGCGAAGAAAATGCTTGATCATCAACAGAAGACGATAGAAAAGTCTATGTGATATCACGCATAAGTAATGGGCATCATAACGCGTCAGTTGAGCATGCGTAGTTAATTAAAAGCTTGGGAACAAAGGGGTTTTAATCTTCAGAGCCATGGGTTTTTGGAAAGGGAAAAGACGTGTAGCCCTTGGTCGCACGTAAATTAAATTGGGTTGGGGTTTAAATAATGGAGCTGAGAGTCTTAACCCTACACTGCATGATGTTGCCAATTAAAATCATGCAGTGTAGGGTTAGAATACCCTACACTGAAATTTAATAAATATGATTCAAAAAGTGTACCGACTGGTATTTGTGCTATTCGAGCTAAGATGACTGCAATTACTGGAGCGTTTCTATTTTGCTTGCCACCGGACCATTGTCGATTGCTAAGCAATTATATGAAAACGTTAATTATGGGCGTGAAGAAATCCGTTTTCGACACATATATATATATATATATATATATATATATATATATATATATATATATATATATATATATATATATATATATATAATAGAAGCAAAGTTGCATAATTAGAAATTGAGGATTTCATTATTTCATTTTTTCATGCATGCTTACTTCATGATTGTACGAATGAAAATGCCTACAATATTTAATATGATACATTAAATGTATAATAATTAATATATTTCATGTTTAAAGTCCAGTGTTTTTAGTCCATTCTAATTTTGAAACTGATATCTGTTATCGTATTATATTAGATCAGACATTTATTGATAAAGTAATGCAGAATTTGAAAAAATAAAACAGATTTCTACTGGGTATTAAATTATTAGTGTATTTGAATAACTTTATTTATTCTCTTTATTTCATAATTTCATCTTCTAGATTCACAAAATTAATTATAAATGAAATAACTATATGTATATAAATTAACAGGAATCCATTTTTACGCAAGAAGTTAATAATAAGCTTTAGGATAAAGTTTCACGGTGTTATTATAAATGGGTGTCATCAATAATACCTTTTTTTGACTTCATGAAAAACTTGCATTACACTTCACAAAGTGATTAACTTGCGCCTCATAAATATGCAAATTTAAAGCGTTTAATTTCTACATGCATCGTCATCTTTATTTTGCTATTAAGCGGCTATCTTTTTATCCTTTTAATGAATAAATATAAGAATTAAATTAACTCACAGATTATCTTATCCGGTACACCTAGAGCAACATTAGCATAAAAATTTAATTTGAAACTTATCTTTCGGCTCATGTTTGCACCTAGCAAACGAGATTTGAGAAATGCAATATTTATAATCTTTCAATCTAAAATATGAACGAAACTAGCCGGAAATCTCATTGAGTGATATCGTAGGCCCGCGAGATTCACTAGATGTAATATCTGTTTAGAAAAACTTGGAGCCCATTATTAGATATTAACTACTGTTGTTTCTTACATAATATTCTGTATTTCACTGATGGGTTTTTAATGAAAAAGTTGTTGGATTTGGGAATGAACATTTTTTATCAGGATATAACTTTTTCAAACATCATCTTTTTAATTGCAAAAGATTTAGAGTGAACAATGTTCATGAGAAATACTCATCAATTTGCGTGCCTACGCGCTTTTAGAATACTGGATTAAACTGGAGTGAAAAACAAAAGCGGAAGAACGTGTTCTTCTTTGCTCAGCAAAATTTCTGTTGAAAAAAGAATTCCTATCAAGCCATTCTTTCTATTCTCCGTGGGACCAGTGTCAATCAAAACATCAAGGTCATGAACGAGGGGTGTTGGAGAACTTCTGAATGGGAACTCGATCTTCAGATCTTCGGATGTGGTGCTCATAGGTACAGAGGCAAAAATCCATAGCCTCATCTTTGACTTTTCAGAGGTTCCGTGGCTCCAGACTTGATTTTGATGTTCCTTATTACACGTCCTTACACAGCTTAGCTGGTGGATTTCTGTAATATGAAAATTATTTAGAGACCTATGGATATGATTTCTATATAATGTGCATTAGACTCATAAGCGAGACAAATTGAATTCTGTCTGCCTCCACTTAGGGCCGATTTAGAACTCCACTCTTTGTCAAGTGGGTCATTTAAATCACAGGGCTCTTCGACAACATAATAATAATCATGCGCAATCTATGGGATATGTTTGAAGCTGCATGGAGTTAGTATATTCTATATCAACCATTATTAACCATTGTTTTCTAATATTTATGTCATTAAAACAAAATCATCCTTAGTTGGGTAATTTTAATTTGAAAAATTCAATAACGTTTCTTTTTTTTGCTTGTTTTCTTGCTGTTGTACTTTCAGTATGTTATTACGAAAAAAATTAACAGTTTCTTACCATTCCATCTACTGTTTTATGAAATGTATGATTTCATATGGATAATGCTTTATTTTTGCATGCCATAGGGCTATAGGTTTAAAGGAAAATGACTCACATTTATTAACCTGCGTCAATCACGCAACAACCCTGAAAAAAATACCATACTTGGAAATTAAATTGAAATACTCAGACTTTATTTTATATAAACTGCTGGAGCAGTTGTCCTCTACATTTGAAGTCAAAATAAACACATTTAGTTTTAAATTTTAAAGATTCTAATAATTACATTTTACTTTGGATGCATAGTCATAAAAAAATCTAACTATCCCTCTTTCTATAAAAATCAGTAAAATAGTTTTTCTTATTATTATTTGAAGGAAAAATTGCCCCTTTCAGATTTTCATAATGCTAATCAATTTATCTTTAACGCATTAGCAAAAAATTCTCCCAGTCTATTATTTTTACGGGGAGATTTTTCTTTTTAGAAATCGGGAATAGCAAATTCCTAATAGACTTACACCTTCCTTCATTTTTTTTATTTTCTGAAAAGTTTAAAGAAATGCTTAAATTTAGCTAATGACTCATATAATCTTTTAAAGAATAAAAGTTATTAAAACTATAAAAAAAAGGCTCTCAGCTTACAGTTTTATTTTTTTTTCTTTGTTTTATCTATTCAATATCCTTTACATGATAGGCCTTTCTACTGATAAAAAATGAAAATAATTCCCATTTTTCCTTGAGTCTGGTTTTTGTCTAAGGGTAACATGTATGATACTGTACAGTTTTGCATTTTAATATATTATTCATGAGAATTTTACGTTTCCAATTTTTTTGGTGTTTTATTTTACTAACTTTTTTTCATTTTATAAATTGATTACGGGAAAACTAAATCCGATGCCCATGAAAATTTAAGTGTTACCTAGTAATTTTTATATTAAAAGATGAAACGTCGTTCATATTTTGTGCTATAGCTTAAATAAAAATTAAAAATACTCAGCTAAATTAATTTAACTCTATTTGAAATCTAGAAATATAAAACAAAATATGTTTCTTTCAAGCAATGATTAGTTTTATCTTGCCATAATTCTTACTAAATCCTGTGCTTCCATATTACAGCATAGAAAAAATATAAATAAAAATAGTTATTTCAAAGTCATTTGCTGGCTCACTTTTAAGCTTATGGTATTTTTTTTTGTTTATTATTTGCGTGATACAAATTCATAATATCTCGTACAGTGTCGCTGTGTCACAGAAAGGTAACATTCAAAATGCACTGCAGCGTTTCCAGAAATGATGCGCGGTATTACAGCAACGTAGAAATTTCCTATTTAGGCTCCTACTAGAGGCAATTCAGTATGTATCCATAGAGTGACCTTAAACAACCCTCGAGAGAGTGCGAGAGAGAGAGAGAGAATATAACATCGGATTAGTCAGTGCAGTTGATTTGAAGTCCCTCTAAGTTACAATTATTTAACAAAGTCGAAACATACAGCTTATGAAAAGAAAAGACAAAAAATAAAGCTTATGGAGATGATATCAACGTGCCACGATATGTAATTCATTGTTACAGAAAAATTGTAATTTATAATTTTAAGATTAAATGACTAAGCATTTTAAGAACAATTTTAATTTAAAAGAAATAATTTAAATTTTATCATTCAAATTCAATAAATTATCCTTGAATAATCTGTTATTAATCTTTTATTATTCGTGACAATTATACTATAAGTACCAAGGCTTATACTATAATTGGTATTTATGAATTATACTATAAGTCATAAGCACCAACACTTTTATATTCAAATCACCTCTTTTATAACTGAAAATGTGATTTAGTATTCTATACACACAACGAGAAACTACGATTTTGAGCATTGTCTTTGGACACCAAAATTAAATTGTTTAAAGAACTATTATAACTAAATATATACACACTGCACTCAAGCTTGGGATTTTATAAAAAATGTAAGCTTCCAACGTTTGCTTAAAACTGTCAGAAGATATACTGAATTTTATAAGTGAAAATATTTTATATTCAATATGACGGAACTCCAAACACTTTCACTAGTCGTGAAAATTATTACCGCAATAAGTTATTTCACCTATAATTACATGGCTAGTCTCCAGAAGTCGTATAGTACAATTTTCACGCAGATCGTACGTTATACACACATCTACGTTAGTAAAATCCTCTATACTCGATGCAAGTATGCATAAACTTTACCCTGTTATTACATGGTGGATGAAAGAATTTTTGCGTAGAATGAAAGCCATCATCACATTGTTTTTAATTCCTGAATATTACATGAACAGTCTTCGGTGAGCGAATGGTAAGAATTTGTTAAAGATCGTGCATTTTCGACATTTACGAGTAAGTATTGCCCAAATGAATAAACGTAAGTATGCGAAGATATTTCCCACTCAGTATAAATAAACCACAGGCATCTTCATGTACAGTCTAAATACATTACAAAATTGTATATTTCTTCCGGAAACACACAAGCCGCCGAAGAATGACTTAGTGATGAAATTTAAGAAATCGCAAGTTTTTTTAAACTGGCGAATATCAAGCAGATTCTATTTGGGACTGAATTATGTATAAATATTTTCTTATCACTACAGTCATCACAACAGTTTTGCAATCCTCTAAAAACAATGCAACAGAAGTTTACTTCAACGACATTAACGGCCTGTTAATATGGAGTCGATGCCTTTACATTTGTGATGCCCTTGCTTTATTACATTACTGGATCTTTACGTATACCAATATTTCCCATGTATTATGAAAGATCCAGTAGTGGAAATTTTGACAAAATGATGATTTGAGCTACAATTAAATGGTATCTTCAAGCGCATAGGGAAGCATACTTAAATTTTCCTCATCCATTTTACCGGGAATTTACGACATTTAGTTGTAAATTCATCACGGTAGGAGTAATGGCAATGTATAGCTAATCATTGCTTGAAAGAAACGGTTTTCTAAGTTGTTAAAGATAAATTTAAGTTAATTTTGTTTAGTATTTTAAATCGTTATTACTCGTTATTAAATACGCTGTACTCGATGTAAGTTTGTATAAATTTTTCCCTGTTACTACGTTGCAAGACGAAAAATGTAAGACGCTGTTAGAAACCATCGCAATTTGTTTGTTTTATTCACTGAATATTACCAGAACAGTTTGTGGAGAGCGGATGATGAGGATTTTTTTTAATCGTACGTTTCTGAGTCTTTGTCGGCCGACGTAATAGCTTTATATACGTTAACCCGGCAAGACTCGCGAGGGTCATTTTATGACCCCACTTCTCCAAGAATACCAATTTCAAGAAATCCAGCTACCCAAACATTCCTCTCTTATCAGTAGCTGGTGTTTAACAAGCCCCTCTTCCTTTTGTGACCGATTAGAAGGAATTTCAGGCATTATTCATTCCTTACTAAACATTTTGTCTGTTTCTGGGGTCATTCAAGGACCCCACGCGTCTTAACGTTCTTCCCACAGACTCAGTGCCTTCGTGCTATCGACCCGTTTCGTTTGTCGCTTTCAGTTCAGTTTATTACTTGTTGCTTTAAATTGTTGAATTAGTTCATTATTTGCTTGTTGCTAAAAATGTCGACTCCTTATGAAAAAGAAATGGAACCTTTACGAAAACTTCTTGATGAAGTTGAAAGTGGTGAAAATTCGGTTGTGGGCGATGATGGCAATGAAATTGAAACTCTTGAAGATAACTTTTCTGATCACGAAAGTTTTGGCGAACACGATACAGAATCAGAAGAAGATGGGGATTCGAGGAAGCCAGAAATTGTAACTTTTTACAACTGCACAAAAGGAGCCGTCGATGTTGTAGATGAAATGGCAGCCAGCTACTCTACTGCTCGTAAAACAAATAGATGGCCACTTGTCATATTTTATTCACTTTTAAATGCTGCTGCAGTAAATGCTAGAATCATTTTGTTATCCAACAAGAATCCACCAACTATGTATAAAAACAGACGACGTTTCAGAAAAGACTTGTCTTTTTCACTTATTAGTGATTACGCAAAGAAGCGGTTAGATACTCCGAGTATATCCCATGGATTACGAATGGAAATAGAAAAAAACTACCCTCCAGGTAATGAACCACCACAAAAGAAAACAAAAAAAGTTTCAAAAGGAAGGTGTAAGTTTTGCCCGAGAAATCGGAATATAAAAACAACTGGCACTTGCCAAATGTGTAACACTTTGGTTTGCAAGGGACACCTATTTTGAATATGCAAAGCATGTATTCAAACAGAAAAAGAATGATTGGATATTATTGGTATATTACTTTGTATTTCTCTTAAATTTAATTCAATATTATGTTGATAGTGTAGCATTATTGTTATCTCTTTGAATTATTCTTACAGAGCTCTTTTTAAAAAGATTTGTCTGCTAACTGTAAGAAGGTCACAACTGACCAAAAACGAAAAGCCATATCTGGTTCTGATAAAAATAAAATATTTAAATCGCTTTTAAGCTTGGTGTCATTGCATAACCCCCGCGCGTCATTCCGTTCGTCTAGGAGGCGCGCGTCCTACCGGGTTAAAATATCCGACAAACATCATGAAAAAAACACAGGAACCTTGGTATAAAAGGACAAACCATCTCAAAGAAAGGATTTCAAAGGTAGAGAAAATTACTCGAACAGTATTCGGAGAGCGGATGATATTTTTTAAACATTATTCGTTTCCTCTCTTTACTTTAATTGTTGCTCAATGCACTCGACATTAATGTAGGCAATATTTTCTGCTTGATTATAACAGAAATACAAGAATCCTACCGCCCTGTAGCAAACAATGACAAGAAAATTTGTTTTTGAGACTATTACTCGAGAGGTCCAGTGGAAAAGAAAGGTGACAAACTTTCAAAATTCTTAAATATTCGACATTTTCGTAGAACAATTAGCCGCTCTTTACTGGACTTAAATATCCTTTAATGTTTCTCATTCATTGCAACGAAATGGGAAGAAACTGCAGTTTTGGCCAGCACTATCGGAACATAAACTGCCTTAAGCGAAAATTACCCTACCTGTCGGTAGGGAGCGTATAGTGAATATCTGTTAACTTTTATACCCTTCCAGCACTTAACTTAATATCCGGCTGCCATACTTTATTTAAATATGTATTCTATACTTAATATATATTTGAGTAAAGTATATAAGTATTCTATACTAATATCCTTAAATGTATAGTGTAATAAAATATTTCTCCTTCATTATGAATTAAACACAAAAATTTTAAAGTACTCTTGAAAAACATAGTTAAAACATTTAATTTCCGCTTGAAATTTTGATATAAATGCAGGGTTTCCGGGGTAAAAGTATCTAAAACTTATGGCTTGTTTTCACGGAAATACCCATTAGAATTTTTAAAAAAACATTTAAAGGGAAAGAACATCTCACCAGGTTTTAATATCAATCGATTTCGATATGTGCACCTTTTGTAGCAAGACAAACGTCTAAACGGTACTCCAGTTCTGTCCAAGTGTTTCGTAACATATCAGGAGTTATTAGTGCATAAACAAAAAATTTAAACTGTGGATGAGTTGAAGAAGCGTATCGTTCAAGTAATTCGCCTAATAACTTGGAGAGTCAAATAACTTGGAGTCTAATAGAGTAACTTGGAGAGTGATTCGTCACTTGGAGAGAACTGGATTACCGTTTAGACGTTTGTCGTGCTACAAAAGGTGCACACATCGAAATCTATTGATATTAAATCTTGGTGAGGTATTCCTTCTAATTAAATACTCTTTTAAATAATTCTATTGGGTAGTTCCGTAAAAAAAATCCATAACTTTTGGATACTTTTAGCCCGGACAAAGTGTATTTATGTAGTGTTTTGAAGTAATAAATTAAGAGCAGACTAAATTTTCCAATAATGATCAAAGAAAAAAAAACTGGAAAGCCTTTTGACAACATTACTTCATTATTATCGAGAACAGTCTGTTTGTATTGAATAAAACGGGGAAACAGAAAAGACTCCATGTCTAGGCCGGATATTGGCATATTAAATCTGTAGACCGGAAAGTCCCTATATGAGATCAGACAGGGTGGGAGAGGCTACGATCTCCCCCGATGTCACCCCTGGGGATGCTCGGTCAAAATTGAGGTGGCAACTGTCTAAATGGGTCTCCGACCCTTGTGGGGCCATTTTAAACCGGAGCCGCACCCCTAAGCCTGCTAGCCTCTAAGGACCTGGTCTGGTATAGTCCCGGCTAAGGTGCATTAGAAACAACTACAGAAATGGCATATTGTTTCGTTTAGAAATAGATGAACTCTTAAGATACAAGTCATCGCATTTACTTACTTAAATATTGTAAGAAGATCAAATAAATATGGCAGAAAAAACCTTACTATATTTTTTTAACCATGTACCACATAGGGAGAAATAACATGGTCTATCGCTACTGAATTAATATATCTGTTTATAGTGAAATCCGATAAAAAAATAAAAGAAAATGAAATACCACTAAAATTGATTGAGACTTGTACTTCATAATTGCGAAGCTGGAAATAGTAATAAGCGTTAATGAGGTAAAATGAAGCAAATAATAACTGAGAATATAAAAAAATATTAAAACTTCATAAAAGGATTTACATTAACAACATAAATATATTGAAGCTAAAGCTGACAACTCTGATGAAAAGCTTATTTGGTATGTAATTAATAAACCTATCATAAATTCATTATTTCTTTACCTTTATAATTTAACACCCAGAGAATGGTCTCTATTTATGAAAGAAAAATATTTACGGTTATTTTATTTAAAACCCCGTCATGAAATCTTTTATAATAAGTTTGAAATTTCAATGTTTCAAGGTTATGATCAAATCTTTCGTTACCACTTGCCAGATTACGATCATGTTTGAAATTAAAGTCTTCGTAAAAACGTGGATTTCTGTGAAAATCTGAAGCGAAATTGTGTAAAATTAACATTAGATGCATTATTTTTTTTCACAACTCTCAACAGATTTTAGACTTTGTGACTATTACAAAAGATAATCACAAAGTGAAAATATTCTCTTCGTAATATTTATTCTTTTATTACTGAAATAAAAAAATTAAAAAAAGGGCCAGCCAGACTGAGCTTGTTGATCTATAAATAGTGTGGTTTCACGACAAGGATAAACTCCATGAAGCATTTTGAAAAAATTTCACAACTATTGGATCCATAACAAAGAAAGACAGAGTCCTAAATAAACTGCGAAGCCAATTTTTAAAACAGAAACTTAACGAGGAAATTTATCTACAAACAAAAAAAATTAATATTTAAGGTTACAACATATTCAATTTAACTCTGTGCAGATCTACAAGGCACTCTCCCGGACCCCTACAGTCCCAACACAGGAGCTTAAAAAAACACGTCCACACAAGGCGGATTCTGTGCGGCGTCTCCCCCTCAGAGAGGGGGTCGGCAATCGTTGGTGACAGTTTCTTCGTAACGCCGAAACTTTATTACATTCCAGAATCGTTAGGACGACAGTTTTACTGGCTGCATCTGTGGGAACAAGTTTTTTAATCCCCACGTGTTCAAAACCGGTGGCAACTGGCAAAATTTTCCCCGATAAAACGCAGCTGTGTTTCAAGCACTCTGGGGGGTCTTGGGAAAAAATAAGACCATTCTTCTAGTACGCTGCAATAGTAAAGTAGAAAAAACTATCATTCATGTAAATGTTGCACTGAATCATTGATGCGTCAGGGGATTTCATTACTATGCTGGAGTACAACTTATTATTCCTGATACAAACAAAAAAAAAATGAATACTTTATACGAACTATTCATTTATATAAATTTTAATTATGAAAACTGCTACTCCGATGATTTGTTTTTTAATTATTAATTAAATTTTGTTTAATTCCATCAAGTGTTTCGAAGAATTCTGATTATTCATTAGTTGGGTTTCACTTTTATTTTATTGTAATTCACTAGAGTTTCATAAATGACAAACAACAACCAAGATTTTGTGGTTTCTCATATATTTCATCACCTTCAGCATTTAGTATACTTTCTATTTTCCCTCTAGTAATACTTATCTCTTATAATAAAAAATAAATTGAATTCTCAAGAGAAAAATATTTTATGAGAAATATATTTTGATATATCTTTTATGAAAAATACTTTAAAGAGCAGTGTCTTTTATGTTTTTTTTATCTGTCATAAATCCTAAACACAAATGCAACTAAATTCTTAATAACTGTATTAACATTGAACAATATAAAAATGAACTAAATGCATGTTTCTCACGAGAGGGTGTTTCGGAATGCCATCCATTCCTATTTCTTATATATATATATATATATATATATATATATATATATATATATATATATATATATATATATATATATATATATATATATATATATATATATATATATATATATATATATATATATATATATATACATATATATATATATATATATATATACAGGGTGATTTTTATTAAACTGATACTACTCAGAGTCATCTGTAGTACGATCTGTCAGCCAGAATTCCATCAAAAATGATACAGGGACTAAATACGATATGGGAAAGAGTTTCCGTGAAAAAAAAAATATATATATATATATATATATATATATATATATATATATATATAGTTCCAAAAGTCATCGATAGGGGAAGATATGGCACTGTAGTTGTCGTCGCACTCTAGAATATGCATAAAACGCAAGTAAAACATCAAAATGCAAATTCACGACTACGTAATCGACAGCAGCGCTGGTATTTCGGGCTATAACGATAAGTGGTGAATACCGAAAAAGTTGTAACAAGCAGACAAATGAATACCAAAAAATTTCACTTCAACAACTCTTTGTTAAACAAATTCACTTCTCCCTCCTTCAATGTGCTGATAGTTGACACATTGCATTCTGAACACTACGTTCTCAACGGCCGAGCGTAACATGTCACCAGGCAGAGCCGTAACGAAGGTGTGGCGGGCGCAACTGGGTTTGGGGCGCAAAACAATAAAACAAAGGATACCTAGAGGGTTGATAATTGCACGTGGTGTTTATTTTACTTGTCCATTCTACTCTACATGAATTAATACCGACTGTTACTGGCCGTTTTTCGTCTCTTGGCCAATTTAGAGAGACACGTATTATCGCGCGCGCATCACACTCTCTCTCTTTCTTTATTTCTTTTCACACTACTAGCCTGCGTTCAAATGAGGTGAAAAGCTCAGCCAATCAGAACGCCAGGAGAAATCAGGTGACGTTGATATGACGTTCTGTGTGTAGTAAAGGCGCTACAGTCTTTGTTGGTTGTTCCTCATTCATAAGATCAGCTGTGTTGTTCCTTTGTCGCAATTAATTTTATTTAGTTTCTCTTTTTTTGCAGTGGCGTAGCGAGAGCCGGGACGGGGGGAAAGAGGTCTAACATGCCCCGGGCGCCACTCGCGGATGGGCGCCAATTGGTCATTTTCACTAATTCTACATATTAAATTACTATATGTTTTCGGGGGGGCGCCAAAAATGTATCGTGCCCCGGGCGCAAGTTATGCTCGCTACGTCACTGTCACCAAGAATGTTAATCACAGGTCGGGGTATGTTGTCCCGTAAGGCCGTCAAGTTTGAGACTCCACCTAGATACACCTTGGGCTTTAAAAAAACCCACAGAAAGAAGTTACATGGGTTAGGTCCGGGGGGCGAGATGGTCTTGCAAGTGGAAAAAGCCACTGATGACCCTTTTTTCTGGAAGGCGATGGCGCAACAGATTCCGCACCGATCTTTATAGGTCAAAATACTGGCGCTGCTGTCGACTAAGTAGCGATGAATTTGCATTTTGATATTTTACTTGCGTTTTATACAAATTCTCGAGTGGGCCGACAACTACAGCACTATATATTCCCCTATCGTCGACTTTGTTTTTTTTCTTTTTTTCTTCCCGGAAACTCTTTCCCATGACGTCCTTAGTCTCTCTATCAATTTGGGGAATTTCTGGCTGATAGATCGCGGTACAGGTGGCCCTGAGTAGTGTCAGTTTAATAAAATGTTAGTTAGTAGTGTCAGTTTAATAATGTTTATATTTTCATAAATAATATATATATATATATATATATATATATATATATATATAATTTATGAAATATAAACAATCTCCATAGCAACTTGAACTATAAAATGTATTATAATATCTTTTACTCACAACTTTACAGAATAAAAACATTTGTAATAACGCTAAACTAGTATTTTTGGAGACATGTGGCATTTTCGAGGAAAACCTACGTAACAACAACTTCCCTAATAATTTCGGCAATTTAAAAGTTTTATAAAATTGGCTTTTGGAATCAGGTATATTTTAAAGACGTTTAGAATACGGTTTCTGTTTTTATATTTTTTTATTTTCATTGGGATGTGGCTCTGTGGTTTTGCTACAGTGGCGTAACAACTAGGGTAAAAATTGGCTGCTGTTTTGCCATAACCACCACTCACTGAATTAGGGTATGTATGCATCTTTGTTTTTTCATTAGGATTATATGTGTACTTGCATATATGGTGCGTTGAGCCCTTACTACAAGTTGTTCGTGTCTTTTCATTTCCTTTGAATATCTGTTTCTATGGGGATCTCGGGGCCTTGGGATGTATTTTGGTTATACCTGCATCCTATTCAGAAAGTTCCCCTTGAGGTAACTGATTTGGTTAGGCTCCCTGATGACGAGACCAGTCGGTTACCTCGATTTCTGGTTTAGGTCCGGCACTACTACAGAATCTTACCTCTGGTGCGTGGAGCCCTGAGTGCTTGATTTCTGTGTGGTTTTTGTCTATATTCTTCTTATAATTATCTAGCTCTGTTATTTATTTTTACTTATATATATATATATATATATATATATATATATATATATATATATAGTCAGAAACTAAGGTCCGTTTACTTATAAAACAGAAAACATTACAGATTTTTTAAAAAAACTTTATTTTTTAAATTCCTTACGTGTCTCTATTTTTCTATATAGTTTCCATATTTGTTTAAACATTTGTCATAACGTTCTACAAGCTTCTGTATGCCTAAGTCGTAGACGTCTGCCGCCTGTGAGGATAACCAGTCTTGAACTGCTTGTTTCACCTCGTAATCTGTGGAAAATCTCTTGCCGAGAAACTCTTTTAGGTAGCGTAATAAGTGAAAATCACTCGGCACCAAGTCTGGACTGTACGGTGGTTGGTCAATCTGTTCCCATTCAAAAGATCTGATCAGATTTTGGGTGTGTATGGCAGAATGGGGTCTGACATTGTCATGCAGCCACAAAACTCCAGACGTCAGAAGACCACGTCGCTTATTCTGTATTGCACGTCTAAGTTTAGTTAGGGTAACGCAGTAAGCGGCTACATTTATTGTTGTCCCTTACTTCACAAACTCTACTAACAAGACCCCATGTCTATCCCAAAACACGGTTGCCATGACCTTGCGTGTTGAGATTGTCTGCTTGGCATTGACTCTGACTGGTGATGTTGTGTGACGCCATTCCATTGAGTGACGTTTAGACTCTGGGGTTCTGTGAGAAACCCACTTCTCGTCCCCTGTGCAGTGGCGTACGCAAGGGGGGGTTGATGGGGGTTATAACCCCCCCCCCCATTGGTTTTGATTACATATATTATTTAATTAGGTTTACCCTTTGCACTGATTGCTCAAAACTACTCTTTCGTAATAATAGTCCAGTCAAATTAGCTCAAAATGGCGGCGAATCATGCATTAAATGTTTTCAAAAAAAGTGGTAACGGTTCAGGTATCTCGTCAAACTTCCTCTTCTAACTCTTTCCCCTTCCGTTTCTCAGAAAACTCGTGATAGAGAAAGTTCTAGAGCGAAAGATTTTCTTCAAAAATGTATATAGTTATGCTAATTTATCTTCACCAGGTAAATAGTTAGAGCGTTTTGAAGTTTAAGGGTACTTTTCAACATTTTGCTTGTAAAATGCTCGTCACTCAAGTTTCGTTTCCATGGTCTGTAACTCTCTTAATCACTTTGTATGGTGTTTAATTAGATACGTATAATATTCATAACCCATATAAATAATAAATTATTTATACCTGTACGCATAATGTATATCTCATAATATACAGAAGAACACTTGTAGTACAAAGGAGCAAGTAAAAAAACAAACCAAAATGTATAAAAGTTGTTCATATAATCAAACAATGGTTATCAAAAGTAGGTTCAAACAACAGTTACTTACATTAAATATATTATATACAATTTATTTCATCAACTGCTTTCCTATATATTAAAAGCCGTCAATCTGATACTTCGGAAAAAGTTTCAAACAAGTCAGTCTTCACTATCATTTTAGCTTCTGTAGAATGTCCAAATTTTCACGAACTGATTTCCCAAAAAGGTGGCATCCCACTATAATGCTACGATCAAAGTCACTAAGCCCCTTTGACTTACTCATCGTCTCACAAACGCATAAATATGACCTGACAGGTTCAGGTTCAGGTATTTTAACTTGTCGGAGCTCCAAGGTCTGTAGGACTTTATCTCCAATAATATGACCTGACAAACCACTACCAATACTTTTATAGCTTTCGGTTACGCATCAAATTACGTCACCTGCTAGATCCACTTCCTTAGGGGGGGGGGGTCCGGATACTTTTGGCCAGATAATGTATAACATATTATTGAATATTAATGAATTATATAATTTATTAAATTTACTTAGTGGGGTCAGTACGAGCAAAGAAAAATGAAAGGTACCTGTGGTGATTGAGATCATGTTCATTTGGCGGGGCCTGGAACATGAGCAGGAACATTCGTTCCTCAGCTCCAGCAATGTCTCCTGGTGAAGATTTGGAGTTATAAAACACTTTAACGATGTTTGTTGTTTCATTGGCATACCGCTGAAAACATTGTACTATTGCTGCTTTGCTTTTACTATAAATCGCTGACGTAGTGTCACATCCTGAGAAACTATGGATGAAGAAAGTGTACTGACTGAATTATAAGACCTGAAGATGTTGTGAAGAGTAGAGCCTGTATTCTGTGTTGCTCCGTCCGATCTTCCTAAAAAACACATTTGTGTCTCGTGGGGTGAGTGCCACAAGTAAGACGAGCAGGTCTTACCCATCTACTATCACCACAGTTGAATGAGAGGTGTTTTGCCACCCACCTCTGACAATACTGCAGTCAGCATCTCCTTTGGCTATAGTAGACTGTATACCTCTTGCACCTAAGGCCTGAACCAACATAGTAATGAGCTTGGTTTTATTCCTTTCATTAGAAAGGAAGTTTTCCTGATGAACAGTAGCCATCATGTTCTTATTGATGTCAATATCCACTGATGTTTTACTTGATGCTCTCCGATGTTGTTCGTCTCTTTCCGTGGAGTTCGTGTCTTCATAACCATCAAAAACCACAGCTGAACTGCTGCCGTAATGGTTGATTATGTACGATACATATTGATCGCAGATGAAGGCGAAGGTGGTGTTGGTGTTCCACTTTACTCTATGAAGCAGGAAGCCGCCATCGATTACCGTGAAACTGTTCTTCACATTGATCAGTTGATTACATTTTGGGAAAGCATCATACAGTGCTGACATTTTGATTTATCTCATTATCCCCTCGGCGAATAGAGACATAGGGTATGGGGCTAACTCGTACGTTAGCAACTCCTCTACATCCCCTTCTTTCTTCTTGGTGATCAGAGTTCTTTGAAATATCATCAGAGGCTCTACCACCACTACCTCCTCATTAACTTTGATCATATTGCTCATCGCAGCTAAAGGAACGATTGAGTCCTTCTTGGATTGTTTCACTTCTGAGAAATTCATTCCAACAAAAGTGCTCATTGTGCGGGTTCCAATGTACAAGGCCTGGTAAGTAGTTGACGTTACTTGTTCCAATTACTCCCGTTGAAAGTGACATCAAACAATTACGTTCAGCAAAAGGCGGGTGATCAGCCAATCATTGAGCAAGCTTCCTTCTGTCTAGATCATCTCTGGTTATGCGTGATGCTCGAAACTCAACATGTTGTTCTCCTCTTGCAGTATGGACGCCACAAAAAATCTCAAGTGAACCACATATTGCTGTAGCTGTGCTTGCTCCCCCAACCCATTTCGCCAACACCGAATCACTAAAGCCTCGCCCACGTGTTAATTCTCCTTCACTCTTCATGTCACACATGAGTGTCACCTCAATTGCCATGTCAGACCACACACCAGCCATTGGTGTTCCAGTTCTGTTGATAGTGAAGTATCCACGATTTATAAAATCTTGTTTAAGTTGAAGGTGGCGAGTTGTTAGTCCCAGCATGTGTTGTACATATAGGTGAGTACACTTTACATAATGAAAATGGCCGCTGGCATGGAAGTAAGGTATCATCAGTTGGGCACATGTCATATGATCTTCCCAGTTACCAATGTGCTGTGCTGCAATGAACTTTTTCATCAACACCACCATTTCAAAGTACTGGACCCACAAAGCTGCTGTTGGCCCTTTACCTTTGAGACGTGACAATTCATTGCTCAAATTCCACTGAATGCTGGCAAGGAAGGTATTTGTGGAAATGTGTTGTGGAGTAATTTCTACTGAGGTCTGAAGTAACTGAACTACTTATTCTTTTCATATGGTGTTATATATAAGTTTTCCAAAATGATCTGAGCTAAAGTGACACTTTTATACATTTTTGTTTGTTTTCTTACTTCCTCCTTTGTACTACAAGTCTTCTTCTGTATATTATGAGATATACATTATACGTACAGGTATACATAATTTATTATTTATATGGGTTATAAATACTGTACGTATCTAATTAAACAGAATGCAAAGTGTTACGTTTTTATTACCTTATAACGGGGAGAGTTAAATTAAAATAATTTATTAAGATTGTTAAAGCTTAGATACGCTCTTAGAGGTGTTTATAAAAATTACATGAAACCTATTAATTCACTTGCGTCGTGGTTAGTACCTTTTAAAGATGCGGGTTGTGATAAGCAATAATCCATTAAAATAGAATATCTGGTTCACTGCTGATGTCCCTGCTGTAGAGGGCTGAATCATGAAAATTATTTTAAATTAACTTGAAAATAGTTCACTGAAAAGAAAGCTGAAATAAAAATTATCTAAAAGGAACGAAGAAAACTACGAGGCAACTGAACGACATGACAAAATTTATACCTAAGATTAACATAATTTATTTGAACGTCGTTCGACCATATATTTTACACTGGCTATAGGCAGATTACACTCTGAGGATTTACTCTCCTCTAATTTTCATCAACATCACTTTTCACAATATAATTTAATTTAAACAAGTTGGCGTAAGTGGCAGGTAACCAAAACTTTTAAATCATTGATAATTAAGTTAATTAAAATAAAAAAAAATTAAGGAAAAACAACATTAATGCTGCAGCGAATAAATAAAAAAAGGGGGACGGTACCGTCTTCAATAGCAGAATTTAAAAGGGAATGGGCCAGCAGGTCTTTCTTCCCTTCCACAGACATCTAGGGCACGCTCGGGCTAAAATCGAATCATCTCCAGATCCATCTTGCATCTCTCGGCTAGTAGAGTTGAAGGCTCCCCACTTTTCAAAGTCGCCGATCGAGAAAGAGAGAGCGCCTGCCGAAAAAACTCACTCCCCCCTCCAAAAATTCTCCATTCGATGACCCTCTCACCCCTTTGTATTTCTACTCATGGGTGAAAATGAGTGCGTCTTCGCTCCTTGATTTTAACAGGGAAATTTGGACCAACAGAATTTGAGGGGATTGAATTATAATTTGATAGGCAGTATAGTATTTTATTTTCAAACTTTGATCTTGCATCAAATCAGGATTTATTTATTTTTTTATTTTAAACTCTGGGACTAACTCGGCGTTTGGCGATCTCAGGCGTATCCATGCGCCTACCCCTCATCAAAACGGTTGTTCCGCTTATCTCTTGGCCAGCTGCAAAAAGGGGTTGTTTCTTGAAATGGATACTTCTGTTAATCCCTTTATCCGGTGTAGTCCTGGGTATGTGCTGTTAAAATACTGTGAAAATGGAGGAGATCTCGTTACATTGCCTACCAGCCCAGCTTACACAAGGGTTTGGGTTCATAATACAAAATTTACTATTAATTGAAAGAACAAAAATAAAACACTCTAAAATTAATAATTAACTATGTTGAATACATACCAGCCACCAAAAAAAAAACAATTAAAAAAAACAATATGCCAGCCACTTTAACAAGTAAAAGAATAAAATGCACATAAATGTTACAGTCATATTTAGTTATTTAATTATAAATTATTAGTAAAGTTAAGGAATCAACTATTAGTGCTAGCCGTGATCCAATATTTTAATATACTCTCATGCTACCTCCCATTATCAAAACAATTGCGCACCTTTTTCTAATAATCTTCAGTAATAATCAAGCAATTAAAAATTGGATCGCCGCTAGTTGGAACGAGTTGAGTAGAGGCTTACAGAGTTTCAACAATGCAAATATATTTAAAACAGACATTACCACGCGCGTTATGTATTAATTATATGCTATCATCTTAATTATTAAGTGTATTTTACCTACATCACAAAAGTGATTAAGAGAGTTGCAGACCTTGGAAACGAAACTTGAGTGACGAGCATTTTATTAACAAAATGTTGAAAAGTACCCCAAAACTTCAAAACGCTCTAACTATTTACCTGGTGAAGATAAATTAGCATAACTATATACATTTTTGAGGGAAATCTTTCGCTGTACAACTTTCTTTAACACGAGTTTTCTGAGAAACGGAAGGGGAAAGAGTTAAAAAAGGAAGTTTGACGACATACCTGAACCGCTACCACTTTTTTTGAAAAATTTTCATATTCAATGGTTCATATCTCGAAAACGGTAACACTTGGGTAGAAATATAGAAATACCATTTAGAAGGGAATTTTATAAGTTTTAATTTTTGGATTTGACAATTTTCTGTGCGATGCACCGTTTTCGAGATAAACGCCAAAAACTGAAAAAAGTGACCTTTGGACTACCCCACCCCCCGCGTCGCCTGAAATCGAGGGGAATTTAATAGGCGTTGTTCAGGGGACCAACCCCTACACATTGCTGAAAAAATCTCAATCCCTTCATTTAATGCGAAATGAAAACCTAATTTGACTGGAGTATAACACCCTCCTTTGAAAATTTCTGCGTACGCTGCTGCCCCTGTAACAATCTTCTCTAAAAATTGATCACCTTCTTTATGATATCGATCCAAAGAATCAAGAGCACAAGCCATTCTTTTCAGTTTGTGTTCCTCAGTAAGCAGCCTGGGAACCCAACATGCGCACAATTTGCGAAATTTCAACTTTTCGGAAACGATTTTGTGCAAACCCACATTCGGAAATTCCAATGCTAAAGTTGAAATTGTGAATCGCCGAATCTTTTCATCCACGGCATTGACCAAATCATCTGTGATCACTGATGGTCGACCTGAACGCGGTTCATCATGAACATTTTCCCGTCCGTCCTTTAAAGCTCTCACCAACTTACGCACTTTGCTGCTACTCAATCGCATTTGGGCCATACACGTCGCTTATCTGTCTATGAATTTCGACTGCTGAAACGTTATTTGCTGTCAAAAATCGAATCACTGACCGTATTTCACAGTCGGCGGACTGATCGATTGTTTTAAACATTTCTAAGTAGCACTGTACTTAGCACACTGCAACAATACCAATGCAAATGGCGTCGTTTGACGATGAAGGCATGCCGGGAGTTGGTACGCATGCGCGTTTCAATGTTTGCGGAATATTCGATTAGCTACGATGATTCGGACCTTAGATTCCGAATAACCCTCGTATATATATATATATATACAATTTTAATAAATAGGTCATAAAAATGAAATTTTGTGGAAATGAGAAAATTTTTGATGATAAATTTCAAATTTTTCTTCCCATGGTTCATATTCACCCCCAATTCTACTGCAATATGCAACATCTAAAAGTATTTATTTTTATTTATTTTTTAATTTGTCAATGCAAGAAAAAAATTTCTATTTGTAACAGACTGAAGAAAACATCCTACAGCGTATGAATATCTTTTCTGACTATTTATCATTTTAGATTTTAAACACTTTAAATTAATTATCAGAAGCGCATTAGGAAGATAATTTTTATTCCATTTTGAAAATTATGCAGATGCACTTTTGTGAGTGCATTGACGTATATATGCGAAAGATAATCTGTGGCTTGGTTCAAAAGAGTCCAATGTCAAAATTGTTAAGGCCTGTTCACATATTAGTCCGTTGCGTTGCGTTAAGGAAAAGATGACGTTGAGACGAAAATAAACCAATCATAGGCGTTAAAAATTTCATTGCTAATCGTTTGGAGGCATATGATTGGTTTACTTTCGTCTCAACGTCATCTTTTGCTTGACGCAACGCAACGGACTCCTATGTGAACAGGCCCTTAGTTTCGCGAAAAAGGCATTGAAAGATATTGAACATTTTGCTGAATATTACATCTTTCTTATACTACGCGTCACATAATTTTTTTTACTTGTTCATTGTTAGTGTAAAAACATTTTTATAATATAAGAAATTTTCATCTGTTACTATTTTATATAAAACATATGCCTTTGGCCCTTTTTGGATTTAAAGTTACTGCATCTTAAATGACATTGGATGATATTATAATGAAAATATAATATCTATGTGTTTGTTATTTGACATTAGCATTTTTAGACTTAAAGCTATACTAAAATGGAAACTTTTAGTATAAATAACTTAAAATCTGAAAATATTGACATTGGCCCTTTTAGCCACCAAACATTTTAAGAGTTTTTCTATATTAGTAACAGATAGTTTAATTCCATTTATAAAACTACATATATGCATGATATAAAATTATTTATATAATATAAAAAAGGCCATTACCTACTTAGTTTTGGTGTTTATGGAAATAAATATAATGCAAATTTAGAAATTAATATATTGACGCAGATATTTGCGATCATAAAACTTGAAAAATGGAAAAATAAGGGTAAATTTTCCTTTAACTTTATGCTCTAAACTTAAATGCAGTTGGGACACATTTTCTTTCCGTGAATTGAATTCCAAGAGGATGCACTTACGAATACTTCGGGAAACCAGAAAAAGCTGTACGTAAACAGCATTGGAAACCACTATATCATTTTGTTTGAATTTACTCTGCCTCCAGAGGCAAAAAGGCGGCTCGTAAAAAATTTAGCTTAGCATCTTTGAAGAACACACAGTTAAGGCGCACTTTCAAAGCTCATGTTTGATATTCTAACTTTTGCATCGTAGATAATGGAATGGAAAAAGGACAACGCTATTTGCCGAATAAGTAGAAGTTTTTCAGAGTGAGTTAAATATATATATATATATATATATATATATATATATATATATATATATATATATATATGAAAATGAAACTGTACTATACAATCAGATGTTTTAAATGTGTTAAATAAATACATATATATCATTGTGACTTCAGGTATAGTATAAAAAATTTAAAATAATATAATTTATGCATATTTTCTTAATAAATATATATATGTACAACATCATATAAAATTAATATCATAACGGAATGGAAATTAATTTTTATTTTTTTGTAAGTCATTCATAAATTCATTTCTCCTAATTCATTAACTATTTTTTCACTTGAATAAGGCAGGTTACAAATTTCTAAATAAATTGTAATAGCGAATGCTTGACTGAGAACTACCTTTCAGAGTAATGTATTCTACGAAAATAACGACAAATATGAAAATTGTGTCTTAAAATGAAGTGATTGGCTGATAAACTGAAGGTTATTTCCTTTTATTATTCCAATATTCCCGTGCGTTTGAATATAAATATTATTTATTTACAGTTAGGTATAGATGTGGAACTCTTTTGTTTGTTATTAAGCAGTATGATAGTTCAATGTACTATGCATTACAAGTGATATAATGAATATTAGTATGCACTTTATCTGCTTGTATTTGTCTCGCTAGATATGGATAAAAAAAATCTGTACAATCAAGTACCGTTTGATATCCCCATGCAAAATCCGAGAGATAGCGCCTCAGTACTGAAATTGCTCGCATTTTCAATTTTATCATTCTTCAAAGGTACCCATGTTGAATTGTAAACAGATCAAAGCGAAGTCTGTGATTGACAACCATTTTTGCCGGTCTAGATTGGAAACCACATGATTTAACTTCTGATGTACAGTAGATGGTTTCGTTTGTGAACATCCCCAGTCTTGCTATTATAATAAAATATGGCAAGACTATTCCAAAATAAAATGGTCTATGCAAAGGTTCATTAGACGGTAACTAAAAATTTCTGCTGTGGCATTTAGATTTCTTGTTTCGTATGCAGTTTTTAAAAGCTGAAATCTTTATTTTGATGGAAGCAAAAATTATCTCCTTCAACCAATATATTATCGTTTTGAACTGAAATTATCGTATTTCAAGTCCATACTCTA
Source organism: Dolomedes plantarius (assembly GCA_907164885.2). Taxonomy (NCBI): domain Eukaryota; kingdom Metazoa; phylum Arthropoda; class Arachnida; order Araneae; family Dolomedidae; genus Dolomedes; species Dolomedes plantarius. Next base: position 126,123,188 of record OU015501.1, read on the forward strand.
TTGCAGTAAGGACAAAACAAAAAGTTTATTCCATTTTCTAAATCATTGTTAAAGCTCGAATCAATTCGGTTATGATTGAAGATTTTTTCTATTAAGATGAAAACCATGGGATAAGTTTCATCACTTCAGAATTTCTAAAGTACCGGCTATACATTTTTTTAAAATTCTTTAGACGTTTAGCTAATAAAAGTTGTTAGACTAATATATACTGCAAAATAAACTTCTGACACTTGGGTATATGGAAGAAAACTCACACAATCTTAACAGACTGTCTTTCATGCTACTATTAATATTTAACGTTCTAGCTACGAAAGAGGTATTACAAATGTAATAGTCAAGTATAAATTTAAATTATAAATGTAGTTTGAAAACAGCGAGATGTTTTAAAACATTTATAGAGATTATTGCTCACTTCTACCCAGACTTGGGTGTATATAATTTGAAGTGGCACTCTAAATGAATTTGATACAAACACTGTTTATACATGAAACAATGTTTATTGAATTCGTTGCACATATAGAATTTGCTTTTACAGCAATAAGCATACTTACTACTTGTACAGAATATATATTAACATTCAATAGAAATACACTTTGCAGATATTCACAAACCAGCAGAGAGTCAAACCAGCAGTACTGCCACGTAAACTTTGGGCCCCCTAAGCAGTGGCGCAGGATAGCACCTGGAGCTGCTTTCCTCGTAGCTCCCTTAACTCGCCTATCTATCAACCTTAACAAAACCTTCTTCAACCTCCGTATTAATCAAGCTGCTTGGTATTTATACCAAGCGCGTATGCCGAAATTAGCATATCTCAAGCAGCTTCTTTAATTCATTCACTCAAAAGTTCGATTCTTGTGAATCGAATCTTATGTATACCTTACACATTTTCAGTCTTTTACTTCTATTACGATAAAATTCTTTCTAAAGATAAATATTTTAAAGTAGAAGATCCAATAACATCAGAGTTTAGCATGAAGAGGTAAAATAAAACAGTGTTTGGAATCTGAAAAAAATCGTACTTATCATCTTCTTCAAGAATATCTCTCCCTTGTCAGTCCATATAGTAAAGACAGAAGTGATATCTATGATAAAATTACATTGTATACACAAGAAGGGATGAGTCCTCCAGATGTCACCCTTAGAGGTGCACAATCAAAATTGAGGGGGAACCAGGAAGTAATATTTACTCACTTCTATGATGTTCCCAGATAAAATATAGTCAACAATTTCCGCGGTATATTGTGCGAATGTCCCACAAGAAGTGCCTCTTGATGAAAAAACCCTCTAAGTAAGTTATAAAAACATTTTTGCTACACGAAGACAAATTAGGCCGAGACCTCCAGTTTAAAGGCAATTCCGAACGGCTACATAAAGTGTGGACAACCTTACTACTCGGAACTTGGTACTCGGAAATAACCGACTCTAGTACCGAATGCTAGTCTCCTAACCATTCACCCATCATCCGTATAATACCAGATTCAAAATCCACAAAATAGGGATAAAGCCCTGCCTAATCGGAAGAAAATTTTTAAAATCATTCAATTTACTATAAGAACTTACTGTAAAAATTTGTAAGAAATGGTGGATTCTTTTACAGAGTAATGCAAATTCAAACTATAAATTTCCAAAAAATATATTTAACTGAAGCGAGAAATTTAAAGATTATTATTTTTTTTTAAAATGCAGGGACTTCATACGTGTAACTCAAAACAAGTACTCAATGTATTTCACAGCGAACGTGAAAGGAAAACGAAGCATAGGTAAGCAAACAAATACGCGAAAACACGATTTCACATTCTGTGTTACAGGAAAATCCAAAATAAAATAACTGGTTACTAAATTTCAGTTATTTCTTAAATTTTAGGAAATTGAACTGTAATATGCTGATACGTATGCAAAATAAAATACCGAAATACAGGTATCTGAAAAAAAATCAGAGAATCATCATATAATAGAAATTTTTTTCCTACCATTCATATTTAATGTTCTCGTTTCAAGTAAACTGTTCCGAGTGTAATAGCCATGTTAAAACTGAAATTAAAATTTGGTTTGAAAAATGTGAAAAATTTAAATATAATTTCAATCATTTTCCACTACTATAATATTCTTTGTTAGGATAGGGTAATTAGGACCTGGCTCGTTAAATAGAAAATAAAAATTAACTCGGATAAGTGCATTGCCACTGTGTTCACCCATAAATTCGATAGAACCTATGCTAACTGCAATATTAAAATTGGTTCCATTATTATCCCCTGGTCAAACACTGTTAAATACCTAGGGTTAATCCTTGATAAAAAAACTCACTTGGAAACAAGATATCATTAATAATCGTAATAAATTTCGTAATTCTAAAAGACAACTTTACCCCTTAATTACCCGAAATAGTAAATTGAACTTTTGGAACAAAATGCTTATTTATAAATATTTCTTAAGACCCTTACTTACGTATGCTGGACCAGTTTTGTCGTATGCAGTGGATTCCAACATTCAAATTCTGGCTGTTGCTCAAAACATGACTATTCGGCAAATCACTAACTCCCCATGGTATTTTAGCAATGTTGATATTTATAGGGAGAAAAATCCCCCCACTATTCAAAATTATCATCAAAATCTTGCTATAAACTTCCATAAAGATGAACCAAATGAAAAATCTTGCCGATTACGACCCTGCTGACCCAGCTAACAAGAAACGGCCCTGTGTCATTCTTGCTCGTAACTTTCAATTGTTTGTCCTGTTCTTTGTTCACTCAGTCTCTCTTTTCCCCCATGTTTTACCTTTACTTGTACTATCGAATCTTTTTGTTTCCCCCACTTTCTATTTTCCTTCCTACTTTCGCTTTTTACTGATCACTGAAGCTTTATGCATTGCTATATCATCCTACAGTGGAGGGCCAGTCCCATGTATTGTAGTTACCATTACTCTTCCTGAAGCTCCTGAAGGTAAGTAGGACTCACGCCATATCAGAGTTGATTATGAAGAGGCAAAACAAAATAGTGCCCAGAAAAAAATTGCCTTTAAAACACCTTTAAAAGCATATATCCATTCCCCTGTCTTTTCAGTATAATAAAGACAGAAATGCATAAAATCTACTTATTTATATAATACTTAGAATTGTGATTTTAATACATATAAAAACCAGTTACAAAATTGCATCCTTATACGCTGTGATAAGTAGTAGAATTAACGATATAGTTTAGATTAAAATTAGATGCATAATTTTGATTCCTTACAACATGATTGATATTACATTGCGGCAAATTTTACGATAAACCTTGAAAAAGTGTTGAAGTTTGCAAATTCTTCAATAGTCAGATCTCGATGTATTTCCGAAAATAGTGTTAATAATATATGTATTTGGGATTCAAAAAGGAATGATATGTATTTGTATATATTATATGTATTTGAGATTCAAAAGAAAATATGTGTATTTCAGATTTAATTCACTCTATAGCTGCAGTGAATGCAATCTGAAAGACTTGATAAAAAGCACAGAATCAAGCAAAATTGAAAAACGCAATGAAGAATGGATGCAATTTTGTTACTACTGTAACCTCCCTTTAAGGAAGTTTAAAAAAAATTTGCGAAAAGAAATTCAAGATCTGGAAAATAAAATGACTTTAAATAGTCTATTTTCTTTCAATAAAGGAGCTTTTAGAAAACGGATTTATAATATTCTATTACTGGAATATGTAATCCAGGGTAGGGAGGAATATTTTATAAAATATTCGCTTCTCCTTTAAAAACTGTTTTAAAAGGCGGATTTTATTTACAATTGTAAAGTGAATTTAAACTATTTCTGTAATAAAACTACTATCTGGTAGATGAGTCAAAATATTTCAATCAAAGTAAATATGAGAAATTTAGCGGGGTTGTCTGTTTGGAGCAATTAAAACGTAGGTTTTTGCAGTTTCCGTGTAAGAAAAACAACAAAAAATCACTGAGGCAATAAATATATCTGAAACTTTTTGCATGTTTTCTGACACGTAAATTTCGTATATATATATATATATATATATATATATATATATATATATATATATATATATATATATATATATATATATATATATATATATATATATATATATATATATATATATATATATATATATATATATAACCCGGTTCTGCGATTATAATGATATTTAAAAATTGTAATTAATAAAAGTTTTTATTCTGATATATATTGTAAAGGGATCCAAACTTTGGTATCTATAAACACAAAACTCAGAGAATCTTAAAAGTAAACATTGAAACTGATTAGGTAAACAATGAAGCACATAAAAATATTTTGACACATTTTCTGTCATCGTAACGTGCATTGTTAAGGCAAATATTTTTACGTAAGACATTAACCACATCAGAATTTTTCACGATGAGTCAAATCAAAGTAGTGTCCTGGATTGAAATAAATTATACTAAAAATCACTCTCAAGAATATTGTCTCCTGTCCTCTCCATATAAAAAAGACAAAAGTTATATATGTAAGAATCAGATCTAGTAATTTTTATTTTTAATGACTCGTCCCTCAGTTTGAGTACGACCCCCGACGATTCAGAGCTTGTAGGGGAACCAGTTTCTCACGGAATGACCTGCTGGATACGTTTTTTGCCGTCCCGGTGTGGCAATCGTAGTATAGGGAGATGAGCGTTTTAAAAATTTGCTTTGTACTACGTGGTGTGGGATCGTGACACGTGCTGTTCGCTAAGCTAGAATGTTTGTCTCAAAGTTAATGGAATTAATAAACTTATTAAATTAAAACGAATTGGTTTCTGTCTTGAACCCAAATCACGACATACATATGCATAAAATCATCTATGGTAGACGTATACTTATCGATATCATAATTATGATTTAAAATCATAGTTAAAATCATAATTGGGATTTTAGATTATTTATGATTAAAATCATAATTATGAGTCTAAAACAAACAAAAACAACGGAGATATTATTTCGTGATAGAAAGGTCTAAAATATTGCATAAAAGATATATAAAAGATTATATAAAAGATTTATAAAGATATATTAAGAAATATTATGTAAAAGATTTATAGCATAGTACCAGTATTTGGGGGCCAAAACACTGCCGTTACGTTAGGGTAAAACTAAAAAAGTTATAAGCTTGTAAATTAAGTCGGGGCGAAAAAAATTATTTTTATATAATCAATTTCTAATAGCGCGGAAAACTTGCGCATGGGCATCCTAATAACGGGAAAAATAATATAAAAAAATATAAATTGGTTTTGCAATCGCACAAGAGCCCTAAAGTTTAGAAAAAAAAGAAAAAATCTGCACATTTTAAAGACGTATAAATTTTTTTTAATAGTTTACTTTATTTCTAATAGTGTAAAAACTACTCTTTGTAGTTACCTAAATGCGTGAAAAATACTTTTGGACACATTACCGTTCATTTGAATTTGAGCAAAAAGCCTTAAAATGCCATTTATTTTTGTAAAAATCTCATATTGCAGATCTTCGACCATTTCAGCATGTTTTTCCTTTATGAGTTTGGTATTGCCTTCTACATTGCAAATGCGTTCAAAGTTGCCGTATACTTCCTTATTAAGTGCTACGTATGGTGTTTCTGACAGGGCCACAGCAGCAATAGCTTCTGGTGTCCTGCATGATCTTGGAATGATCTCTGATTCAGATATGTCACGAGTGATTGACAAAAACAAGATTAGAAGGGAAAAAGTGAAGATTTGAAAAGCAATAAAGGAAAAAGAGCATCAGCTGAAAGAAGTACATAGAATCTACTTCGACGGTAGAAAAGTTAATGCATTAACACAAGAAAAAATAGGAGCTAAAATGTACCGCAGAGTAAGAAAAGAAGAAAATATTAGCGTGATTAGTGAGCCTGGTTGCCAATACATTGGCCATGTTACACCAAAAACAGGAACTGGTAATAATATTGCCGAAAGTTTTTCGACAACATGAAAAAGAAAGATTTTGACATGAGTTCAGTGGTATACATCGGTTGTGATGGGACAGTCACAAACACTGGTTGGAAAAATGGTACAGGACACAGAAGTTAGGTGTCAGCGACCACTGCAGTGGTTTATTTGTTTGCTTCACTTTAATGACCTGCGTTATTAACATTTGTCAGAGCACTTCGACGGGACAACAAGTGGGCCAGCGTCATTCAGTGGCCCAATTGGAAAGCAACTGCCTAGCTGTGAGAAAAATCCTGTTGTTGATTTTGTGCCGATTCTAATTTGGGAAATATAAAGTCTTAATACCTGGTTAGCACAGGTTAACCATCGGGAATGGCTGAGGGGTCCAGGATCTTTAACAGATTATTCTGGATCCCAGAGTCCAGTGATGAATGCATTAACAATGTCTAGAAGATACTGTTGATCTTTACTGAGGTCAGTTTTATTTATTCTGATGACAACTTCAGATTGAATCGGCACAAAATTAACAACAGGATTTTTCTCACAGCTAGGCAGTTGCTTGCCAATTGGACCACTGAATGAAGCTGGCCCACTTGTTGTCCCGTCGACGTGCTCTGACAAATGTTTATAAGGCAGCTCATTAAAGTGAAGCAAACAAATAAACCACTGCAGTGGTCGCTGACAACTAACTTCAATGTTCTGTACCACTTTTCCAACCTGTGTTTGTGACTGCCCCATCACAACCGATGGCTACCACTGTACTCATGTCAAAATCTTTCTGTTTCATGTAGTCGAAAATACTTTCGGCAATATCATTACCGGTTCCTGTTTTTGGTGTAACATTGCCAATGTATTGGACACCAGGCTCACTAATCACGCTAATATTTTCTTCTTTCCTTATTTCGCGGTACAATTTAGCTCCTATTTTTTCTTTAGTTAATGTATTATCTTTTCTACCGTCGAAGTAGATTCCGTTTACTTCTTTTAGCTGGTGCTCAATTTCCTTTATTGCTTTTTGAATCTTCAGTTTTTCCCTTCTAATCTTACTTTTGTCAATCACTCGTCACATATCTGAATCAGAGATCATTCCAAGATCATGCAGGACAACAGAAGCTATTGCTTCTGGGGCCCTGTGAAGAACACCGTACCTATCGCTTAATAAGGAAGTATACGACAACTTTGAACGTATTTGCGATGTAGAAGGCAATACCAAACTCATAAAGGTAAAACATGCTGATATTGGGCGAAGAGCTGCAATATGAGGTTTTTACAAAAATGAATGGTATTTTAAGGCTTTTTGCGTGAATTCAAAGGAACGGCAATGTGTCCAAAAGTATTTTTCACGCATTTAGTTAACTACAAAGAGTAGTTTTTCCACTATTAGAAATAAAGTAAACTATTAAAAAAATTTATACGTCTTTAAAAAGTGCAGATTTTTTAATTTTTTTATATTATTTTCCAGTTATTAGGATGCCAATGTGGCAAGTTTTCCGCGTATTAGAAATTGATTATAAAAAAATAACTTTTTTCGCCGCACCCTATTGTAATTTCTTTAACTGTCAGATCTCAACGTAGATTCGAATATCGTGATCAAAATATTGTACGTCCTTGGGTCAGGATGATTTCAGTGAATGCCGTCAAAGGAGTCGTCGACAATTAAATGTGAGAATTTTGTCTGTAAATGAAGTTTTTAATTAAAGCATGTATATCAAGTCAGTATGCTGCGTATTTCTCAACGTATGTGAAAGGTGCGGAAAATATAAACAGTTCGAAACACCATTACAGCATTTATGATACGCAAAGTACAGATATTTATATGAATTACGATAAATCAACTCCAAATTCTCTTATTACAAATAATAATAAAAAAGTTAATTCATTATATTAAGAAGAATTAAAATATAACGGAAAAATTACACACACACAAATATCTTCAGGTGCGGGAAGACTTGTGACACATCCAAAATTGTTTAATGAAGGTAATACTTTGACAATTTACATGGCGTTATTCAAGGCAAATATTGTCCTTTATTAAAAGTCAAAAATGAAAATGTTTCCTATGTTCAACACTTTAATACACCCAGCAACCAATTTATATGATCGAGAAATAATGATGGTTGATATCACTGGATTTACGAATTCCCGAAATGATAAATCTTGTTTAATTCTGGCAAATTAGCCGTGGTTTCAACTCATTTTCTATTTCTATACTTCCCTTAATGCATTAGTGTACGCAATCCCACCTGCTTGAGGACATTCATTTCTGTGCATGTAATATCTAGTTGTATCTAAATGTAGCTCCTTTGTGGGAGCTACATTTAGATACAACTAGAAGTTATTTGTGTGTGTGTAATTTTTCCGTTATATTTTAATTGGAAACTTCTTCTTAATATTCCTATTATTAAAAAAAATGTGTGTGTAAAATTATTTAAAATGTCAAAATAATAACGTCAACAAATATTTTTAGGCACCGTAAACCACCAAAAAAGTATTTACCGCATTAATTTCTCATGCTATATTTTGATTGCACGTTTCATTCTTTATGTGAAAAACATATTTTTTCTTCTATTTTAGCTATAATGTTATAATAAACGGAGTTATATGATTATCGAAAACTAAGTCTTTTCCGAATTATTTTATTTTCTTACTTCCTGTATAATCAACACTACCATATATTTTCTTTTTAAACACATTTAAGTTCTATACTGAGACGGACTTATTTTTTTAGAAAAATCTTTAAAAAAACAACAAAAAGGGCCATGAATATAAGAATTAGGATAGGAAGAAATATTTTTCCACTAGTAATTCACCCACAACTGCAATAAAAACTAATTTGAACAGAATTTTCTTTGATAAGAAATCAAGAGATTAGTTGACAGCAGCTCAAGTAAGACTACATTTTGCCGATTACATTACCCCAAGTGAGACTACATTTTACTTAAAATTACGTTTTCATTTCAAAAGAAGGTATTCGTTCTTCAGTATCAGCATTAGCTAGCTTGAAATGCATTCCTTGCATTTTTTATCTCCCGTGAAAGTACTTTCAGTTGAAATTTATAAACAGTATATTAAATAAAACTTTGTTGTAGATATATTTTTTGGATTAGTCTGTAAATCAATGGCTACACTTTTTTGCGTTTCTTTTATGCTCTTTTAAACAAAAAAATCCCTTTAAAGGCATCATAGTAATAATTATTAAGGTAATGAGTTTCACGATATAATACAAAAATGATGTGTATAAATTTCCAAACATGGTTTTATTGTTCGTGAATTCAGCTTATTTTGTTTACCGGATATCTATTGAATTGAGATTAAAAATTCATTATCTTTACGTGTGGCGAAACCTATCTTTTATAAATTGATTTTGTTTATTTTTATGGGTATAAAGTGGCATAAAATCGGAAAAGAAATTATTATTTGGAGAAAATGCAAGCATATCTGTTTCTGGCCATTAATTTATATACTGTTTCAGTGAGTCGACAACTAGAATTGGTTCCTTTTTATGAGACGCAAATGTGTTGTGGAAACCGCTAACCTTGTTCTTTGCTAATTAAACTTAAATTGTCACGGAAGCGAATCACATTGGAATCGAGTTAAAATATTTTCAGATATCCAGGGTACGAAAATTAATATTCGTAACCAATAAAATTGCAAAATAATCAAATTTCATTCAAGAAATAGGTTTTTTAAGAATTTTTTTTAATATCTCGCTACTCGATTACAATATTTATTTTTTACAGGCAGCGTTTATAGTGCTTGAACAGTACAGCATTTATAAAGCTGTGAAAGTTTTGCTAAAAACTGAAAAGCAACAGATACGTATCAAATTCTGCATATACTAGGTAAAGAAAATTATCGACTGGAAAACCATGTAATATTAAAAGAAACGTTTGCCAAACCTTTTCATCACGTTTTAATACATTTGAGTGGTTTTCATGGTTTAAAAGCAGCTGTATGTCAACATATGACAGATTTACTGGGCGGAAGATAAATAAACACTGGAAATTCAGCAGCCAGAAACAGCGAAAGTTTCAAAGTCTCTAAACGAGAATGATCTAAAGGCTTGTTTTGCATGATGGATAGAAAGATGGATCAATTGTTCGGAAGTGAATGCTCTCTTATCTGAATGAATATTCATTTTTAAAAGATATGAACCTAAAATATTTGTTACACTCTTTGCTAAAACCAATGAAGATAACTTGCATTTTCATAAAACTTTGTGCAAATATGCGCTCTATTATTTAAATATAGTTATACCTTTAATGTATATAACTTTAAATTCTTTTTTCCAATGCCGAGGCACATAACTTTAAATATACAAATTGTTTTCTGATACAGAAATTTAAACTACAAAAAAGAGAATAAATTTACCAGAAAAAACTTTCAGATCATTGTTTGAAGTTAATGGAGTAATCTATAAAGGTAACATTTATTTTGATGAGCATATTCAATCAAGTAAGTGCATTGTATTATTTGCAAGGCGCTAATAGTTAATCATTTAGTAGTAAACCAATTGACGCAGCAGCTGTGCATACTTTGCCAAATTGTGGATGTATAGGTCCGTTCAAGCACTCGCCCAATTCTCTTAAGTTTACCAAGCTGTTTCTTGAAATCTACAATTCTGTTTCCAAGAAATCTAAATGCATTTGTGTGTATCTGCGTTGATGCTCAAGTAAATGCGTAGATTTGTTAATTACAAATAGTATAAATAGTAGTTAGGCATAAATGTTGGATCGGAGTTCCTAGTAGGATAATTGGGTCTCTAGCGCGATCTAAATCTGGCATTATCTTGTTCTGGTCTGTGCTTGCAAAATCGAACTGGTCTCTGAAATTCTGGTGTTTTATTTTTTTCGCTATCTTCCACTCTTTGCACTTGGGTCAACCTAGTGGCGAGCTGCAACCAATCTAAAAAGTTCTGGGGGATGTTTATCATTAATAGTTGACTCGTGTTGATGGGCAACCCATCAGTGAGTCCCAATGAAATTAACTGTGTGTTAAGGCCCAAGGCCTTACCAAGGCGAACTTTCTTACGAAAATAATCGGTGATCTAATCGGTCATTCTAAATTTGAAATTTGAAAATTCGCTGAAACTCATTGAGGTGGGATCGAAGAACTCCTCACTAAGAGTATCTTTTAACTCTTTCCAACTTCTAATGGTGTGACAGTGATTAATGTATGTGGTGCATTGCCCCGCAAAAACTTACTCACATTACGGAGTTTCCACTCATCGACTCGGTCAGACTCTGAACATTGTTGTTCGAAATGATAGAACCATTGTGAAAGTCTCATCCCAGTCTCGGGTTCAAAAGGGACAAAATTTGCATGGTTAGCACTTAAATTTGGTTCCCTTTTACCCTCCCCATCTTTTTCACTACTTTTTGTTTTCACTACTGTTTTTGCTGTATCTTTTGACGCCATTTTTTTCTTTAAAATAATATTTAACTCTCCAATCAAAAATAAATCATGCAAAATATTTTAAAACATATCACAAGCCTTCTTACTTCATATCAATGGAAAACTTACTAACATAAATCATAATTTCAACAATATTTTACTCGCTATACTGAAAAATATTCTAATACGCTTTATAATCCAAAATACTTCAAAATAAATTTTTCATCAAAATACTACTATAAATATTAAATATAATTTTACGTAAAATAATTTAAATAAATTTAATTTTAGTTCTTTCAGGAAAAATTAATTTGAACTTCATCGGCAAATGTCATAAAACTAAAACCGGGACCAACATCATATGCAACATCAAGAGCAATAGATGTAAAATCTACTTTTTTGTTGTAATTTCCACCTACCACTGAAAAAATTATTATGCACATGACGAATATTGAAGGTACGAAATTATTCGGAGATAAGTGAGAAAAAATGGATTACAATGAGTTGCATTGCTATTTGGGGCTTCTAATCTAATTAGCTAGGTTTTTCAAATCACATGGCGAAGCACTGACAAGTTTGTGGGATGAACAGTTTGGACGACCTATTTTTCGAGCTGCAATGTCTCTAAAGAGGCTCAAAGTTATATCTAGAGTCCTTCGTTTTAACAATAAAGACACTAGAGCAGAAAGGCGACTGAGTGATAAATTGGATGCTATTCGAGAATTGTGGGACAATTGGGTTGAAAATTTGCCTAAATTATAAAATCCAGGAAATAATGTTACAATCGACGAACAACTTGTCGGTTTTAGAGACCGGTGCCCTCTCAATACATGCCACAAAACCGTCGAAGTATGGCATAAAAATCTGGATTGTTTGTGACTCTAAAAGTGTATATGCAGGGAATATGCTAGTATACACTGGAAAGTCAAAGGATGGCTCACCAGAGAAAAAACAAGCTTTACGCGTTGTTTTGGATTTGATCTATGGTCTCAGTGGACATAATGTTACTTTTGATAACTGGTTTTCCTCTTATGAACTTGGTCAATTACTACTAAAAAGAAATATAACTATGGTAGGAATAATAAGAAAAAATAAGCCGGAACTTCCCACCGAATTTACTCATTCGAAAGGATCGGAGGTATTTACCTCAATTTTTGGATTTTCAACTGACACTACATCAGTAGCATATACACCAAAAAAAACAAATGTGTCTCTCTAATTAGTACCATGCACAACAAAGGTGATATAAGTAATACATCTGATAAAAACCAACAATGATATTGGATTACAATTCACCAAAAGGAGCAGTTGATACTTTGGATCAAATAGTTGATACTTACACTTGTAAAAGAGGAACTGCTCGTTGGCCAGTTTTACTTTTTTACAACATAATTGATGTATCTGCGTACAATGCTTTTGTGATTCGGCGGGAAAACCCTGCATACCATGAAATCAAAAAGAATAGAAGATATTTTCTGGAAGAATTAGGTTATGAATTAATAAAACCCGCACTAGAAAATTTTTCCCAAGAACTGAAGCAGCCGCAGCAATTGTTAAGAAATCGCAAATAGATCCTACAGTAGATCCCAATATGAGTGGAAGCAAGACAAATGCCAAAAAAAAGAGGACGTTGAAACTTTTGTCCAAGAGACTGGATAAAAAATGTAGTGAAAAATGTCATGTAGTGAATAAATGTCAAAAGTGTTTGAAATTTATTTTCAAAAATTATTCGTTTCAGGTCTGTAACAGTTGTTAATAAATCTAGAGTTATTGTAAGTTTTCCTCTAAAATTAATATTTTTTAATACATAAACTAAATTTTACTTTGATTGCGTCTTTTTCTTTTTCTTTTTTTATCATTAAAAAGTGTGTAAACTTAAAAAAATATATGTAACATGCAATAATCATAGTAAATTAATTGAAGGAAAACTTGTGGGTTCGTTTATGACCCCAAGGGTCTTGAGTGTAACCGAAATGGGATGAACCCACGAGGGTTAAATAGGAATTTGCAATTGCGCATGTAAAAACTAAATGGTGTTATTTTACTGATGCTTCTATCAACAGACTTGATTCATTTGAAGAAAGTTAAACCACGGACATTTCCGCCATCCGATCATTCACGGCGTCTGATTCCGATAGTATCAATGTTTGTAAAGCTGACAATGAAACAAATAATTTTGATAAGGAAAATCTCTTTCAGAAATGTCAGGTGTTTTAGAAATTACTAATAATTGGAATATTTTCTTTAAAAGTCTTTAAGGAAATGTCTACCGATATAGAGGCAGTACTCTAATGTCTTTCAAACAAAATCACAATTCTAAGCACTGAGTCTATCGTATTGTTAAAAATTTATTGACTCTCAAAATGTTTATTTCAAAGCCATGGACCCTCGTTCTGAAAGATCATGGAGATTGTTATTCGAAGGATCCCTCTTATACTCCAACCTCTTACATTGTAGCACATGAACTTTGTGATGCCAGTTTTGAACCACTGGAAACTGCTTACCTCAAGAATCGTAAACCAAAAATATATGCCACGTTTTAAAATTACCGTACGCCCGTCTAGAAAGTTGGTAACATTTCTGATATCAAGTCTGTCATTTCCGTAAAATATTGTTCCAACAATTCAAACAAATAGTGAGTAGCCAATGCCACCTATGTCGGAAGTTCGGATATTCACCCATATAATGTAAGCTTTCTCTCCACTATGTCAAGAGCAGCAGTGGCCACAAACCAGGAAATTGTGATGTTAGTGAAACTAGCGGAGGCACCAGGTATAACAACTGTAAAGGGATCCCCACTGCAACTTGCTGGGGATACCTAATGCATCCGGCCTATTGCCAAAGTTTTACTGTTAAAGTAATAAGCATCCCCAAGGCTCCTTTCTAAATTTCCAACTCAGCCTGTTAACTCAGCTCTCAAAACAAAAGTCATACTATCTCAACCCTCTAAGGCTTTTGCTTGGAAAGTTCCTTTAGAATAGCACCGGTTACCTTTAGTACTGCCTTTACATAAAAAAACAATGGTAACAGACTTTTCTGATTTCATGCTGTACCTTTGTTCCTTATGCTGCTCACAAAACAAAGAGTATACCCCCACCTTCACTACATCTAGTAAAAACTCAAGTAATGCATTTACTGAAAACTTTGTAGTACTAATAACTAATTCTGATAAGAAAAATCTCTCTGATTTTGACCCAGCTTCGACAACCTTAAATACTTTTGCCAAATTCCCAAGTATTCTTGAAATTATTAAATTTTGTCTATATACAATATCTAAGACCTTGTTAATATATTTAAATCCATATCTGTTGTCTTAAAAAACTAACGACCCAATAAAAAAATTAATGGCTGTATTTGACAAAATTGATAAATATTTAAACCCCGCCTCCAATCATGTTCCGGTCCTCCCCCTCTTTCCCTTCCTTTATGGTTGTATTTCGGAATGCCAATGCGTTGGCCCGTGAAACTGATGAGTTAAAAGAGTTCTCAGAAGTCTCTAACATCGACATAGCCCTTTTCCAAATTACAATAGTTCCAAATCCCTGGCGCTATAGTAACTCTAATTACACCCTCTTTCGTACTGACAGCCCTTTCATTCTTTCCTCTTACTCTCCTCCCCTGGTGGTGGCACTGCTTTATATGTTCGTAGAGGTATGAATCATTAAGGGGGTCCAGGACACAAAATTGTTCGAATTTTCCAAAAAACTTTTATTGCATTAATTTTTTTTTGTTCTTTTACGCTTAAAATTACGTTTAAATCATGTTTCTATCTTAATTAGAACAGGATAAATTATTATTTTTTTTGCAACATTCTAATAGTAGCCAAACATTGTTTAAACCTGCAAGTGCGTTTTAATGCATGATGGGTTTTTTCTCCATTTCTCGTTTTTAAATTGTTATAAGTCAAGAACCGTTAAAGAAAAAGGGCTAAAACTTGTAACATGTCTTTTTCAACTATTTTACTTTAATTTTGATTCAGCAAATTTTGAAAAAATATTTGTTTTTGAAAATATGATTTTTTAAAACCAAGTTGCATAATTTTTTTTGTAATTTTTAATCTAAATATTATTAATTTCTTTAAAAATTAATATTTCAAAAAATGCTGAATCAAAATTAAATTAATTAATTATTAGTATTTCTGTTTAATTAAATGAAAAAATTTTGAATTTCGACAAATAATATTTCGAGTTATAAAGATTTTAAATTACCCCAATTTTATTAAAAATTTTAAATTTCAAAATTTTTTAAAAACTTTTTGAGAAATTTTATGATATGATTTTGTTTACAAATTATATGGTTGACCATCACAAAAATTTCAAAATTTTAACTCAATAAATAATTTATTTTTTAAATGCGTCCCGGACCCCCTTAACCATTCCTCTCGCTGCTCCTGAGTCCGATTGATTCTCTTGTTGCCTCTTTACTTGAGCACACCACTATTATGGTTCTGCCCGATATGAATACTTAAATTTAATGTTTTCCATCTACATTGCCCCACATCGTAAATTCCTAGACCCCGATTTTTCTGCTTATCCTAACTGTATTGTTGCTCGTAATTATAAAGCGCATAATTCTGCTTAGAACTGTAGTACTTCTAATTTTTCGGTCGAGTAATTTAAATTTTTATTGCTAATAATCCCAGCGTTAAAATAATTACCCCCTCTCCTACTCACTTTTTCAAAAATGGCTGATCTACCATTGACCTAGAGCTTACTAAAAGTGATTTAGAAAATCCTGACAACGATCGTCTTGTTTACAGTACCTTTCAAAATTTTATTTCTAACGTCCTCCTCACCTTTTCCTCTCTTCCTCAGGCTTGTGTTTCTGAAATCTTCGATATCATTCATAAACTTTGAACTAAAATATCTCCACGTAACGATCAAATTAATAAAAAAGCACTAAAAAAATTTCCCATTAATATTCTTCTGTACTTTATTACTCTTTTAAACGCTGTTCTGAAAGTTAATTATTTCCCCAAGTTCTGGAAAACCACAATTTTGAGCCCTGTTCATAAGTATAGAGCTGCCCATAAATTTTCTCAAAATTATTGCCCTATAGGCTGTGAAGAATCCATTGATTTTCACAATCTTAAAGAACAAGACCCCCTTCTTTTCATGCACGTTCCAGGAAAAAGCAACAGTGAACCTGAGGGCGGATCCAAATAGCTGTTGTCGCTAGACCAATCAAACTCCAGAGAAATGAGGTCACTTTTAAATACGCCAGCTGTTGACGCTAGACCAATAAAACTCCAGAGAAATGAGGTCACTTTTAAGAGGCGCCTATTAGAGCCCTTTTAAATTTAGAGCGATACCAGCGCCAAAATTCAAAGTGCGTTGCTACGACAGTTAAAAAATTCAGTTAGCTCTGAGTTCTCACGCTGAGACTTGCTACTCCGGCAATTTGCAGCCGTGAATGCGTTTCAAGTCCTCGGTGAGGCAAAGTGTTTACTTTGGATTCGGAGAAGAATCGTTCGACACCTCGTCGACTTACTTCGGGCAGAAGTATATTGAAGGCTGAGTTTAGGATCTCAAGCTAAGAAGTGTTACTCAGGCCTCGCAGCCTGTAATTTAAATTCTCGATAAGTCCTTGTGATAGGCGAAGAGTTTTATTGACTTCCTGTCGACCTAGCTTGTTTTATAATCCCAGAAGGATTTGGACAATTGTTGATTTTCTGTGGACGTCAATTCGCGCAAGTGATCGTGACGCATCCTGAGTTCCCGTGCACGAACTAAAGAACTTTAGTGCCTGAGTGCAGTTAGACATCTAATATAAACTGAGGTGCGGTAGCTGACTTGTATATCCGCACAGCATTAGAGAGAATCGCTCCTGTAATGTTCATCGACTCAATCATCTGTAAATAAATCTTTCATTTTAAATATTATTAGATTGTATCGCTGATTTCTTTTCTCTACCATTCGGCGAATTCTTTACAATGCTTACTGTCTGCCCTCAGCAAAATTACTGAACACGTTATTCTAAACAGAATCACGTTCCTTCCTTGACGACGATAATGTTATAATTCCCTAACAATTTGGCTTTTTTAACTAGTATAGCACCACGAACTAGTTTTGCCGTGTATTTTAGTTAGCCACCGAAGGACTATATTCACAGAGATCTACTGCTACGCTTTAGTTAGTCATGGAGAAAGTCTTTGATAAAACTTGGCACCGGTGTCTTTTATTGATATTCCTCCCGCTGAATATGTCTAAAAAAATTATTCACCTAATCTATCACTATCTCACGCAACCGACATTTCATTGTTCGAATACACCATGACTTCTCTCATCATAAATTTATTACTTGTGACATTCATCAACGCTCGATTGATTCTTTGCCCAAGAAATTAGAAAACCAAAAAAGTTTAAATTTCTCAAATGTATTTGCTACTGAATTTTTATTTTCATTTAATATTTTTTGTCATCTCAAACTAATAATACAAATTAACACAATTTAAAAAAATTGTGAGCTTTTAAACAAATATCACTCTTATTCATGTTTATATAAGAAGGACCTCAACTTTCATGTGTATGCCTATGGCCCAAACAACTCTATACTCGGTCCTGCTCCCTGCTCTTTACCCTTTTAGGACCGGCGTGTCATATATGCATTCCCTATGAATGTCTCTAACAGTATATCCAGGAAACTTGAAATACAAATACTACTAGTTGTAACCTTGTTTTTGAAATAATGATGACTAAGGCTCGCAGGTAACTTATGTAAACAAATGGAGAGAGCTATTTATTGCGGGTGGCTGTCATCGGTTAGGGCATTTTAACTTTGCACGTGTTCTTTATTTACGAGAAATTTTGTTTCTCTTTTGATGACGGAATGTAGCGTTGGACATATGGGTTCACCGTTTAGTTTTGAGGCGCAATCAGATCCTGATGCTGTGAGATTTCTGATTCACACCGATAGTTAAGAAAATACAGTAAAAAATATTTTAATCTGTAAAACAAAAATTTGTTAATAGAGAAATTATAAATGAATGTGTATGTAACCCATATATAGCTTAAATATATAGATTTGTTCGAAAATGTTACTATATTAGAATTATTTGTAAAATTAGGCTTAACGCTAAAACAGCCGTCCCGGAGGGAACGCTCACGGGAAACACCTCCGTCCTTAGCGGAAAGCACGTGATCGCAACACACGTCGCGAAAGGTTAACCGTAAATTAACTTTCAAAGAACATATTATTATAGCAAAAAATAAATGCAACTGCCTCATCATGCATATTCATGCTATATTTTTTGGCCACCCCCTTTGCATTAAAAAATAAACTGTTCTATTTAAACAAATTATACTTCTAATAGCTCTTTGCATCATTAGGTTTTACGCCGTCAACACTGATATTAAACAACTTGAAAAACCGTCCAAAACAAGACACTCAAGGCGTATTCGCCACGCGTTTCGTTTCATGTCTAACCAAGCTATCAAAAGAGACCTTATCATTACATCCTTTAATATTGCATTTCTGCAGCAGATCATAAAATTCCTAAGAAAATGTACGATTCAATTTCTAACCTTCTTATGAGATAATTGCAGAGATCTTAGATTACTTCTCTCTTCAAAAACACCAAATACCGTAAATGCCCCCGGGCGTGCCCCTTTCGCATCTAACATTAATTCCTTCTACCCTTATTACTTATTTTAATATTAAACTCCTCCTTATTCCCCCCACCATTTCTTCGAATTATTTACGTTTCTCAATACGTACTACTCCCAACTTTAACTCTTCTGTATGTCTCAATGTGGCTCACTCAGTTTGTTCACGTCATCTGACCTTGCGTTGCAGAATGAAAACAATGCAACTCACACTTTTAAAATCTTTCCAAAATAAATAAAAAAGAAAATAAACTTTTTCTTTTTTATTTATTTACTTCATTTTATTATTTTTCCAACTGTACTGATATTTTTAATTAATTTTAACTTGTTAGGACCTAATTAAAGACATTTTAATGTGCTGATCATTACTTTGTACTTAATTGTCATTTAATTACAGGAGATCAAGTCTTTTAACATTGGTGCTCCAACAACTTTAAATTCCTTAACCTTGACACTGTCGACAATGAAAGTTTGACAGGGATAAAGTAAAACGGCGTATTATCGAAGTTTAACTATATAACTGTATTTGAGTTTGTAGATTCTTACATCAGAGGATTAAGGCATACAACTAGGAATGTAGGTTTGACAAGTTTTTGAAAGGACCAAATAAAACTTTCTTGAACGCATGCCTTCAAGAAAAGCTATGGTTTATAATGTATTATAAGTAAATGCTTCCAACTTCTCGTTAAAATTTTTCAGCTTAGATCTTCAGGCAGTCAGATGAATAAAATGTTACTTGTCATGAAAAGAAACGACACAGTCAGTAAACAGGGCTGAAGTTTTCTTTGATTACATGAAGATGCCTGCGTATAAGGCGTATCCAAAATACTAAAAAATCCACTTGGTTGTAATTTTTTTTAAAGGGAGGGGGTTAAAGGTCATTTTTAAGTACTGATAAATATATTATTTTGGAAAGTTTTAAAAGTTTAATTTAAACATTTAATGTGGTAAAACTCTTCCCAGTTGCCATTATTAAAAAATCAATAAAAAGTGCAAGTAAAAGAATAAATATATTAAAAAACTTTGCATACTTTGTCGAAGAGGAATTGGGTAAATTAAAGAATATTTTTAATATGATGAATTATTCATATTTGAAAAAATACATACCGGTCTGTGTTGCTTTAGACAAGTTAAGTCTAAGATTTACAAATAACTTATTACTTTCAATTATATTTTCATTTTAACAGAAGACACCAAATTTTGCCATTTGATATGTAATGAGTTATCTGAATATTTAGTTTGATTTGGTATTACTGAAATGCGTTATTTGTGTTCTTTACACCTGAAATATTTTGCGAATATTTTACCCTGACAGGAAAAAATTCTTTTTCTAACTGTTCTTCCTACTAATAAGCCAAGAGTGCACTTTTTTAATCAATTATTACTTTTTATGCTCATATTGATTGCATATAAACCTAACCTTATAAATATTTTGTAGCTCCCTTTGTTGGATCTATCTCATACTTTATGTCACATGTCAATTATTTGGACTGTCATGCATTTTTTAATTTGTGGGGTCTGTTTCTGTTATTTTTCTTTATACGAATGTTACATTTGATGACTAAAAAATTTAACAATAATAACGTATATAAAAAAGGTAAAATATATTGAAAAATACCTCCCATTTAATATATGTCCTTATTTTTTAACATCTCCTCTTCTCCATCCAATTTACTTCTCACTATTCCTCCCTTTCATTAATTTTGCTTACTTGTTTGAGTTTTTTTAAGATGTTTTATGTTAGATCTACAAATGAAAATTTGCGAGATTATTAGCACCTTCAGCAGTCAATTCTCTTTCTTTAATTCTTCTCTTCAATGAAAAGGGAAATTTTCTCGCTCTTTCTGAATTTAATCTGGTTATTGGACATCACAATTTTCCTCTCTCATAAATATTTCTCCAAGAATATTGAATTTAGATTTTTCCGTATAATTCTCTAGTCTTCTTAAATTTAACATATGTAATATAAGCATTAGGATGGGCCGAAAAAAATGTTTTTTTCGATCTTCGATGGAGGGTAATCCATAAAAGGTAACGTTGGTGGCACTAAGTTGAAAAAACAAAATTGAGATTTTTAGGACAACTCCTTGATTCGTCCTACATAAGCACAGTATGTTTGAAACTGGAGATTGCAGGGTTCTCAGAAATTTTTCTGTGTTTAGAGCAGGATATGTTATCTAATTATCCCCTTCCAAAGAGAAGGGACATTCTTGAAATAATGTCTCGGAACGAGAAAACTTCTCTTTCATAAAGCTTTTCGTGGTTCTCACAGATGACGGAATGGTGTTTCTTTCTCGTTTATTCTCAACACCTGCGGATGCGAGATAAGGATGTTTGATTGCATGTAGAATTTTTTTTTTTTTTTTTTTTTCCCAATGCGGAGGCACTTGTATTTCAAACATTGGCCCTTACTACGCCGCAGTTTTACTGTCCATTTTATTGTGGGGGCACCATATAGGCGGACAGCATTACCCCCTATGAAGGGACGACACGAACGGAGGCATTTTTCGTGGCGCAACGCTGGGACTCGATCTGAGCACCCTCAGCACCGAAAACCAGCGCGCTGTACCACTGGGCCGCCACAAGCCCACATGTAGAATTTATACTTTCATAAAATGTCGTGCACGTAATGTGACATACACAAGGGGACACAGTACCCTGGAAATGGTCAAGATATCGATTTTTTATTGACTCAAATTATTGTCCCCACCTATCAATATATGATCACAAAATTTCAAAGCTGTATCTTCAATACTTTAAAAGTTAGTTAGATTTTTATAATGTTGTCAGAAAATTAAAGGGACAAGTGACCATTTAAAGTGGGCATGGCATTTTTTCCACTAGCCTAAAAATTCAAATTAATATTGAATTAATTATTTTTTTTTTGCTCACCAGAGCGAAAGAAGTAACCGTTAAAAGAAACTGACTGGATTGTTTACACATGGTAACGATAGTTTTGCACGTTGATATTTATTTTCATTTGAAAGAATTGTAATCAGCGTTGTTTCTTTTCTTCCTGAAGTGTATAATTTTATGCTTTTACTTGAACTTTACGCTATATGTCTATTCGTTATATTTATTACATATTAATCTGAGGGGTTTTAATTAAGTAAAATAAGTATGTTTTCAAAATTTTCTCAGAAAATATGTGGTAGTAAATGGTATGTTTCATGAATTAAAATTACATCTCGATTTTTCTTATTTGTTTTTTTTTCCCTGCTTTTACGACCCTACAGGAAATTTTTGATGTTAAAACATGGTTGAAATGTTTTACATATGCATTATTTTGTACATCAAATCTAGTTCCACACTAATTTTATACAAATTTCAGATATGACTTTCTCAAGTAGCATGATTTATTTCTTTTTGATGGTATCTTTTTCTTAACTGTCATATATTGAGAACGTTTTAACTTTTTTAATAATTTAGATAGAGATATAAAAAATTTTATACATATTCTTTATTATATGCTTAATAAAACTTAGCATTAACATTAAAATATATTTGTTGAATTTTTAAAAAAATCTTAAATCAAAAGCAGTTGTTGTCGACTCTATTTTCTACAGTTCTCTCACATGTTTTTAAAATTGCATAAAATATTTTATAAAAATGAAGTTGGATGGATAAAATGTTTTATATATGCTTTATTTTATTTGATTATTATAAATACCCACAAAATTTGTATATCATTTCATTTAAAGATACTGTTTTTAACAAATGAAAACTTTAAATGGCTTTTTCTCCATGTTTGTTTTTTCTTGCCATTCATGTAGTAAAAATCCTAAAACTCTTTTTGTATTTAAGACACAAGTATTAAACTTTTTATACAGGTTTTCTATTATGTATGGAATAACACTTGGCATGTAATTATGCAATAACATGCTTATTTATTTTTTTTTATTCAAAAATATACAACAAGCTGCCAGTTTTCATCGTTTTTCACTGCAAATGATAGGAAAAATTTATGTAAAATATAATTTTACAGGTATCTAAAAAAACCATGCCAAGTTTAATGTAGCAGACTTAGATACATTATCTAAAAAAATTAGAGCAAAAATATTAATATTTTAAAAAGTTATAACAATTTTTAAAAATTGAAAAAAAATTAAAAATAAAAATTTTAAATAAATTTACCGTTAAAATAAATTTTACTTTTCAGAATATGTTTTAAATTGACTGCTGAAATAAAATGCAATTACAATGTTTATTGAAACACTTAAAATAAAAAGTTTTTTGAAAGGGTACCGTGTCCCCTTAAAAACTCGTGAAAAATTAAAAAACAAATAAATATAAATAATATATTCCACCAAAAGTTCTCCTAATACCCCAAAAAGTTATTTACAAATTCATCAGGGATATGAATGTATTTTACAATAATTTTAATGGTTGAACCACAAATTTTGTCATTATAGTATAATTGATGTCTTCGATAAGGAATAGAACGGCAGCAGCAGCATATACCTTTACAATAAAAATATTTGGAGATCGGTTCTCTATTCTCTACAATTATTAGCTGTTGGAGAAATCTGAATCATTAAACAACAAATATAATTGTAAGTGAGTTGTTTAAACATGACCGATACGTTAAAGTTACCGTGCATGATATAAAATGCAAGAGAACATTTAGTATTTAATCGTAATAAAAAAATCAAGTACCGTATAAATATTGTTGTTTCCTCTACATAAACTTGAGCAATTATATTATAACATTAAGCATTAATTATAGCATTTACAAAACTATATCTTCTTCAGAACACAAAGATATGTTCATTTAATATGACTGGAAAAATTTTCAAGACCCAGAAATTATAACAAACGTTATTGATATATTGTTATCACAGTTGTTTGCATGTATTTTATTTCGTTTCTTTACATAGCATAAAACTACGCATCAAGTATATTATTAATAGGTAATAGAAATATTTTGCGCAAAAATTTGGATGAAGCTTTAAAAAATATGTGAACTGATGATTCGACAGCATATAATTAAACATGTAATGCATTGCTCGTTGGAATAAACGAACAATTGAATGTACATTATCTCAAATACGTGTTAAGAATATTTACTTTAAATAATTAATAATTGCGTTAAAGGTTTTTCGTTCTAATAAACCAAAATAGTTTTGAGGAGGTAATTTCATTTACATCTATCAATTTGCATTTTTCATGCTTTACATAAAAGAACGCTACACAGGATTTTCCACTTCTTTATCATGATCTTTTAAAAGTAATATCTAATTATACAGAAAGAAAAATTAGATTTCATTATCTTCACTTTAAAACCAATAACGTAATCATGTTTGACAGGATTTAATTAAAATCGATACCTTAACTTTATACCTATATGTCTGGTCCTTAATTGTTATTCATTCAGAACTTAAAGGGGATATTTTTCCAGTTTTGTAAGCATAAAGAATTTTCTGTATTGTTGTACTTAAATATTGAGAAAAATTTACTGTGTATTGTGAAATGACTAGACCGGTGAAGAAATATTTCATGCAATGGAATATTTTCAATACTCCTTGAAGAAAACTATAGAAACGCGTTTAGAAAGCTAGAGAATCTTATGATTATACATTAGGGTATTTTGTATTTTGCTAATCATATTTTATCATTTACTTACGCATATTTCCACAGTTAGGATTCTTTTACAGGCTGATAAGGGAAAATGTCGTATCTAAGATCACTGCATGGGATTTTCGAATCCAAAGCACAGTGTGTACATAAATGAATATCCCAACTTTGCAGGGCTATTGAAAGAAAACAAAACAAAGTACAAACTAGTTGGTAATCGGAAATCAAAAATAACAGATGAAAGTTTAAATTCGACATAGTTATAAGTGCTCAAAAGGGCCCCTTTAGTAACACGAAGGATATCGCGGTGGTACGACAACTCAACCCACACTCTTTTCAGCTTCTCTGGTGTAAAGGCTCTGGTGTAAAGGCTTCAGCTTCTCCGGTTTGAAAGGCTGCAGAT
This sequence comes from Dolomedes plantarius, assembly GCA_907164885.2. Classification (NCBI taxonomy): domain Eukaryota; kingdom Metazoa; phylum Arthropoda; class Arachnida; order Araneae; family Dolomedidae; genus Dolomedes; species Dolomedes plantarius. The sequence goes on from OU015501.1 coordinate 126,148,058, forward strand.
ATTCGTGTCTAAGTTCGTCAACGTCATTTGGTAGCGGTGGAACAAACACCTGATTTTTGATGTAGCCCAGAAAATAAAAGTTTGTACTTTGTTTAGTTTTCTTTCAATAGCCCTGCAAAGTTGGGATATTCATTTATGTACACACTATATATTTTATGCATTCTACTATGCCTTTAAGCTTCAGTTGGTCAGTTTTGGAGCACTACGGTCCTCCTCTAATACAGAAAGGGAAAACTTACCAGAAGACTAACAATGTAAAGCCATCCGACCTGATGCATATATCCTAGCAACCGCGGAACTGAAACCGGTATTTCAGAAGGCCATTGTGTATGGAGCGAAATATTAAAAGTAACGAACTTCTTTGTCACTGTACTTAACTAGATGAAAGTAAACTATGAACTTTTTCCCTTCAATCTCTTTAGATTAAATTTATGGAAAATACCGACATATGGAAGATATACGATTTGTTTTCCTTTTCAATATTAAATTCTTAAAAATTAAAAATGAAAAATAGAAAAGTGAACTACGAGTATAGCATTTTCATGTATTGCATACCGTAAAGGGTTACTTTTTATATACGTATTTTTCAATACGATGGTATAAAGCAGATTTTTACTTGTGGCAGTTTTTCTTTACAATTTTTCACAGTAACTGCATTTGCTACCTTGCATTGTAGTATTTAAATAACTTCAAAAGAGAACGTAGGTGTATCTACCACTAATGCAAAGGCATTGGCCATTAGTAACTGTGCCTGAGCATGCAAGTCTCACTGTTGCACGGGCATCTCTGGCAGTTCTTAATTGGATTCAGATTCTTAGTTACCCATTCTGTTTGTCCTATGTCCAGTAAAATATTACTGTAGCGCTCTGAAACCATCATTCTAAAGCCCGAACGCACAGAAGGATCACTATATTCCTATTTATACAAAATACTAGAACCACATTCTCTTATCCTAGAAATAGCATTTACACTTCTCATATTGTATAAGCATCTTTATTATAATTAGCTGTGTAATTTAATGTAAACTGCTTGTTTGAAAAGTAAAATATCACTAGTTATTTTTAAATTAAAGAAATTTTGTAACTATATTAATGATTAGATACGATTGGTAAAATAAAAGAAGTCCTAATATGTACCATAATCTTAGAGTTCCTCTAATATTCTACGGTGAACTGAAATTTTCCATTTAGACATGTAAAAAGAGGGTAAAAGTCATAAAAAACTATCAGAAAAGACCTCGGCTAAAACTGTCCACTGAATCTTTGTCAAAGCTGGTATTGCTAATATGGAGGCACTTTTCCGGAGGCATTCACACTATTAACAGTGGTAATTTTGTTGATTACTTTTTATCTAGGAGCCATAGTCAGTATACTCCCTGGTGCCACCTCGATATTGAACAAACGACCCTAGGGACGACATTTGGTGGGCTAGTACCTATTTCCACCCACTTACCAATAGGAAGGACCTTTCAAGACTACGGCTATAATATGCCTGAATCCGATGTAGTGCCTGACTTCGAATCTTTGTCAGATGCGAAAAATAGATTTAGCTATTCAGTACATGAATATACTTACTTTTGTTTCGTTTGTTTGCCCCTTACACGCGTGGCGTTTATATCAAACCACACCCTCTGTGGCTGTGATAAGTTAATTTGTTAATTTGGGTTATTATATAATAAATATTCTATAGTAATAATTATGATTTTGATTTTGAATTCATTGCTTAAAATTGACTAAGATTGTGGTTAGTACATTGATTAATTGTGATTCCCAAATGATGGAAACAACTCTGGTTTACACTGACAAATTAATTTATTCATTATTAACTCATAAACAATATGATACAATCCTACTAAATATTTCATCCTTCCTTACACATTACTCACAACTTCATTACTACTAAATTAATTAACTACGACTCATATATTTAATTCATTCACTTATTGCGATAACATTTTATAAACATAATCACTCATATAACCATATTCCATTACTACCAATATTTACATATATATATAATTAAATTGATTTTTACGAATCATCGGTCATCTCCTTAACATTTTATACTCAAATAACATCCTCATCGCGCTCTATATTAGTTATTAAGGCTACACACTGAGAAGCAATGACGGTAATATAAAAAGGAAACGCAAAAAGTCGGTACCTCAAAAGATGACTGTTGGATCACTATGATGGGCAGCTAGCACTCGTAAGGACGAACTTCGTTGTATTATCATGGCACGGGAACTAAGGCACTTTCTTCGTCTGGTATAAGGCTCCGTCAATCATGGCAGACACTCTACACGGGACTCTGGGGAACTCTCTAAAATGATATTATGGCTCCTTTGCATGGGCCACGACTTATATTTTTATCATCGGGGGGTTCTTCGTACATATTCATCGGATTGACACTACTTCTATTTCAAAACTTCTGACTAACTCTCCTTCTTATGTGCCTCCCTATCTTATTTCATATTATTTTCTCTTATTAATGCTGACTCCACCTCTTAAAATTTCCTTTGGTCATATTATTACCATGCCATTGTCATTCGTCCGTGGCTGCCTCCTCTCAATCCCCTTTTCACCAATGCGCATCGAGGGCGGGATTTATAAAATTCTCCCTCTAACTTAACATTTCCCCATGCTTCTGCATCAAGCAGGGTGGCCTGTTTTATAGCCATCATAAATTTAGTCTTCCCTTTCTTCTTTTCTTCTATTCGTTGCAACTCATTATCTTGAACTTTTATCTTATACTTCTTGCTACAAGCACAATCTATATATTTAGTTTCGCTATATTGTTGGCTCTCTCCCCTTCTCTTTTTATTGCCCGTCATTTGCCATGTTTCTTTCTTACATTTTGCAATTATTTTACTTCGTCCTGTGAATTTCAATTCTCCTGCTCCTGGCCGTGACACTACTGTCATGTCCCTATGACACCCTGCACAGTTCACGGAAGAATACCGTGAGTTCTTCACAGATAATTTTTTCACACCAAGATAATTCCTATTTAACACTCCGTCGGGCGCGTCTCGAAACTTACGTCATCGGGCGCGGTGTATCGGTTAGTTACATCTCTGTTTTATGTGTTTTCTGTTAATTTGTATTACTTTAAATCTTCTATTTTTATTCTTATTAGGTCCAGGCTTTTACACCCGGACCTTTTTTTATTTTTTTTCTTCACAAAACACCAGCTAATAGAAGTAAACCGATAAAGGCTTTTATTTCAATATTATCTGTTAGTCTTGCATCTCTTTCTCTACTACATAGATTAGAAACTGCAAAAATGTATTCTTTAGTGCATTTCACAATTATTTCCAATATTTCGGCAGAAAAAAAAGAACAGTTCCAAGAGCCGTATATAGATTTTATACCTTTCGCACTTCCGATTACTCCAGGTAATTTTGTGATAATATTCTGCGATCTACCTTTGACATTTTTTCTTCCGATCCATTTTGCCCATTTAGTACTATTGTCTTTTCCTACATAAAAATCATCCTTATTAGCATCATCATCAAGTTCTGAGTCATTATAATCACTTTCACTGCTATCAGAATCAACTTCACATGTTTCTAAAATATCTTCTTCGTCATCATCACTTTCATCAAATTCTTCAGCTTTTAATTCCTCATTTCCATCATTAAATAGAATACTATGAACTAGCTCAAGGTCTTTTTGATTATTCAAATCTAAAAAGCGTTTAGCACTCATCATGGGAATAGATAAATCAAAAACTTACAAGGAATCTTGATACTTCAGTAAAGCTTCAAGAGACAAACGTTATCGGGCGCGTGTATCTAACAGATACAAAACTTCAAACAATCTTCAAAACGAGAAATACTCCTACACGGAACTGGTCGTTACTGCATTCCAAAAGAGCAGGTGGTCAGATGGACAGATACTGATAAAGTCAAGGTCGTAAGAACAAGTTTTAGGGGACAAAAGCAGAGATATTGATACGTGTATCTGTCAGATCAACGCGCCCGATGGAGTGTTAAATACGTCAAGAACTACCACATGAAAATTGACTAGATTTTACAAATAAATTTCGTAGGTTTATTAAAGGGGGCGTAAGTTTGCTTCTCTCTTCTTGCTCGTAACTTTTAATTCTTTGTCCTGTTCTTCGGTCGCTCAGTCTCTTTTTCCCCCATGTTTAACTTTACTTGTACCGTCGAAGCTTTTTGTTTTCCCCACTTTCTATTTTCCTTCCTACTTTCGTTTTTTACTGATTACTGAAGTTTTATGCATTGCTTTATCATCCTACAGTGGAGGGCCCGACCCATCTACTGTAGTTACCACTACTCTTCCTGAAGCTCCTGAAGCTTTTCTCTCAGTAATAACAGTCTTTTGTAACAAGGGGAATAAATTATTTTGTTCCTGTTTAATGAGCGACATTTATTATACCATCAACTGTCATTCCAATGATAATCTCGACTACTTTCCTAGAAATATCTTTCCTGCTGAAAACGTGCTTCATTCTTAGTATCTGCATCTGCTCCATACCGCTACCGGGAAAAGGAACATAGATATTATGTAGTGTATGATAAATGACTATCGTAACAACGAAGTATCATCCCAGGAATAATCACAGAGAGAATATAAACAAACTCTTTCCCATCTGAAGTAGTAGATACTTGTATTCCTTCGGAATCGGCTCTAAATTATAAGTCCCGGTCTAATTGTCCGTTGGGAAGCAAAAGCTACCTTAATGCTCTCAGTCAACCAATCCACACACCGAAAGTATTTTTTTAAATTCTCAAAAATCGAAAAAGATATAAAGATTTTAAGCTATTTAGTCCCCAGGTTCTAATTATTCAAGCAAGAATTACCAGTACAAACGCAATCCTCAATGTATTCAAGAAGAGCTGGTCTATGACATATTGACTTACGCATTCCAAAAATATTCATACACGGTTTGTGATTTAACGAAATATTAAAATACATCTTGTTTCTTCATTCTTCTAATTTTTTCAAATTACGGCTTTTTCATCAAACTGAAGCAGAAATGCAGGAACGATCTGTTTTATTCTTACGAACGTAAAGTGTGTTCTTTTTTACATTTCCTGCCATTTTTGAGGTACAGGTATTCCTCAACTTACGACCGCTCGCACTTACGACCAAAATTTTTAATTATTTATTTATAATTATTTTTATATTTTTCTCAAAAATATTGTTCCTTGAATGTACAGTAGATACCTATATATATTACATGACTATTAAAACTATCTTGGAAAACTTTGCTAAAAAAATTTGCAACGTACCTTCTGTCATAAATTCTGAACCATTGGATTGTACTAACATTATAAGTAGTGATGGCGAAGAATAATTTATTTCCTCTAAATAAAGTACAATGCATCTTAAATTACGTATGTATGAAAGTAAAAAATATATATACTATATGTATGTACATATACAAAAAAAATTGTTTGAAACTCGACTTAAGACCAAATCAAATTACGACCAATGTCTCGGTCCCTATCTGGGACTTAAGTCGAGGAATATCTGTATATTCTATATTTCATGTAGATAGTCTATCATTCGCTTATTTTTTTATAAATAATAATTAAAAGATTAAATTATTAATATATATCTTATGTTCATCCGGATAGTAGAAATATAATTTATCGAATATATTGATTTTTTAAAATCAACAAATATTCGGACTATGGTTAAATAACTAGGGTGTGGGCGAGAAAACAGCCCGTTGATACGATTCCAGTGTTTAAAATGACAGGCGAATAGAATCTGCCGTTCGAACAACGCTCTCCCTGTTTGGTTGGTAGATGGGCAGTACCGTTTACGCTCATGAAAATGAAAATTCTTTTATTGCTTGGTTCGTTTGTGCATACCGAAAATATTCACAAATGGTTTGTGATTTTAACCTAGTATGAAAACACATCATGCTTCTTCGTTCTTCCCTTTTTTCAAATGGAATTTTTTTGGCACTTTGCTCAAAAATAATTAGTCCATCATCCAAGTCAGTTAATTTATTGCTATCTTGAAAGAACCACGCTCAAAGTCTTGAAACTAACATCGCCAATTTCAAAATTCTGCGTCGCCGAGCAGCGCGCCTGCTTGCAACGAACTCTCAGCTTAATCTGTCTACTTCTATATTCTCCTCAGAGCGCCCCCCCCCCCTCCTATTGCGCATGCTCAAAGTACCACATGGAAATTTCCAGAATAGTCTTTTGTTTATGTCAGCATTTTATCTTCGGGCCAAAACCTGTACATCTAAAATAGATTCCCTCGACGGAACTTCAATTTACTCTCGCGAATCGAGGTCATTCCCGAAATGGGGAAAAAACCCTTTTTCCAACGCGTTTTGATAATGATTTTAATGTTAACTTTTGCTATGTTAAATCCCCCTGTAATTTTCTCAATTAATGTTTTGATATATATATATATATATATATATATATATATATATATATATGAACACATATGGTACCGCACATCGACCAATCAGAGAGCGAGTGAGTCTTGATGAAGGATATACACTAGTCGCCTATTTAAAATAGGTTTTAACCGTACCGAATTGACTTTAAAATGCAGATACCGGTCGGTTTTATCTCAAACTCTGTGGATAAAAGAACTATATTTATAAAATACTGTTTTCTGCCGTGAATACAGCGTGCAATTCGGTAGTGAAACAACAAACATCTACTTTTAAGAGATAGTTTGATAAAAACAATGAATTGCCAAAAGAGTTTTAAGTTTTTTTTTTACTTACTTATCTGAAGAGATTTCATGGCTGAACTCTCTCAAGGAAGTTTTTTGCCACACTAATGCACTCGTTATTTTTTCCCTCTAACTTTACAGACTTGCATATCGCCTGCCCTGTAGATAGGTTCAGACCGAGGATATTCAGTATTCTGACCACATGTTATAAATCGATTTCAAAATCTGAAAATTTTACAGAATTTGCCAGCCATACTACTTTTTTTATGGTATTACTTTTAAAATTAACGATAAAGTATTGACACTCGAACTGACTGTTCTGTACCATTTGTCTTCCGGATTTTTCTACAGTGTAGCAAAAAGGGGATCCTAACACCGCCAAACCAACTAATCAGAAAACGATTCATCTGCACATATGTCAAATGGATGTCATGTCTCACGTGTCAGGGTTGTTTTTTAACTCCAATTTGATTAGAAATTAGAATGGGCGTCTCTCAACTTCGATCCACTTATAGTGATCAGCTGTTCTCACTTACTCTCCCTGTCTTTGTCTATTGTTCTCATAGTTCACTTTTTTGAATTTTATATACACACTTGCTTTCCGAAAAATTCATCAGCTTCCTTAAAAAGCTTTTGGGACTTTCTTATTTCTCTGTATTGTCCCTTAAGTCCCAAACACTGTATGCATACCATTTATAAAATTCCCAAGCATGAATTATGCAAACACCTAAAATTCGTGCTGACTAGATGTTCCTTAATTAATCTTTCTCCTGACTTCCTATTATGGTTTATCCACAATCTCTGCCCACAATAGTAGAAAGCTTTACTGAATAACTTATTAGTCCCATCATAGCACATATTCCCCTTTTTAAATTCCTTTTCAGGGATTCATTAGAATGATGAAAAATATTTGTATCTATTGCAGACCAGAAGTTCTCTAAAAAGTACATCAGGTAATTCTAATTCCACACAGGTAGACTTAGCTGTTGAACATATTTCTCGAACTTAAACCGAGGAGACGTGATTGGGCTTGAATTGGTGACTATGCGGAACGAATATCGAAAATCCTCCTCCCACTCTTGGAACCGCCCTTCAACACCAACTGGAATGGTTTCGTCTCAAACAGAAAAAGAAAACTCGCAATGACTCGTTTCTATAGCATGATAAATTATAGGGAATTTTACTTTCATGTAGTGTTTAGGATTTCTCGATAGTTTTTATTTCGCGAGAAAAGACAAAACCTCCTCTTTTTTCTCGAGATATCTGGTATGATGTAAAAATAACAGTTGCCTACTTAAAGTAAAATATAAACCATAGAAATAAACAAAAAATAAAAAAACAAGCATAGACTGCTAAATCACTTTAACATAAAACATATCCTGCAAAGAAAACATTTTCAATAGAGGATAGCGCAGAAGCTTCATATCCCCATAATGAAAAAAACAAATAAATAATCCAACAGAGATAGTTAAAAATAATACAAATATAGACAAGAAACAAACAGAAATCAAGCACTTTGGGCATCCACGCACCAACGGCAAGATTCTGTATAAGTGCCGGTACTGAACCATAAAACAACAGAGGTAACCGACAGGTCTCTTCGTCAGGGAGCCTAACCATGTCAGTTACCTCAAGGGGAACTTTCTGAATAGGATGCAGGTAAGCCCAAAAGACATCCCAAGGCCCCGAGTTCCCCAATGAAGCAATAAGTCAAAAAGAAAATGAAAAGACAAACACAACTTACAGTATGGGCTCAACGCACCTTACATGCAAGCACACAAAATCCTAATGCAAAATAAAAGACGCGTACATACGCGCCTTGTCTATATTTGTATTATTTTTAACTATCTTTGTTGCATTATTTATTTGCCTACTTAAACTACGTTTTAAACTTCTATTTTCGTTCTTACTTTAGTGTTTTACTGATCACTAAAGTTTTATGCATTGCTATATCAACCTACAGTGGAGGTCCCAGCTCATATACTGTAGTTACCACTACCCTTCCTGAAGCTCCTGAAACTCTGTTTAAAAAGTTATATAAGAAATAAATATCACTCTTTAATACTGAATTAATATATTTCCTTTATTATTTTAACACAAAAGGCGATATATAGATAAGAAAAGTTTATAAAACAAAATTTAACGTCTTTACAGTTCAACTTTGAAATAATGTTTAAAGAAACATTACGTATCCAAAGTAGTATTGGACAATCAATTACTCTACTTCGTTAGCAAATAGTAATAGAAAGTTTGCGTTCGTTTTTCTTAAACGTAAGCTTTATTGGGGACCAAGCATCTCCAGATAGTTCCAAATTTGTTGCTCTTGTACCCGTTGTTTGAAATATATGAAATTCTTGTTTAATAGCCTCATATTTGTGACTAACACCTGATCCCACTTCTCTCACAATTTTTGTTACAGATAAATTGAATTATTGTTCAAAAGTCTATTCTTTATTTTCATTGATTTAAACTTCCTAAACATCTTCATCCAACGCCATCGTAACTTGCAACACCAACATGTACAGCTTATTCAATGTACGAAACTACACGCATGTCATTAGGATGCGCCATAAGAAATTTTAACCAGTGAGAGAAGAATTGGACATTTCGAGTATAGACTTCTGGAGAATATATTCTACAGTATATAATACATGATAATATCAATGACGTGATTTCAAACCAAGATTGTTTGTTTCATTCAGTTCGGTAGACCATAGTATATTTAATGCAATACATTTTATTAGATATGTTCACTTTCATTTCACTCACATTTTATTAGATATGTTCAGTGAAGATTGAGAGTTATTTTCAAGCGTATAAAAGCTGATGACCTTTAAAATGTGCAGTTTTAATTTAAAAAATTAGATTATTAAGTTCTTATGCAAGCACACTTGAACTCCCTTATTAAAGATACTAAAAAATAAATTCATTTTTAAATTCTTTTCTCTGGATGAGAATGGTAACTTTATTGTACAATCCAATCATGTCGTTCTTCTTCAATCATTTCATAGATTATTAGATATATTCCAATAATATTATGTGTATTCAATACTCCTATTTCCTAGAATAATAGTTTTATAGAAAGACGGTCGATATTTTTTAGTAATTTTAATTTTAGGTATTGAACTTGCATTTTTTAGGCAAAACATAAGGAACTTTAAGAAAATAATAAAAATGTAATTTTTTCCAAATTTGAAAGGTCTGGAAACCTTTTACCAGAAACGTTTCTTCCCACAGAAACTGTATTTAAAACAGCGATTAAATGGTATTATGCGCTTAGATTTAAATAACACTGGGAAATCTGTTTCAACAAGATATATCGACTTTGTACATGCGAATAACACAGAAGGGATTATGTCGCGTTAGTTCTACGGATGCATATGTTTTAATTCTCTAAAATAAACCATATATCTAAAAAAAAACATAGAAATCATGGTAGAGCATTTGTTGAAGTAACAAAACTGTTATGCAACACACAGTTGAAAAATCAAATTTCTAATGATAGTAATCGATGTCTTAACATATTCTGCATTAAATTATGTTTTTGTAAATTTAGTTTAACAATAATTTAGACCATTATTAGAGCAATAACTGAAATTATCTTTGAAAGAAATAAAAGAATGGGGAAAGAACAAAGAAATGGAGCTGAGAAAAATTTTTACAGGTATCAGCGTAAAAATATTGCAACGTGATGTGGGTACGTGATGTTTTCCTAACTGCCCTGTATGAGGTTCTGCACTTTTGGTCATGTCAAGTGTTGAATCCGTGGACAACCCAGCATTTTTATTGCTTTCTAACGTGAGTTTTTCGCAATGTATCTACAGTTAATAATTTATTTGAATGAATGACATAATTCACACCCTACATAAGGAAAGAAAACAGTATTCCCCATAAATTTTATATCAAATTTTAAACTTTTCTTTTGAGATCACTGTCTCTTTTATATATATATATATATATATATATATATATATATATATATATATATATATATAAATTATACGACACACACCTATTGAAAATGTTATTTGACATTTATATATAATTTAACAATTATGACTAACTATGGAGTAAGGTAGTTAAGAACAAAGGTTTTTAATGAGGTAAAAGTTTATATAAGGTAAAAGGTTAAATTTTATATCAAATTCTAAACTTTTCTTTTAAGATCACTGTCTCTTATATATATATATATATATATTATACGACACACACCTATTGAAAATGTTATTTTACATTTATATATAATTTAACAATTATGACTAACTATGAAGTAAGGTAGTTAAGAACAAAGGTTTTTAATGAGGTAAAAGTTTATTACTGTTCTCATAAATATGTAATAAATGGTAAAAAAACTAAAAGCTTAATATAAGGGTACCTCGATATTTTCCTAAAGCGTGAAGAAGTGTATTCTACTCTATCCAAATACAACAAAATTTTGGACTGCAATTTGCGATTAAGAAGCCAACAATATATTAATTTACCTGACATTTCCTAAACAAAATGTATAAATATTTAATTCTCTGCTTAGAAGTATATTTTAGTATAAGAAAAATTTGTATCTTACGACATTAATTATAAGAATTTACAATAAAACAATAACTGGTTACAGATATGAATATTAGCACTGTGTTCTCGAGAAAACTGAGATTCAAGCTCCCGAATAGATGAATAAAAAATCTCAAATGTTGAGTTCTAACGTTTATTTTTACCGTTTGCTCTTTGGCACGATACCACTTATTATTTTTATTTTTTCTACTTATAAAAAGTTGCTAACTGAGTTTGCATTAGGTATATCCTCAGGGCAACTAAGAGTTATGTAGCGCAATATTATTTAAGTTACATGCGCTGCAAAGCGCATTATTTTCAAAAACAGAGATCTAAATCAAGCATACCGGATTCTTATATTTACATATTCACAAAACCTTCACTACCCGGAACGGTTTGAAAATATTTCTATTTGTACGTAATTTCTCCGACACTCTTCAGTTGTAACAAGTTTGTTGTTTAAAAGTTTAGAAATAATCTAGTACAAGGAAAACAGGTGCAACTCTCTACTAAAAATGATTTCCTTTTTTTTTCTTCCTTCCAGATGAAAGTTCAAACTTACCAATAGCAGATTACTTTAAGTATTTCATGCTAATGAAATACTTATATAAAAAACACCAACAAATCGACAGTAAGTCTTAGTTTTTCTGCTAATCATAAAGAACATTTTGCTGTCATATCTTTATTACTTTTATTGCACTTTTATTTACGCAAATTAGGTTGAAATAATAATTTAGAAATAATCTAGTAATTTAGAATAAATAATTTAGAAATAATCTAGTACAAGGAAAACAGGTGCAACTCTCTGAAATAATAATTTAGAAATAATCTAGTAATTTAGAATAAATAATTTAGAACTAATCTAGTACAAGGAAAACAGGTGCAACTCTCTACTAAAAATGATTTCCTTTTTTTTTCCTTCCAGATGAAAGTTCAAACTTACCAATAGCAGATTACTTTAAGTATTTCATGCTAATGAAATACTTATATAAAAAAACACCAACAAATCGACAGTAAGTCTTAGTTTTTCTGCTAATCATAAAGAACATTTTGCTGTCATATCTTTATTACTTTTATTGCACTTTTATTTACGCAAATTAGGTTGAAATAATAATTTAGAAATAATCTAGTAATTTAGAATAAATAATTTAGAAATAATCTAGTACAAGGAAAACAGGTGCAACTCTCTGAAATAATAATTTAGAAATAATCTAGTAATTTAGAATAAATAATTTAGAAATAATCTAGTACAAGGAAAACAGGTGCAACTCTCTACTAAAAATGATTTCCTTTTTTTTTCCTTCCAGATGAAAGTCCAAACTTACCAATAGCAGATTACTTTAAGTATTTCATGCTAATGAAATACTTATATAAAAAAACACCAACAAATCGACAGTAAGTCTTAGTTTTTCTGCTAATCATAAAGAACATTTTGCTGTCATATCTTTATTACTTTTATTGCACTTTTATTTACGCAAATTAGGTTGAAATAATAATTTAGAAATAATCTAGTAATTTAGAATAAATAATTTAGAAATAATCTAGTACAAGGAAAACAGGTGCAACTCTCTACTAAAAATGATTTCCTTTTTTTTTTCCTTCCAGATGAAAGTTCAAACTTACCAATAGCAGATTACTTTAAGTATTTCATTCTAATGAAATACTTATATAAAAAAACACCAACAAATCGACAGTAAGTCTTAGTTTTTCTGCTAATCATAAAGAACATTTTGCTGTCATATCTTTATTACTTTTATTGCACTTTTATTTACGCAAATCAGGTTGGTCAAATTTTTTCACTTTTATATGAAAAAAGCTTCTTTAAATACGATTTCCTATGCTGAGAAAAATTTTTTTAATACATTTAGTAGCTATCTTATTTACCAGTTTTTGTTTACTTTATTGCACTTGTTTTGTACTTAAGGAACATTTTTACGTTTATTCTTCCATAAAATATTATTAATTCTGTAATAAATACTTTTAAAAAGAAAAAAGTTGATTAGATGTGCAAGCACAGATTTTATCCTAAATTCTTGCGACGTTGTTTGCAATTTATGATTTCAGTGAAATGTAGTGATTTTTATGACACTATAAACTTCCTTCCCTTTCTCCTCCTCCAACGTCTAGGCCGACATTTTCATTGAAAATACTCTTCTTTCAAACCTCAGTTTTTCTTTCATGTTCTCATCACGTATTTGAGCAGGATTTTTCGTAATCCTCTTTTGTTTGAACAACTTTTCTTTGATGAAATAAAAATTAAAGACTTCGGTGTCTAAGCTTTTCATTGATTTCCCGATCGTGCGTGATAAAGACACAACGTATAAGGATCAGGCTCTTTTAAAGTTTTTCATGAAGTTATAAACCCCTCAGATTATCTCTCCTTTAGAATATCAATCACATATGTCTTTACACAGGAAGTGCTTAATATCGTAGAACTTTATAGATATTCTTGACTTCTTTTTATATATTTATATAGTCAAGCCATGCATAATATTCATTATATTAAAACAACATTACACTTGACATTTTTATTTGCAATAATTTTCGCTCTTCTATCCTTTGACATCAGTAGTCAGATAAAAGTCACAGATTGGTAACTTAAATTCTATGCAAATTTAATTACTCTATTAATAAATACTATCGAATTAACTATAGTGGCAAATTAATTTTTTATCTAGGCTATAAAATGTTCATAACATTAAAAATAATGATCTAGAATTCTACCTTATTTAAGAATAATCTAACCGCCATTAAAAAGGGCGATAAGAAAAATCTTAATATTTCATTATAATTAGCTGAAAAAAGGCTGGATTTGATATTCTAAAGCTAATTCAATTTTAAAAATTCTGAGCAAATGTTTTTTTCTGTTAATAATAGCGAAGTGTTAAGTTTCTTTTCTATTCACTCATACCGGTTTTTACTGGTAGCGGTGCAAAATTTTGTGTCTCTAAATTTTGACAGGTTACTAACATAGTGCAGTCATGCCGCGGACTACGAAGATAACCATCGTCTATCACGGTTACAGCAAAATAATTTCGGCTGCTTGAAGATGGCAAAATTATTGAAATACGCCCTCTGGAGAGGCGGCCCTTATAGGAGGGTGTAATGACTTTGCGCCTCTTTCACACCCGGAATTCCTGAGAGAGCCTAACGGCAAGACGTCCATTATCAATCTACCGTATTCATCGGTGACAGTCGCTTTGTCACCAAGTTGTGGCAGACGCCGCGTCGCCATCGGACAATTAGGAAGCCGTCTTCTGTAAGAAATCCCCCTCCTTGCAGACAAAGCCTGTCCCGAGGATAATCACTTAGCCTTTTAGCGGAAGACGCGGAATGGTTTGAAGACGGTCTACAAAATGAATTCAAAGAGTTCGCTTCAACCACCCACAGATTTTTGTGAGGATATATAGTCGCCACCTTAATGGAAATGGGGGCAGTTGACTTTTTTTTTACAGGTGTGAAGAACCCCTCGTCGCCGAACGCGTGCCAGAGAAGGAGAGCCTGCCGTGTTCCATTATGATATCCTGAACCCCGCGAAATAGCCTCAGATAGTGCTTATTTTTTTTGTAATTATTGTATAAAGCCTATATTTAATCGGAATGCCAATAAAGCATTTTGTAAATATTAAAGGCTGTCAGTCTTGTTTTTAGGCGAAGTCCTTACAGACTGTTATTAACTGGTGTCAGAAGAGTCATAGGATATCAGTGATGAACGAAAGGATTACAGGTAGGCCGATTCTTTTTATCAGATTCTGGCTTTGATTTAAAAACTAAATAATGGTTTTGTATAAATGCAATAAGTAAAAATTATTTTATTGTGTTTTTAAATGGTATATTTATAAGTAGCCATTTAGAGTTCGCATTAAGAACTAATATTTTAGAAATTTTGATGAATTAAATCAATTTCTGTGTTTTTTTTAAATGGTATATGTACAAGTTAACCATTTAGAGTTCGTATTAAGAACTGATATTTTAGAAATTTTGATGAATCAAATCAATTTCTGTGTTTTTTTAAATGGTATATGTATAAGTAGCCATTTAGAGTTCGTATTAAGAACTGATATTTTATATTAGAAATTTGGATGATTTAAATCAATTTCTGTGTTTTAATGGTGTATGAGTTAACCATTTGAAGTTCTAAGTAGGAACTATTGTTTTTAGGAATTGTGATAAGTAAAACCAATTTCTGTGTGTTTTTATGGTATATGAATGAGTAACCAGTTAGTGTTCAAGTAAAGAACCAATATTTTGTTTGTTAGGAATTGCAATAAGTTTAGCCAATTTCTGTGTTTTGTTAATTGCAAATACTGTATGTTTTTCTCTATTTTTAAAGAAAGTGAATTTTTTTTGCTTTTGATAATAACAGTGTTTATTTAGAATTTTTTTTTCTTTTAATAGTAACAGATATATTTAAGTTTCTTATGCTTTGATATTAACAGTGATAATTTAGTATCTGTGTATTACTGTGTGGGAAATCTATATAGTGTTGATTAATTTGAGAATTCTGTTTATGTGTATTCTGTATAAGAGTTCGGTATTTTGATTTGATAAGTATTGAGTAAATTGTGAATGTTTATATTGTGCGGTGCTAGTTTGGTGTTCATAAGGGCTAAAATTATAGTTCGGTCTAAAATTGATCAGTTTTGAACTTGTTAGTTCCGGTTAGGACACATACCGTCCGAAGGTATAGCTAGTAGCTGAGGGATAATTTTATTGTTTATCATAAAATTAGTCACCCTAAAGTTAGAAAAATGTCCTTTTTAACTAAGGGTAAGAAAGGGGACCTTTTAGAACTTTTAGAAGAGTTAGGAGGACTAGCTGACGATACGCTTAAGATTTTCGAAATTAAGAAGATCATTACAGAAAATGAAAATTACGTCGAAGAAGACGCTAGACTCGCACTAGAGCGTATTATTGAAGATAGAAAGGAACGTGAAGAGAGACTTCGCCAAGAAGAGAAAGAAGCGAAACGAGAAGAGAGAGAGAGAGAAAGAGAAGACAAAATTCGTCAAGACCAACTTACTCTCGAAATGAGGAGACTGGAATTAGGAATTAATGGAGACAATAGAGCCCGAAATGGGAGGGACAGAGATGCAGACGCAACTCAGAATATTCAGCTCCTTAAAACCATGCAGAAATTTGACGAGAAACGGGACGAAATGGGCCTGTATCTAATTAATTTCGAGAGAAGAGCAGAGATGGCGGGAGTCCCTAAAGAAGAATGGGTACCATATTTGTTAGGGGTACTAACCCCAGAAATTTCCAACATGATGGCCAGAGAATCGCCAGAACAGGCAAAAGATTATGACTACGTCAAAGAGATGATTCTCCAGAGATTTAGGATGAATACAGAAAAATTAAAACAACTGTTTTATCGCCATCCTAAACTCGCAGATAAGTCATGGAGGAATTATGCCCATGAGCTTAGTGGCTATTATGATGAATGGATAGCAGATTTAGAAATCACTACATTTAAGAAACTGAGAGACCTACACATAACGGAACAGATGAAGAGACGGGTACCTGCCGATATAAAAGATCATTTTTTGGAGCAGTGGATGCAGATTAATACTCCGTTAGAATTAGCGGAAAAAATCGATAAGTATGAAAGCTTGCAAGACAGTTTCCGAACAAGAGAATTCCCAAAGAATCAAAAGTCCACAGATAAATTTAATAAGCCATTTAAAAATAACCATAATTTTAAGGAAGAGAAGAAAGAAAAAAAAGATGTGGAAAAAGAAGCTTCTAGTGGACAAAACAAGGAAAGAATTTTTGAGAAAAGAAAACAGCTCCGTTGTTACGAGTGTGGTTCTTATGACCATCTGAAACCACAGTGCCCTAAACTTAAAGAGACGGAAATTATCGCGGCAACAGAAACTAGTGGAGGAGACTCGAGTGGCGTGATGACTCCATATATCAGTCAGGGAGTCGTTAATGGAAAATCTACGTCTATTCTGAGAGACACAGGAGCGAGCATTGATCTGATTTCTAAAAATTTGGTACAACCCCATATGTACACAGGAGAGCACGTTTATGTCAGTGCACCTGTGTTAGATTCATCCGTTTGCTTACCTATAGCAGAGGTCGATTTAAAATGTGAATGGGGCCACACCAGAACTAGAGCAGCTGTCAGCAATACGGAATTCGAGCAGAAACACTATTTGTTAGGAAATAAAACGGCAGCCTTGCTTGAGAAGATCAACAGGAATGTAGAAGTTCCGGTGAAAAATACTGTGCAAACTCGGGCCGAAAAACTCAAATTTGATAGAGAAAGACTAGACACGGGAGATGAAATAACGAAAATAGAGCAAGTGATTCCCGGATCAGAAGCGGTAGAAGAAATCACTTCGGAAGAGAGCGCGACTATCTTGCCTCTCCAGGAGAAACAAATAATTACTCCCGACTTATTAAAGACTTCACCCGAAGAATTTAGAGTTGCACAAAGTGAGGACGAAGAATTAAAAGTAATTTTTGATAGGGCGAAAAAGAAGACGCCCGAAGAAAATAAGTACGTAGTGGTAAAAGAGATGTTATTTTACCAGAAAAAAAATAACGATGGAACCACTAGAAAACTGCTTATTGTGCCTCGAAAGTATCGAGAGAAATTAAAAAGACTCTGCCACGAACATACTAATGTTCATTTAGGCGTTACTAAGATGAAAGAATCATTAACTCAGTATTTTTATTGGCCATATTGTCACTTAGACATAAATGATTACGTGTCGGCTTGTGACAAATGTCAAAATGGGAAATGCCCTAATGTTAAGAATTATAAGAAACGTCTTAACACTGTTAATTCCCGCCGAACACCAGGCTAAGCCGAAGTTTAGTCGTAAAAGTTTAAATGTATATTATAAGTATGTTGATTAATTGTAGTTTCAGTGTAAAAATGTGACCAGAAATTAATGTGTATTCGTTTGAGTAATGTTTTTTTTATGAAGTGTAACATGTAATTGTTTGTAAATTTGAGCGACTCGACCATAGAAGTTGAGTTTTGCTTTAAAGGAAAATTCAGGTGAAATTCCTTTGACGTTATCATAATATAACGGTTTTGTAGTGGCAAACGCCATATGACGGTTTTATGTATGCCGTGTTGGAATGCCTCAGATAGGTTTTAATTAATGTTCAATTGTAACATTTTATGTTCTGTTTTGTTTGTTGCATAAGCCAGTAGAATGCCTCAGAAAGGTGATGGCTAACTTTTAAATGCAAATGTGTATGTTTTGTGTATACCTAAGAAGGTAGTAATTGGAGTCAAAATGCACTCCGTACGGTGTTTGAATACCGCAATTGAATGATTTATTGTGAAATCGATAAGTTTTGTCTGAAGAGTTGTTATTACAACAGATAAATGTAAGTGTTGTCAAAGAAACAAAGTGATTAACAGGAATGTGAGGTTTGTGAGTTTTTTTTTGATAAGGAATGAGCCAATGAGCTATTTTGTTATAATTTTATGTCAGTCAGTACTGAAAAATTAGACCCTAAATCGATTGTGAATCCTATAGTAGGATAAAATGAATATTTAAATTTAGGTCACTGATGACTGTCCACTTAAATGGAAAAGATTGGATCACAGGTAATCGTGAACGAATTAAGTTCCCTGATCCAGAATTTACGGAAAGCCGAGTATTAAATTGTTTTATGACGATAAGTGTTAAATGTATTAAAAGATAAGTAAGAAATTTAAAATTTTCATGTGTATTAGTAACCGTGATGATATGTTCTGTATGAAGTTTAGGTATCCATTTTGGATTTGTGTTTAATTTTATTTGTGTAAAGTTGTTTCATGTAACTGTGTTTAATATCAATTTGAGAATTTATTTGTGTCATGTGATCACAATTAAGGTAAATTATGGGATCCCAGTTGAGTGATTTACTAGTTATAATGTTTTTTATGTAGTGTCATGTGTATGTACTAGTGTTCTATGAATTTAAATTTTTTTTGATATGACATGTATTAGTATACGAATTTATTTAAATTTTTTGCCATGACTTGTTATGTTATTGTGTAATTTTTATAATTTCTTTGCTACGGCATGTTCTCTTATTAGAGATTTTAAAGTGCGTAAATTTTAATTATAAATTCCTTTTGTTGTGCTTTTAAAAATGATACTTTGAAGTACAGTTAAAAATTTTCTTTCATGAAGGTAAAGCCAGAGTTTGATCAAAATTAACGGTCTACTCGTAATGTCAATTGGGCGTGCATTTGCCTTCGGGAAAAGTTTTATAATTGAAATTGTCCTGAGAAGGACCATGTTTTTGTTCTGTTTTTTGCAGGTGAAAACTTTCTGCAGAAAAACATCTGGGGAGGGGAGGAATTTAGTCTGTAATGACTTTGCGCCTCTTTCACACCCGGAATTCCTGAGAGAGCCTAACGGCAAGACGTCCATTATCAATCTACCGTATTCATCGGTGACAGTCGCTTTGTCACCAAGTTGTGGCAGACGCCGCGTCGCCATCGGACAATTAGGAAGCCGTCTTCTGTAAGAAATCCCCCTCCTTGCAGACAAAGCCTGTCCCGAGGATAATCACTTAGCCTTTTAGCGGAAGACGCGGAATGGTTTGAAGACGGTCTACAAAAAGAATTCAAAGAGAGCTCGCTTCAACCACCCACAGATTTTTGTGAGGATATATAGTCGCCACCTTGATGGAAATGGGGGCAGTTGACTTTTTTTTTACAGGTGGGAAGAACCCCTCGTCGCCGAACGCGTGCCAGAGAAGGGGAGCCTGCCGTGTTCCATTATGATATCCTGAACCCCGCGAAATAGCCTCAGATAGTGCTTATTTTTTTTTGTAATTATTGTATAAAGCCTATATTTAATCGGAATGCCAATAAAGCATTTTGTAAATATTAAAGGCTGTCAGTCTTGTTTTTAGGCGAAGTCCTTACAAGGGGTCGAAATTGAAAATATGTACAACTGCAAGTGTATATGTCTTAGGCGAATTAAATCCGGCTTTTGGCAAGGAGCTTCGTCATTTTTCAATGGGCCCGGCTAATTTGAAAATTATCTACAACTTTCTAATTAGCCTGGCATTTTTTAGGCTTATTATAATGAGCCCATATATCTTTAGGCTAGTTAGAAAAATCGCGATAGTTTGCTCAAACAGCTTGCTTTCATCCAGGCTTATTGTAATAACCCAAAAGTAGTAAAGGCTTGTTAAAAATGACAGATAAAGAGATTGTTACTTAAGTACTTCATTTAGTGAACATATTTTAGTGAATTAGTTAAGAGTTCCTTAGGTTAAAAGGGGGTAAATTAAAAATTTCCCAAAAATCATTGTTTGAACAATTTTAATTTATATTATTAAACATTTGTAATATTATTATGAAATAATAGTCAGATAAAGGAACTTTCAGCTATGGGGTCTTAATATGAAACAGTACGTGGAAGACCACGGTATCCACAAACACAGGGAAGCGTGGAGCGCTCAATCAGGATATTGAAAATATGTTATATGCTTAAATGGGCGACAACGGAAGTACAGATTGGGTAACAGGCTGTAGTTTTGTTTAGTGGCAAATAAGCTCATCCAAACACAGAGTTATAGGACAAAGTCCATATATTTCACTTTTTGGAACAGAACCAAAATTAGGATTAGGCTCAACGAATATTCCGCTCCCAATATTAGAAAACATTGACAGTGAAGACAATTTGGAGGGGTTTAGTTTGGTTTAGAGAACTACGGTTAATTTTGAAACGGTTTAAAAAGGATTACAAGGAAAGATAAATGGCAAAAGAAGGGGGAGAAAATCAAGTCGCTAACATTGAACAAGATATGTGTTTTACTTAGCTCATCCAGATAGTAAGTACCGTTTGCGCGTATCTCCGGCGCATCTGACAGTACGAAGGTTCGCGCATTCGTAGTTACATACTTCCAGGCCCAGATTTCTGCATGGGCAAATGGGGCACTTGCCCAGGGCCCCCAAAATTATGGGGCCCCCTAATTTAGTATTAAGTTGTGCATATTTTTGAAAATTTCCTATATGTACGCAAATTAAAAACGGTTTCCGTATTTTCTGTCTTAATGACCATAATTTCTCTCTTTTTTTTTGATGGGGGGGGGGAGTACAGTTTTATCAAAAATTTATATCCACATTAATATGGTTGAAAGTATAATGATGGAAACAGTCAAAGATTTTGACCTATTTACTTATAAAAATTTCGATTTTATTTGACTACTTTTGCAAAAGATATTTCCATTAATTTTAACAATATTAGATTATTGTTTTAGCAACATAAATGCTGAAAATGATTCAAATACTGATCATTTGACTGTTATCATAACTCCCAAAATTTGTTTATAGATAGATGTCTTTTTTTTCAAATTCAGATGCAAAATCAAGTCCGTATCGAGGGTATAGGATTATAGGTATTGCTCTCCACACACAAAAAAAGTGCAATGTGATGTGAAAAAAGGAAAAAGTACAGTATTGGGATCTTTCAAATATTTTCTTTATCATTTGTGTGTAAGGAAATTTTAATTCTGCTTTCTGTCTTTATATTTAAAAAAGCCTCTCTTTCAAACTACACTTTGCACCCTCTACCTATATTTTCTGAAAAAAATTTCTGGCTATGGGCTTGACATTGGTTAATACGGTAAAGGAAAGCAGTGGTAGATACAAAAAAAATCCTGGGTGGGGCACAGTGCACTCTCTATAGTGAAAGCATACGCTAATCCGTAAGAGTTTCTGGTTTAATTTTTTCTTTTTTTCTGGGGGGGGGAGTTTGTAATAACTCCAGACTATGATCTATTTTGAATTTCAAAAGAAAATTTCATGAATTTATTTATTAACATTAAAAAGTAAATTAATTAATTAGCACTTATTATTATTATTATTATTTTCAAATTTTTGACTTTCTGGTCGAAATGTTTTGAATTTCTGGTCCCAGTTTATGCGGGGGGGGGGGGCCTGGGTGAGTGTCCTACATGTTCATGTGGAAATCTGGTCCTGGGGGAGAGCGAGTGCCCCCCCCCTTTGGATCTGTCCTTGGAGGGGGCTCCCAAAGTCTGCTTTGCCCAGGGCCCTATTGGGTCAAATCGGGCCCTGCATACTTCAACTCGAGAACGAATTAGCCTAGCCATTTTGTTTGATTACGTTAACGTTTGAAGTCATTGTTTGGTGGTAATCATATTTAAAGCAATCGATCAGCCCGCCAGCTGTGAAATAAGAGCCGTTATCAAGTTTTTGAATTCGAGAAATGTTCGACCTTGTGAAATTTATCGTCTCACCAAGAAAAATCACGTGCACCGTCTTTTGGGACAGGCAAGGAATTTTCTTAGTGGACTGGATGGAACGAGGCACAACAATCAACTCTACAGCTTACTGTGAGACATTAAAGAAGTTTCGGCGCGCGATACAGGACAAAAGGCTTGGACTAATGACTTATGGTATTGTGTTCGTGCATGATAACGCGCGACCGCATACCGCACGCGTAACGACGACGCTGGTTGATTAATTTCGCTGGGAACAATTCTGCCACCCTCCCTATAGTCCGGACCTAGCTCCGTCTGACTTCCATTTGTTTTCTCATCTCAAGAAATTTTTTGCCGGCCAGAACTTTGCAAGTGATAATGAGATCAAGATAAACGTCCAGAACTAGTTCAGATCGCAGGCGGCCGAATTCTACGAATCGAGTATGTTGCAATTAAAGTAAAAATATGACACCTGCCTTAATTTGCATGGTGAATATGTAGAAAAGTAGTTTAAGGTGTGTAGAATTTTTGTAATAAAATACAATTGAAATCAAATTGCTAATTTTTTTCCTTACCCAAATAGTACTTACTTTCTGGATGAGCTAAGTATTTGTTAACTCAATTTGAATGAAATAGCTTTTGTACCGTGCTCTACATGTTCTAGTATGAATATTCACAAAACTTGTTGTAAAGCGTTCCCTCAACCTCTGAGGAGAATAATTTCATTTAAGAAAAAATAGTAATAGAGAGTCAAAAAGTATTAGAAGGCCAGAAGTGAGCAAAGGAAAAAATTATTGAAACTGGTGGAAAGAAACTAAAATCGGTTGCGGTTGAAGATTTCATTCTGCTAAATGTCTCGAAAGTAGACCGTGGCTCTTTAGACTGTCCAAATTTAATTGGGAAAACGCTTAAGAGGGAAAATGATATTTACCAGGAAGGAACGAAAAGTGGCGTTATTAAAACTCGGTTTCCTAGATGTGACTTCCCGATGTCTGGCACACATATCCTTGAAGATGTCTAAGAAATATGTATATCTATTTGTGAAGCTGTAGCGAAATTTGGAGGCCAGGAGTATAGAAACTGTATATGCTCGGTGTCAAATATTCAGTGTCAAACAAAAAAGTCAGTGTGTAAGAAGGCAAATCAACTGTGTTCATCGAAGTGTTATAAAAGTTCACCGAGTGGAAATAAATACGGTTAAAATGAATGATGTCGAAGAAGTCAGATTTAAAGTCTAAAAGTTTGTCATTTTAATAATTGGTCCATTACAATTATTTAAGAATAATAATAGAATTGTTTAATAATAATAACTAAAATTATTCAAGCAATGATGATTATTGCGCAGTTTTTAAGTTACCTCTTTTTAAACTAAGTAACTCTTTACTAATTCATATGCTCACTAAAGGAATTACTTCAGTAACAATATCTTTATCTGGCATTTTTAATAAGCCTTTAGTACTTCAGGTTTGTTGCAATAAGCCTGGATGAAACCAGGCTGTTTGAGCAAACTATTGCACATTTTCGAACTAGCCTAAAGGTGTATGGGCTCATAAGTCTAAAAATATCAGGCTTATTAGAAAGCTGTCGATAATTTTCCAATTAGCCGGGTGAATTGCAAAATAACGGCACTGTTTGCAATAAGCCAGATTCGTCAATTCCGCTACAACACATATATTTTATATTGTGAATCTGTATATACTTACAATTGAGGAGGTGCATATACTACTTGAAATAGTGGCACCTCCTATAAGGAAGTTTTCCATGCATTTAGTGATGTTCGGTAAACGTTTCGATTTAAGTAATGACTCTATACAACAAATATACTAATTTTTCCAACAAGAACCCTAAAAAATATGTATATAAGTCTTAAGATATATATCTGTGAAGTTATCGGAAACTATTCATTTAGAGAATGACATAACATAGTTTAATTTTTTTGTTAAAAATGAGAGCTTGAGAAATCATTTACACTTTTTTTGTTGGAGAAGAATCTATCGTAAAAATTAAATGTTAGATGTTTTGTTTTCTACATGCTGTTATACCGAATATATATGATGATCGGGTTTCATTTATTTTTATGACTAAAACACTTTCGTTTCTTTATTCTTCATAAAGCCGGTAACTGGCTGACATGATTATTTAAAGCTAGAGAATGATGCGATTATATAAAATTAGAGAGTGTTTATTTCTGAATGGAAAGTAAAAATGACAATTCAAATTGATTTTAATTAATATTTATTGATTACATTTATTAATATATAATAAAGATTAACTGATTTTAATAAATAGTTATATAAAATGAGTCAAGTCAGTGTTCTGCGTATTTCGCAAAGCTAATGATTGAAATACTCTTGAAAATGTGATGAGGCTGAACGTTTCACATTTGGGGCAATGCGAAGTACTTATTTTACGATAAGCCCGCAATATATACTCTCGCTCTGAATAATCTGTTGAGAAGCCGTTTCTTGCGTAGTAGCTACGTCATGAGTTACTTACAGTTATAAAACAAGTTGTGCATGCACGAATGTGTATGGACTAACTCAGGTGCGATGGTGAAATCTAATATATATAAAATAATATTTATTAAAATAAAAGATATATAAAAATGAGCGTTAATTTAATACTATAACACAAGACATCACATCTGTTCACTTCCTAAACCAACGATATTCATTTAAATTTTTCTCCCAATTTCTTGAATATGTTGTCTAGTGCATTGGAAGATGAAAAACATTTTATATTTGACTTCTAAACAAAAAGAACTATTGGACTTTTATAATGATATGCAATCTGTCAAAATAATCGAATGAAAATGAAAATATTATTTTTTTCATTTTTATGCGTATATATTAGTATGATATCAAAGGAAAAATTATTTTGCCAAGAAAAAGTCCGTGTATCTTTCGCTCACTTTGATGCAAGTGTTTTTAGAGACCATGTCAACAACTAACAATGGTACTTATTTTACGTGAAACAAATGAGTTTTTGGAATCGCTCGCTATATTAATCACTTGTTAAGCGCTCGCTATATTAACCACTTGTTCATTAATTTTCACGGAAGCAATCCGGATGGGAACCTAAGAATAATATTATCAGATATCCAGCGTAAAAAATTTAATTAATTGAACTCATAAACTACAAAGTAATAAAACTTATCCTGCCAAGAAACCGTGCAAGTATCTGTTTCCCAAGTGAAGGCATATTTTGTTTTAGAGAGCAAATCAACAACTAACAATGGTACTTATTTAACATGTACGAAATGTATTGCTGGAATCACTTCCATATTCGTCACTTATTAAACTAAAATTTTCCCTGAAGCAATCAAGATAGGAATTTGAGAGTAATATCATTAGGGATCCAGTATGGTAAAATTAATTTCCTGACTCATAAATTTGTAAAGAAGTAAAAATTATTTCTCGAAAAAGCTGTTTCTTAATTTTTTTTAATATCTGGCTAATAAGAAATAAAATGATTTTTACAGTCGACTTTTGTAGTACTTTAACAACACTACATACATAAATTTGTAACAGAAGACGATTTACTTCCATTTCTGTTGTCTTAAAAGAAGGATATTAATGACTGCACTGAAAAATTAATGGTTGTTTTACACAAAACTGATAAATAATTAAACCCTACCCCTAATCCTATTTAGGCCGTCCCCCTTTTTCTCTTCCTTGAGTGTTTTGTTATGGAATGCCAACGGTTTGGTATGTAAAATTGATGAATTGAAAGAGTTATTGGAAGTGCCTAACATCGACAAAACCCTTATCCAAGAAACAAGACTTCCTAAGCCGTGGCTATATAATATAGCCCTGGTGCTATAATACTATTTCAAATTACACTCTCTTTCTCACTGGCCGCTCTTTACTTTCTTCCTCGCCAGCGGAGAACTACAATCACAGAGATCTAATGCTGCAATTTTCTTAGACAAGGATCGATGAAACTTGGTACAGTGGAATCTCGATCGATCGTTTACGGATCCATCGTTTTTCCGTATGTGTCGTTCATTTTATCCAGTCCCAAAGATCATATTGATTTGTTATGTTTCCGCATCTATCGTTTTTCCGCATTTATCGTTCATTTCAATCGGTCCCTTTAAAAACGATAGATCGAGATTCCACTGTATATGGGCCTTATATTTAAACTTATCCAGTTACATATGCCTGACAAAATTATTCACCCAATCTATCTCTGCAACCAAAATTTCGTCGTTCGTATACACCATGACTTCTCTTCTCCTAAATTTATTACTAGTGGCATTCAACAAGGCTTATTCGATTCTTTGTCCAACACTTTTTAATATACAGTGGAATCTCGATCTATCGTTTTCCAAGGGACCGATTGAAATGAACGATAAATGCGGGAAAACGATGGATGCGGAAACATAACAAAGCAATATGATCTTTGGGACTGGATAAAATGAACGACACATACGGAAAAACGATGAATCCGAAGACGATCGATCGAGATTCCACTGTATGTCTTCTGCTATTCCCAGAGGAGTTAAAACTCTTCTACTCATCAATGCGGACACAATACTGCTATTTTGATAGTACTCAAAATCTCAATTTCCTAACCAGTTAAATTCAACTGCATGTTGAAAACCATGAGAGATGTGGTTTTTTCGTTGGAAATTAAAAATTAACACCTCAAAGTGTCA